>OY748303.1:14207837-14539959 GCA_963556515.1 Nudaria mundana
TATTTCGAATGTCAGGGATAGACCACCCTCTAAACTACTATGACCTTTCTACTTCACCGTACCCGAGCTATATAATGGACCATAGGTTTGTTCATTGCAACTCGGGATAGGGGTCGCCCGTTAAGGCTGCACTCGAAGGGCCAGATGTGTGGGATCCAAATTTTGTTTTGTAACTACGCTTATATAACTACTACGAAATATTAGAGAAAACAAATTAAAAGTACTTTCTTACAGTTGTCTTCACATTCCATGATAGTATCCCTTTGGATACCATCATGGAATGTGAAAAATGATGCTGAAATCTATTGATTTCAGCATAATTTTTCCAAATTCTAACCAAACCGGTTTAGTGGTTATCTCTTGATTGAGCAGATAATAGTATGACCTTTGCGAATATTTTAAATCCACTTAAAAGTGTGGTTTAATTGTTTACTTTTTGGTCAAAATAGTACTTATTTTTTGAATTCCGCGAGACTGCGGCCGTTCCCATGTCCATTGCTGCGGGCGTCCCTGGTGACACCAGAATGTATTTCCAGTGGCGCCCGGCGGACTTCAGGGGTTTTTTCGGAATGAAAATCCCGCGACGTTAGGGTTGGGTCAAACTACTACTGACAAAAAGTCCACTCCATTCTTCAGATGCTAACATCAAAACGATTAATTCCCAAGAGCAACTCAGCGTTTCAATTCTTTCAATGAAATCATTTTCTTCACTTGTATTTGTATTATTTCGCAATTCCCTACTGTATGCTCAACCTAAAAGCATTCGGATACGACGGAGACTAGTCAAAGAGCAGCGTAAAGGTCAAATATTCATAAAGTGGATAGATTTTCAACTTAAACAAAACTTATAATAGGTACCTATTATCACGTTTATACGACCGAAGGTGGAAGCAGAGGCATGTCATAGAGGCAGAGCTAATGCATGTTATATATGCACATATTTAATGTATGTATAATAATGGGATATTGCCGCTTACTGTGAACCAATCTAATAATTTTATACTGATTAATTGTGATCCCGTCGTGTGTGTGTAAGGTCGCGAATAACTAAGTAAAACAATGTGTAGGTATGTGTAGGTATGTGTGCAATAAAAACTAAAGACCTCGTAAGGTAAGGAAGAGAAATTAGTTGTAAAATAGTGGTAGAGTTTACAAGTAATTTTGGCCTTACCTGAGGCCGGGTATCTCAGAGTAAAATGCCGTTGGCGCTCAAGGTATTCATTCAATATTCAGTGAAGTGGGTTAGGAAGCCATACTTACTAACTTAGTACCTACGTATACTTGGTACTATAAGGTATAATATGAACGGATATCAGTAACGTGGTGTTATGTTACATGATTTGGTTATTTTAGTTATAACATTCAATTACACAATACATCAGTACATTTTTTAACTTTCGCGCTTTGTACACATTATAAACTTAAGACCAACTGGTCTTATCGACTATCGACTATTTACGTCGCGGAATCCGGTGATCAGCAAATGTACAACCTACGTAACCTCAACGAACGCCCGAGTGCAGATACTACGAGTATCATTGCGGTGTGCCGTGGTGCCTCTTTGAACACAATATTTAGTGACGACGAAGTTAGCGTAGTTGAACAAACACACCCTTCAAGACGACGATGAGCTGAAGCCAGTCCACCCGACCACGGCTCTTGTAACAAGGTCAAAAAGTCGGGTAATAAAGAGGTATGTATATATCTCGATAATCGCGTAAAAGATCCGTTTGTCTTAAGTTTGTAACCAGGTACATTTGCTTCATTTTTATACAGACGGTATTTTCGGGTGGAGGGCAAGACTGCGGACCACCGGGTTGGCAGCACAACCTGCGCCGCCTCGGGACCAAAGCCTCGTCGTCCGTCCGCAAAAAGCGGTGGGGGTGCCGTAACTGCACGGCCAGTTGTTTCGCGGCGGGATGCTGATATGGACGTCCATTAATGTCTGACGGTTCAAATTCACTTGCAGGATGCAAAATAAAATAAAATAAAATAAAATAACGTTTATTATCTTTGAAATTTTCAGAAAATTATTTAGATTCGTCAGAAGTTGGTGTGACTCTACCGAGGGTTCCAAAATGCAACGAGACTGAGAAGAGCCCTCAAGAAACTCAGCTCGGCTTTTTTCAAAATATTTCATCTTAAATCTAATACAGAGTTATTTAGAAAGGAGCAATTCGTTACGTTGTTACAACCAGGCCGCCTTGTCATCTAAGAAATCATTAATACTATAATAAGCTTTATGGCACAATTTACTTTTTATTAGTTTTTTAAATTTATTGACAGATAAATTTGCTATTTCGGTTGGCAATGTATTGTACATTCGAATAAAGTTCCCCGCAAAAGAATTACTCACTTTATGAAGCCTAAATTTAGGAACAGCCAGTTTATCCTTATTTCTTAAGTTTAGATTATGATTATCACTATTTTTCACAAATTTACTTTTGTTCTTGTAGGTATACAATAAAATTTCATAAATATACTGTGAATACACTGTAAGGATGTTAATATGCTTAAACTTATCTCTTAATGACTCCCGAGACCCCATTCCATAGATAGTCCGGATAGCCCTCTTCTGCAACACAAAGATGCATTCAATATCGGCAGCGTTACCCCACAGTAGTATGCCATATGTCATGATACTGTGGAAGTAGCTGAAGTAGAAAAGACGCGCCGTTTTAATGTCTGTAAGTTGTCGGATCTTTTTGACAGCATAGGCTGCTGAACTAAGCCTGGCCGAAATTTTCCCGATATGAGGCCCCCATTGCAATTTGGAGTCTAACGTTATGCCCAGGAAGACAGTGTCATCGACCAATTCTATTATATCATCCCTAACCTTAACACTGGTTTTAACAAGTCTTACATTAGGTAAGGTGAATCTTACACATTTAGTTTTATTTTCATTTAATAATAAATTATTAGCACAAAACCAGTGGACTATCCTAGAGAGGGCAATGTTTACATCGTCAAGTTCGCGCTGTCCACGTTTAACTTTAAATATTAAAGAAGTGTCATCAGCAAACAAAACTACCTCGTGGTCGTCTCTTATGAGGTGAGGGAGATCATTAATATATACTAGAAAAAGAAAAGATCCCAAAATTGAACCCTGCGGTACCCCCATTGCTACAGGAGAACCAGGTGACTGTTTACCATTGATCACTACTTTCTGGACCCTATCACTTAAGTAAGAATTGACGAAATTCAAGGCCGTCCCCCGGATTCCGTAATGATCAAGTTTCTTAATTAAAGTCTGGTGCTGAACGCAATCGAAGGCCTTAGATAAGTCACAGAATACACCATAAGCATCATATGACTCATCCCAGGCCCTGTATATACACTCTAATAATTTAATGCGGATATGGGATCCGCATCCTGCAAGTGAATTTGAACCGCTGTCGCGCTGCTCAGGATCTTCTGTAACAGAGCATCCGGCAGTGGTCCATAAACTTGGCCGTGGTCGCCGAGCCGTACTTCGTCCACCCGGGAAGCCCGGTGGACGAGGACGGCTCGGCCTGTTTTATCATTGGGGGGTCCGCCGCAGACAACTCGCGCCTTGCGATCATTGCAAGGCGCCGCGGGTGTGTTGCGGCGGACTATGATGGGTTGGCAGTCGTGGCCACCTACATCTCGCCGACACTGGACGAGACTCAGTTTGAGCTATGGCTCACTGAGCTCCACGTCGTCTTCGCTGCGTGCCGTCCTCGCCCTGTCCTGCTCCTGGGCGACTTCAACGCCTGGAGTGAGGCGTGGGGCTCCCGGGAAACCAGGGACAAGGGGAGGCTTCTTGAGGACTGGACCAGAACACGTGGTCTGGAGGTCGTCAACCGGGGGAATGTCGCCATCTTTTGGCGGCGAGGGGGGGAATCGATCGTAGACGTAACGTTCGCATCCCCTGACCTCGCCCGCCGTATTACAGGCTGGCGCGTGGATGAGGGTGAGGAGATGCACTCGGACCATCGGTACATCCGGTTCGATGTCGTCCCCTCACCTGACCTCCCACAGCCGGTAGCAAATCCCCCGGATCCGCGTTGGGCACTTCACCATCTTGATCGGGAGGCTCTCCTGGAGGCATCCATCGTGCAGGCCTGGATTCCGGCACCGGACCGGCCTGCCGATGTGGATGCCGAGGCGGAGTGGTTCAGGAGAGCCATGTCGCAAATCTGTGATGCGGCGATGCCTAGGGTTACACCCAGACCGGCCAGGAAGCAGGTGTACTGGTGGTCGCCGGAGATTGCAGAACTGCGCGCAACATGCATCTCCGCCCGCCGCCGGTATACCAGGTTTCGCCGGAGGCATCGCCACCCAGACGACGCGGCAGCCCGAGAGGCGGAGCTTTTTCAGGCATACAGGGAGGCCAAAGGTATTCTCCAGGATACGATAAAGCGGGCCAAGACGGCGGCCTGCGAGGAGCTCCTGGAGACCCTGCAGCAGAACCCATGGTGGCGCCCGTACCTACAGGTCAGGGAGAAACTCCGACCTAGGGCACCCCCACTGACCCAGAGTCGCCAGCCGCAGCAGCTGGAGTGGGTCATGGCCTCCCTGTTTCCGAAGAGCGCGGAGGAGCACGTCCCTCCGCGTATGGCTCCGTCTCTGCCCGACGCGGATAGCACCAGCGAAGACGACGTACCCGAAGTCAGGGTGGGGGAGCTAGGTGCGGCAGTACTCCGGCTTAAACGCCGGAAAATCACTGCCCCCGGACCCGACGGCATTCCTGGCCGTGCATGGGTCCTGGCCCTCGAAGAATTCGGGCCTCCACTGATGGGGCTCTTTAGCGCATGCCTCAAAAGGGGCCAGTTTCCCAAGGTGTGGAGGACGGGGAAACTGGTCCTGATCCGTAAGGCGGGGCGGCCGGTGGACTCACCGTCCGGATACCGGCCGATCGTGTTGCTCGACGAGGTGTGTAAGCTCTTTGAGCGAATTATCGCGGAACGCCTCGTCGAGCATCTCACGAGTGTGGGGCCAGACCTGGCGGATAACCAGTTCGGTTTCCGTCGGGGACGCTCCACCGTGAGCGCGATCATGCGCGTGAAGAGCCTGACGGAGGAAGCAGTCTCGCAAGGCAAGGTGGTGGTGGCGGCGTCTCTTGACATCGCCAACGCGTTCAACACCTTGCCATGGAGCTGCGTTAGGGAGGCGCTCGTGTATCACGAAACGCCTCTCTACCTCCGTCGTATTGTCGGGGCCTATCTCTCGGAGAGGGCCATAGCTTTCCCCAGCTGGCTCGGGCCAGCTCGGCGAGATGTGTCGTGCGGTGTTCCGCAGGGGTCGGTCCTGGGGCCGCTTCTGTGGAACATCGGCTACGACTGGGTGCTGCGGGGTGCGTTGCCTAGGGGCGTCGGCGTAACATGCTACGCTGACGATACCCTCGTCACGGCGCGGGGTGCAACGTACCAGGAGGCAGCACTCAAGGTCACGACGGGTGTTGCTCGAGTCGTGGGTCGGATACGGCAGCTGGGACTGGAGGTGGCCTTGCACAAGTCCGAGGTTCTGTGTTTTCACAGACCTCGGAACTGTCCACCCGAAGGTGCCAGCATAAATGTGGGAGGCGTTAGCATCGGCATCAAGCCCTCGATGATGTAATGTTTATTATTTTTGATGTTAGTTAGTCAAAGGATAGAAATAAAGTATTCATTTAAGCCACTATATTTTTATTGTAAGAACCTTCTAAGATAATATAGGGGAACTGAGGGTTCCCCTCTGCAAGGATTTAATGTACTTTTAGCCTAGGATACAATTTAGGTCTATTCTAGGTGCTATGTTATTCAGTAATACAGGGTATATGGTTGGTGCGCTTGGTCGGTAACGTTAGTGTATCTTTATGAAGATACTGTGGTAATTAAGGGTAATAGGTTAAGGGATTTTATAAGATACTTTCCCGGTGAAATACGCCACTCCTGCAAGCCGGCAGACACCGTCTCTGTTCCGGTCTCTGCCCACTCCAGGCAGAAGGAAGCTGGGTTCTCACCCAGGTAGTATGGTAGTACCGTAAGCCTCCTGTAACAGGAGTTAAAGACTTATTCCATGCATTATGGCCACTGTTATTATCTAAGCGCCTACCACGTCGTACATATTATGTGTACATACCTTTCGGAGGCGAATATCCAAGCTTCACCCGATTAAATCCGGCTAACACATGCAAAGCATAAATGCGTATCGTGTAAGTCGGTCTCTAGCCAATCCTGGCCAGATCAGGCAAAGATTCCTGTTTAAATTTAGTGAGAGAACTCTAGACACGTGTGCGTTCAAACTCAAACCTGTAAGGAACGAGAACCCACTGTCAAAATATACAGTACATACGCTAACTCACGCTAGCACAACAACATTTTATCTAAAACTTACCAAACTTCGAAATAAATTACAATAAATTAAATTGTAATATAAATATGTGATGCGAGCGTAGCTCGCTTGTATAAAATGGCTGTCACACAAGTCACGTGGTCCAGCGTCCAATCAGGAGAAAGCCAGTGTTGCCACTTTATTATGCAAATTTCAACCAACTAAAATGGAATACTGCCACTACAAAAATTACAACATTACAATGAAGTACCTAGGGATCGTACTTGATAGCCGATGGAACTTAGGACCACATTTCCGAAGTTTGGTCCCCAAGGTGACGCAGGCATCGGTCGCGCTTTCGCGACTGATGCCCAACCTAAAGGGACCCAACGCTTCCTGCAAGAGACTGTACCTGGGGATCTGGAGACCATGCTTTAAGCCATGGTCTCCAGCGGGAGTAGGTGGAACGCTAGAAGGGTTGCGTGTTGCGGGGCCTTTGCCCCATAGCACGCAACCAGATTCACTCACTGATGCGGGATAAAACCCTACCCCAACGACGCGGGATTCTCGTCCCGACCCAACACCCGCAGAGACCACAGAGGTGGTCAAAGTCCACCGGGCGCCACTGGACATACCCTTTGCTAGTAACCAGAGACGCCCGGCAACGGACGTTAGAGCGGCCGCGGCATTGGGCCGCAGAACTAAAAAAAAAAAAAAAGACGGTATTTTCGACAGACTGCGATATTTCAGCTGCTTATGTTTATTTTTTGTTTGCACACAAACGTTGATGAAGTGTGTAGAAGTAGACATCATTGTTGCAATATATATCGAAGTCTACGACTGTTACCTTCGTATCTTCGCTGGCAGAGTGTTCCCGAACAGGGATAGTAGGCGATTCCCGTCCCGATTATTCATTAATTATGTAATTAATTTTGTAATCAATCATGAAAACATTTAATAAACATTACGAAAAGTAAAGCTAGATAATGAATTTGAATGTTTTTTTTTTTATATAAAGATTGACAAATTGACGCCGCCCGCCTAATGGTAAGCTGTGGCGACGCGACGTCTGTGTGACGTCGACTGTGATTATTTGTAGTTCAAAATAAACCCAGCAAAAGCTTATTATGAAAATGCTATGTAGATAATTATGTTTACCTTTACTCACTGGGCATAAAACACCAAAAAATAGGTACATAAGCGAAGTAAACAATCTCAGAGTTTATGGTATAAGTAAGTAAGAATAATAAACAAACAATTCCTGTAAACACTGTGACCCTCGACTAGCTATAAAACTTTGTTGACCGGATACAATAAAATATTGGCGAAGGTTGACAAAACAACTGTAAACGGAAATATCGAAAACCTATAAATATGTTGTAAACTAAAACATTATTATAACTCCTATTCTTTTATACTGAATGGAGTCAGGCGTTACCTGGCGAAAGTCCATAATAAAACAATGGAAATTTGATGTTGAAATTTAGATAATTGCAATGATTTCGCTAACTAGAAGACAAGTTAAATGTCGACATATGTTTCGTCTACTCACGAGGCATTATCAAGACTGTCTCAAAGAGACAGAGGCTGTCTCTTTGAGATGTCGATCTCATATGTCGACGTTTAACATGTCTTCTAGTTAGCGAAATCATTGCAATTATCTAAATTTCAACATCAAATTTCCATTGTTTCATAAGTTGTTTTTTTTTTAGGATGTAATATAAAACTAACGAGAAATAATGATATTGAATCAGTTGGTCATATAGGTAATACTTATGTTATGAAGCTGTATCTATAGGTATTACAGATTAACCAACAGAAACGATCTTATCTTATCTATATGTACAGATAAGTAATTAAAATTAAGCAATAAAAAAACAGACTTAGTTATCCAGATATTTACCTATAAGTAAGCGAGACTCACTTTGTTGCTAGGTTTGAACTGATATTATTGGAGTCCCGCCTGGTTGTTAAATATAAGTTAAATTTAATATCTGGATAAGTGCAGTCGGGTTTTTTTATTGTTTAATTATTATTTTTTATTTAAAGCTTTTTAGTTTCAGAGACTTACATACTTTTGTAATACGATTTTTCATACCAAATTACATTGAAACACATAAGTTGTAGGTATATATTTCTAAAATCCTCTTTAAAAACTTTTTAACATTTTTGCGCCAGAAAGCCACGAAATACTTTTTTCACATTTTATGTACCCAGTCACACTCAGGAGATAAATACCTTTCATTTGAGACCCCCATTCGTCGAAATCCATCCAGCCGTTAGGCCTGTAAAGGGGAACAAAGAAACATACATTCATAGATTAGCGCGAAACACATAACCTTCGCTGACGCAGTCGGGTAAAAATCTATAATGATAGTATATTCTTAGGTATACGGTATACTCACATAAAATGGGACTTTCACTGGCAGATAACTGATATTATAAGTAACTTAATATAATTAGTAACTTAAGATGTTTTTTATCTCGGAAATATTTTTCTGTGGGACTTGGCAAATAAAAAAGTATCTCAATGGGGCGATGCCGCAGGCGTCCGTTAGTAGGTAGGTACATATTACTTATAATCACGTCGGTTTTCCCGAAGGGATAGCCCCAGGCATATTATATGCGATCCCCGGTTAAAAGATATTGTAGATAGGTATGCCATCAGTCCTGACTGTTAGAATTTAGGTAAGCATTAACAAATGGTATTTTGTTTCTCACCCCCACGTGGGACCAACATGGCGAAATGTGGGTATATTGTTACCCCCTCGCTAATATGGATGTGGATATGGACGTAGTTTTGTATGTGTGCCTAGAATTCTTCCGATTTTAAGTTGCTCCCACTAAATAGGCGAGAGAGGATTGTGAACAGGAACAAGAAAAATTTTATATTGTTGAAGCCGCGAATAAAAAATACGTTTCCCAAAATTCAATGTAGACTAGTAATAAATTAAATAATTTGCATAGTCAACTGACCATGTCAGTCGCGTTTAAAAATTATGACCATACGGCACGTAATACGTGACTATGAATGCTGACATGTCTAAAACATAAAACATTTAGGTAAAATAAACCTACTGTGACGAATGATATACCCGGTGTGGCCCCTTTCTTTTTAATTCCGCGAGACCGCGTCCTCTCACATATCCATTGCTGCGGGCGTCTCTGGTACATACCAGAAGGTATTTCCAATGGCGCCCTGTGTGGTCCTGTGGTTAATGACACTGCATGAAGCTAATTAATGAAAGGAAATCGTAGGTTTGAATCCCACACAGGACAAATCTTTGGGTACCATTTGGAGTTTATCAGGAACATTAACAAAACCGGCCAAGTGCGTGTCGGGCCACGCATAATATAGGGTTCCGTAGTTTCCTATTATAGTTCGTCCGTTATAGTTTTACTTCAAAAAAATCATATGGACTACCATTATGATTTTTTTCAGATTCTTCGAGCCAGCCGTTTAGAATTTAAGGGAGGGGGCGGGGGGAGGGGGTAGTCTTACACTAACAAAAAAAAAATTGTCTTAGCAACAGCCTAATGTTTTAAAAATACCTATACCACGTTGAGGGCGCGTACCTGAGGGGAGGTACCCCAGAAAAATATTTATCATAATTTTATTGTAGCACTTTGTCGGCGTTTAAAACATCTATACATATTTAATACGACAATTTGTCTGTCTGTCCATCCGTCGCGTTTTTCAATTATAATTAATAATACATACATTTGCATGAAATATTAAATTATTCTTTTTTTTTTTTTTTTTATATTTGAGGCGATACAAAGTTCGCCGGGATAACTTGTACATATTAATACAAAGTTTTATGTTTCTAGCACCAACCGTTTGGGAGGAAAGTTGCGGACAGACGGACATGACGAAACTATGTATGAACTATATTTCAATAATTTTATTACTTTACATCATTACTTATTATTATATATTATATATAGTTACATAGATATTTATATTTACATGTTATAATATTATATTATGTATTAAGTGGTGCACGTTACACTATTACAAATACATGGGGCACACTAAAAGTTTTGCACTTCTAGCTAATCGGAACTATTTGAATTTCGAATGTTATATTTTTTTAAACGTTGCAACCTTCTTAGTAATAAAAAAAAACAATTGGCGGGAAATCATTTGTCAATTGTTTTTTATCACACATCAAAGTTCGACGTATGCAATGAAAATGGAATTAAGGCGAAAAGATTTTAGAGCGATGATTTTTTATGATTTTAAAAGTTCTCTTCTCTCTCTCCGCAAGACTGTGCCGCTCGTCTACAAAATGTTATTGGGAGAGAAGCACCTTGTTTGAGCACCGTGGGGCGATGGTTTGCTGAATTTGAGAGAGGTCGAGTTTCTTTACATGACGAATTTCGTGAAGGGTGGCCTTCAACTGCCGTCAACGAAAATAATGTGGCTACTGTTAAGCGGTTAATTGAAGAGACAATTCGAGCCTATGGGGGATTGGTATGAGTCAAATCCAGAAAATTATACACGAAGAATTGAAAGTTCGAAAACTTTGTTGTCGTTGGATCCCTCTTGAACTGACAGCGGAGCAGAAGCGGGCTCGCGTGGAATGGTGCTCACAGATGCTACTGAAGTACGACCACGGACATTCTAATGCTGTTTATGACATTGTCACAGGAGACGAAACGTGGATGTATTGTTTTGAACCCGAAAATAACAGCAATCTGGTGAATGGGTGTTTGAAAATGAGAACAAGCCACTAAAAGTGAGGCAGGCGAGAAACGTTGGTAAAAAAATGATCGCGTTTTTTTCTCAGCTACGGGTCCCATCTATACAATTCCACTTGAAGATCAAAAGAGTGTTAATACCGAGTGGTATTCTACCATTTGTTTACCCAGGGTGTTAGAAAAAGTTCGCGAAAGACGACCCAAAAGCCGCGTTCTCCTACATCATGACAACGCTTCTTCACACACGGCCAACAAAACAAAGTCATTTTTAGCTTACGAAAAAGTACAACTCGTGACCCATCCTGCGCATAGCTAGCACCCTGTGATTTCTGTATTTTCCCCAAAACCAAAGATTTGATGAGATGTTTCACTTTTACCAACTCCGAAGAGGCAGTGATAGCGTTCAATCAGCACATAGAAAACATGCCTTCAGATCTGTGGTCCTCCTGTTTTAAAACAAGGCTGGAGTGCGCTTACGCTAAGCGCGCAATCGCGAAATGCTCCAAGGGTACTATCAGCATGTCAGTGTCAGATTGAAAAGTGACACGTACGGACGGACAGACGGAGAACGACGGGCGTATAAGGGTACTTTTTTCAGCTTTTGCTGATAGTACCCTAAAGTGGTTCGATCGCATGAAAAAATGTTTAAAATGTAAAGGAGAGTATTTTGAAAAGCAATAAACATAATATTTTGGTTTTAACATGACGTGTTTTTTTAAGTTACGCAAAACTTATAGTGTGATCTACGTATACTTGTCGGGAAACTTTGTAATTGGCTAAGTGTCCAAAGTATCTTTATTGAACTTATATCATGTGTCATGTCTTTAAATAGCTGTTACTTTTTCTAATAAATAAATAAACTATAACGGTTCCGAGACTTTTACTACTGAACCCTAAAAATGAAGTAGTACATTATCGCATCTGTCCTGTATTATTGTATAGGTATAATCTGTTGTAATTACGGATGTGTACCAATGTATAACAGTATTCCGTATACACAGATGCTGTGGTTGCAAATGCTGGTAATATTGTAGGTACTATACATCTACTGGGAACTGGAAATAGTCTTAATATCGTAAGAACATCTCCATTTCTTCTACCTATGTGTTGGTAATTGATCCCCTGTTACAGATACTAATTAGTAGCTGGCAATGTATGGGCATAAGTAGGTAAGTATGCTGTTCGAGGAAAAACGTGATTCTTTGTGTATACTTTTCCACTGTTATAACTTTATTTTTACTCACCAGTTTTACCTTACGGCATCATCAGAGATTTATACAATATAGTTTCAATAAATCACACAATAATATCCATAATTCACATATAAATATGCAGTACGGTATTATTATGTGAATTATGGATATTATTATTGAGGTGAAACCGGTCAGTAAAAATATAATTCTAACAGTGGAAAAGTATATGTGTTTTTGTACAATATGTGTAGCAGGTTCCACCACGTGCCGTCAATCGACAGTATAAATAGTCTTTGTATGTACTGTTAGACGGAGAAATCGAATCGACTACAAATAACGTGTGTACTAATATAAAGATTTGTCCCCTCACTATTGGTGATACTCTAGAATCTATGGTGAATTGACACTGTATAATGGCGGCTATTGTTGTTTTGTTTGCTAAATATTAAATATTGTTTCGAGAAACTACCTTATGGGAAGCAAAAATTGAATGTCGATTTTATTGGTTATCGTAGCTCAGTGGTCAGAGCATTCCTCCAGTAAGGGAAAGGCTGTGGGTTCCAGTTCTGCCGATGACATCAGTTTTGGTGATCTGTTTATAATTTCTATCTTAATATTGTATATCACGTCCACAAAAACGATTATTCTATTTAACAGAACTTACCTACTTATGTTATTCAAAGTCAGTCACGGAATTCATCAAAAGCCGAGTGTTAGTAAGTAAAACTTTCCTCTGTACAAGGGCATTATACTTTTGCAACTCCTGCCAAGAATATTTAATGACTTCCTACTCAAACTTCACATAGTGAGAGAACTCACACTTATGACAGTTCACAGTTGCTCATTGAAAGTTCGTATCATCACTTTGCCTAACGAGCGGCATTGTTCAATAGAGTTTGTTAACTATTCATGATCTTTTTGAAAGTAATCTAGAAAACAGATGTTTATATGTTTTATTGACTGAGGGAGCGAACCGACCGAAGTCTCCGTTTCAACTTGCAGACTGGGGAGAATTTCTTTCGTCTGTACCTCTCTCTACATCTACGGGTTCTGTCAGATCATGTTTGAGGCCGTATTTATCAACCGATTTGCATGAAACTTTACATACACACTCCTTGCTTACAATGAATAACATTTGAATGATATTTTTTTGGATTGGATGACAAATGAAAGAGTAATAAAGAAAATTCAAGAATAAATTTTCAAAGCCGCTCCCAAAATCTAGGGTTCACAGAACCACTAGTTTACAACGTCTTCTTCTTCGAGTCAATGGCTAACAATCTTTCCCTTCTGCTAAATTTTCCCAGCCCAATAATTGGCCACGGCCACGGCGTTGTCCGTTGCTTCATATACGTCCTCGACAGTGCAGGTGGAAGGGCACAGTGGGCAAGAGAGCAAGTACGACATGGACTGGTATGAGGCACCGCAATCGCAGGACACTCCTGACAGCTCAATATAGCCCCCACTTTGCCATGTTTCCCTTGCAGCGGCCAACTTGTGTCCGCAGGCGATTCAATGACTTTAAAGTTACACGAAAAGAAAAAAACTTTAAACTTTAAACTTTTAAACTTTTGACACCACAACCGACTTCTAATCACGGAATTGGGATCAAATAATTGTCGGTATGGGACCAAAGGGTTAACCACTCGGGAAGTAGTATCACTAAAAAAAAACATATAGTCGAATTGAGAATATCCTCCTTTTCTGGAAGTCGGTTGAATAAAACAAACATTGAAACACTACACAGTACTTCAAATTACAGAAATGAAAAATGATTTTCGTTGTGGGACCTAATTGGAATGCGACCACCCGGGAAGCTTTCAATTTACAAAAAAATACTTCAAAATCGGTTCCAAAGATATGAGGACAAACATAAAAAAAACATACAACGAATTGAGTAGTTTCTCCTTTTTTGGAAGTCGGTTGATAAGTATGTATTTTTGGCTGTCTGTATGTCCGTAGATACGCTTAATCTCGAAACGGCACATGACATTTAGATTTTCTGTTTGTTTATTTATTTTAAACTTTTTTGTACACCAATACAAATATGCATATGAAACAATTTATGAGAATGTACAAATGGCGGCCTGATCACTAAACAGCGATCTCTTACAGGCAACCTTTGCATGGAAATAAATTGTTTAAACTGTTATGTGAAATGCGGGTAGTCATTGGTGTTTGAGTACTTAATAGAAACATAAACAATACTAGCATAATATGAAAAGTAGAAAGATAATTAAAATTAGTGAACACAAGTAAAGGACAGAAAGCATACTTTAACATAGATAACTAAATAATTATTATTATTCCAGACATTACAAAGGTACTACATACATACACACATAGACACAACATTTTGAATATCATATAAAACAAAATATATTATTATAATTACTTAATACAGGGGATAGACGAACAGTGACTAGGCACCCAAGTAATGGTCTTTGACCATTCTTTTGAAGGTAACTAGCGTTGGTGCCTTTCTTATAGTCACAGGCAGTGAATTCCAAAGACGAACAGCCTGCACTGAGAAAGTTTGCGTATTGTCCTGTTGATTAGAATGTAAGGTAGTGCAAGGGCAACTTTTTATGAACTGAATTCCAATATTGTGTCAATTTTTGACGGGTTAAATACACGTACCGTAACATAAAATGCTCTGTTTACTGGAAGCTACAGACAGAGGCATTTTAAACACTCTCTCTTCAACAGTAGGTAAAAGAATACCGTTTTTGGTCCTTCGACCGCGATGCTATGCCTACACATGAATATTTGATAGTAGGTATGTGGGTGAAAACAAATGCATTTTCATTAATCTTTCGAAAGCAATATTCATGCAAATTGAAAAACCGATCCCCGAGGCTTTGAAACAAAACGCACCCGGAAAATGAACTTTAAAAGTGCAATAAGGTTTAAAAGCTTGAATGGCCTGCGGTTCGTTTATTTTACAGTCACTACACTCGATGACTATAACTGAAATATGGTCCCAGGTTCTGTTATAACAAAAAGCTTCTGTTATAAATAATTTTTTGTGCCTTTGTTGACTTAAAATTGATGTAGTTGTGTGTTTTTTTTTAAATTTGATGATGAAAGGGCCACTCTTTTAGGGTTCCGTACCCAAAGGGTAAAACGGGAACCCTATTACTGAGATTTCGTTATCTGTCCGTCCGTCCACTTTTTTTAAATGCCGCCCAGTCATCCAAATAAATTTAAAAAACACCATTTTTTTAGCCTTTCTACGTAGGATCAGTATGTTTTTTACAGATTTCACACTATTAATATTTCTAACCTACTGTCTACATCAAACATACATGTCTATACTTTCTTGTTTGCCTACTAAAAAAAAGAAGGTCAAACCAAAATAAACTTCAAGCTACTGCTTTGTGATAACGCCAATGGACTTTTGTCGTCAAAACTTTAGTCATAAAACTTAAAAATATTATCGGAAATTTAAAAGTTTATGATTAATTACAAAAAAGTATCACACACACTCACACATATAACGCCTATATCCCCGAAGGGGTAGGTCGAGGTGCATTACAAACCCACAATGCCAGTATTTTTAGTCCCACGTAATAGGGGGCAAGCCTATTGCCATTACCGGGCACACATATAATGGGTTATGTCCAAAAAAAAAGTATAGAGGTATTTATTATTTTTGTGAACTGGTTAATATTTTAGATATTTGCTAAATAAATGTTGTACCTATAAGGTTATTTACTAAAGGAAACTAATCAAATATTCCGTCTGAATATTACGGTCAGGGTAAATTCATTGATACTCGTACATCTGAGTCTTGATACTTTGGTAATTAGCAGATATCGGCTAAATGGAAATTTCTACCCGTTTCCTGCCTTCGATTTCAGTTCTGAATATCGGTGGCCCATTAGACTAATTTACTTTGCTAATTTAAAAGCAAACTTTGTTGCTTTGGTATGTTTTATTACCTATCTGTTATTTAGTATTGAAGTTTTACAAATTTTACTCGTAATGTATCACTAAAGATACCTTAGTTGTATTTAATCAGTTAATTTATTTCAAACTCACGGGCGTTCGCGGCTTCGTCCGCTTGACAAATTATATACTTTTTTACTTTTTTTATTATATATGTCGACGCAAAATCGTTCACAGGCGACAATTGACTAAAATTGCCCAAGTTGAATTAACTGTCCAATGATTATCCATTGTATTTCGTTTTCTTTACTAAAATTACTTAGCAATTATTATGTTATCCACGCATCTTTTGCTGGTTACTGCTTAAAATAAGGAGTGATAGTTTGTTGATATTATAGGCAACAAACTATTACACATTAGTTATTCAAAACACAAAGCTGAATGTAAGTAAGCGACTGCTAAATTCGTATCTTGATTTTTAAACAATAACAATTGAATTTCTAGTTGTTTTTGTTATGTTTAAAGTAATTACATAAAATCGTTTCAAACGGAAATAGTGAATCTACTTTGTTAAAAAGTGTTAACGTTCTAAAGTGAATAAAAATGTTCTAATAATTAAATTGATTCCTAAGATTGTTTAAAATAATTATTGTGATAAAATTAGCAATTGTAAAATTGCTGTGTATTAAATGAATGTAATTACATCAAATCGTTTCAAACGAAAATAGTGAATCTAACTTGTCAAAAAAAAGTGTAAACGTTTTAAAGTGAATAGAAATGTTCTAATAATTAAATAATTCCCAAGATTGTTGAAAATAATTATTGTGATTGTAAAACTGCTGTGTGTACAAACTATTTAAAACTATAGTGAAATATTCAAGTGTATTGACTAGATAACGTGCGCCATCTTTCTTGGGCAAATGTCGCGTTATGAAGTCACATTATTCTGTGAGCATTGTTCGAGGCAGGTTGTCTTCGAAATAGATTTACATCGTGTGAGTACCTAACTTTTATTTTCCTTGTTGTGTATTGCTATAACCTACAACTAATAAAACAGTGTTAAAGTGTGAATTGTTTTTCATTATTTGCAATGAGTGATGAAGGTAATGGAAACAGTGACGTCAGCCTAGCTGACGTCACTGTTTCTAAAAATCCTGCTGGTCCTGAGGCCCCGTTATCAGAAGTGGGATACCAACCCACTCCTACTTGTTCATATAATTCCAACAATGAAAGTAGGTAACCCTTCTGTTAGCGGTGTACCAGCGGAATTTTTCACACAAATGTTGCAAATGATGAAGCATATGTCGGATCGAATGGCGGCACAACCGGATTCCAAAATCAAGATAAGTAATGTGTTTTTGCCGTCATACGACCCTGATTCAAACATAGGTGTTAGGGAGTGGTGTCAGATCATTGCCACTGCCATGGAGACTTACAACCTTCGTGATTATGAGGTTCGAATGAAAGCCGGTAGTTTACTTAAAGGCCGCGCAAGGTTGTTTGTCGATAATTGGCTAGTACCTACGGCCACGTGGTCGGAATTGCGCGATGTTTTAATTACAACATTTGAACCAGAGAATAGGTATTCTCGCGATATTTTTCGTTTTAGAGAACATTCATACGATAGTACGAAAGACATTGCTCAGTTCTTATCCCAAGCGTGGGTACTATGGCGACGTGTAACTAGGGATAAATTGTCAGACGAGGCTGTGATCGCCTGCGTGGGAGATGAGCGATTGAGAATCGAATTACTGAACGCGAGGGCTACTTCAGTACCGGAACTGATTTCGGTCGCATCGTCCATACGAAGTGTTAAGCGCGTTCACACCGGTACGACAAGTGGGCAATCGAGCTCCGCCAAGCGACCTCGACTAGATAGACCGTCACTATTTTGTCAAATTTGTAAAAAACCGGGTCATGATACGCGTGATTGTCGTTACCGTGATAAAACCGAACAGACCCAACCGCGTCAACATAACGATAAAAGGGTGATGCAGTATGCCAGTATACCTACTAAGACTTGTACATTCTGTTCAAAGGCAGGTCATACGTTTGAAACATGTTATAGGCGGGAACGGGCAGTCGTTTCGAATGTAAACTATGTGGGTATACCTAAATTAAATTCAATGCCAGTGACTATAGGCACCTTGAAGTTACACGTAATTTTTGACAGCGGTGCTGAATGCTCAGTAATACGCGAATCTATAGCAGTGAAACTACCCGGTAAGAGATTCGATATGGTTAGATATTTGAAGGGGCTGGGTCAATTCACGGTAGTATCACTATCAACTTTGACAACCGTTTGTATAATTAATGATTTAAGAGTAGAGCTTCTGTTTCATGTCGTTCCCGATTACGAAATATGTTCAGATATATTGATAGGAATGAATTTAGTTGACGGTACGAATTTAAGTGTCATAGTGAACGCACGGGGGGCAACATTGATCTGTCAACTGGTGGTTCACCACATGCGATCGCGAAGTGAAAAGTTTGATAAATTAGATTGTGATTTGACCGATGATGGTCAGATTAATGAATTAAAAATTTTGTTGAATAAGTTCGAACATTTGTTTATCTACGGGTACCCCCGGTCACGTGTAAATACGGGAGAGCTTGAGATACGTCTAAAGGACGATAGCAAGTGCGTTGAGCGTAGACCGTACCGATTGAGCGGGAAAATGTTCGAAATATTATTCAAGAGTTACTTGAGCATAATATCATTCGCGAAAGCAAGTCACCATTCTCTAGTCCAATAATACTAGTGAAAAAGAAAAACGGTAAGGATCGCATGTGCGTGGATTATCGCGAACTTAAT
Organism: Nudaria mundana; assembly: GCA_963556515.1. Taxonomy (NCBI): domain Eukaryota; kingdom Metazoa; phylum Arthropoda; class Insecta; order Lepidoptera; family Erebidae; genus Nudaria; species Nudaria mundana. Next base: position 14,226,717 of record OY748303.1, read on the forward strand.
AGGAACACTCTTAGAGATCATTACCCTCTTCCGATCTCTGATCAGATAGATCAACTAGCGGGTGGCCTTTTCTATACTACATTTGATATAGAAAAGGCCACCCGCTAGTCTCAGTCGAACACAACAAAGGCCTCAGTCTAGAGCTGTCAGTTGAAGTAGTTTAAAAATTTTAGCTCGTAAGATTTTTTTTCGTAAAATAAATTGTTTTTAGCGTATTTTCTATTAGAATATAGTATATAATAGTGTGTAACTAAGTAATAAGTACGGGTGCATATTGTATCTTTGTATAATTGCGGTATATCGAAAGTCTAAACTACTGGTGTAACGGACATATTAAAGTGAAAAATTTTGAACCAGCCTTTTCTTTCACGGGAAGTATTAGTGTTATTACTATTCTTTTACACTTTTTCATACAGTACAGTACTTTACAAAGGCTCACATAACTGTGAGCAACGTCAAACCACACATCTGGCTCTGTTAAAGTCTCAGTTGCCTTGACAAGTTGGAAGCCAACTCGATGACAACAACAATTTGCCTCAGACAAATATAAACACTCACTCAACAACTACTCACATACAATCTCACCTAAATTAGTGCTTGTTAATACTTCCTATCCTGTTTTGTATTGTTTTCTTTTTTTTTTTTTATCTTAAAACTCAACACTTGTGTATCATAAGTATCTTGCCTACCTAATTTCACTATAATCATCTTAATATTTTGTTATTATCTTATTTTATTCATCATTAATACCTAATAATCTCAAGTAATTCATTATAAACTATAACTTTTTAACTAGTATGTTTCTGTTTTAGTACCCTCCTTTCTTAAATAATAATTCATCTTTATTTAATTATTTCTTGATATTCCCTAAACTTAATTAACTCCATTCACATACACAGTTGCTATACACTATCCTTTTTATTTCAGTGCCACTAAATTCCTTATTGAGAACAAAAGAAAATAACCATGATGACCCGCAGTGCTGTCACCCGTGACTTGCAACAAAAGCTAAATCTAACACTAAAAGAACTAAAAGAACTTTTTAGAAATCTCCAGAGATTTCTAAAAAGTTGAACAATCAGTTGTTACAGGAACGTGCGGACAGTGAGATAGAAGTCATAAATATTGTGGAAAAAAACACCCAACTCAAACAAGAGCTGGCTGAGCTACACGGACAGGTCGCAGAGCTCATCATAGAGAGGGAGCGCCTCCAGGAAACAGTGATGGGTTTTGAAGATTGTAGCAACACTCATGAGCAAGCTTTAAAACGCATTAACACTCTGGAGTGCGAGCTGAGTGATGTCCACAACTCCATTACCAACATGGAGACACTCAAATTGGCAGAGCAGGCTGCCCTCTCCGACAGTCTCTATAGTGAGCTGGTGGGTGGTGACCCTAATTTAATTCCATTTTGAACCAACCACTACCTCTAAATCTATCAGAATAGTTAGCAATAGCAGAAATAAATTAAAAAAATATATTAAACTAAATAAATTTATTTCCAAAACACAGAAATGCATGAAAAAACTTAGAATGGGTGCTAACAAATATATTAGAACTTGTAAATCAAATGTAAAACTAAGTCAGCTTATAGAAATAGGTAGAAATCAATTAGGTTCTCAAACAGACCAATATGAGTCTGATATACAACAATTACAGACAGAAATAATGCATCTAAATGACTCCTTAGAATCAATAACATTAAAGTATCAAATAGCTCAAAAAGAAATTGGAGAGTACATTGAGGCATTAAATAGCTTGGTAGATTCATGTCACAGTAATGAGCAAAGATTCTATTCCCTTGAAAAATTATATAATGAAACACCAGACTGTGATAAATCTCTGCCATGTCCTTCCATGCCAGTGATAACATCCCAAAAAGAATCAACATCTTCAACTTTTGACACTCTTCACAGTATGTGTGACAATATTATTCACACTAGAAACAATCTAACACAAACTTTTAATAAGGGGAAGACCTTTATATATTGTGATGAGATTGGTAAGAAGTTGGGACATCACTTAGTACAACATTTAGGGAATTCAGTTGTAACTCATTCATTTCCTGGGGCCTCCTACTCTCAAATACTTAATAGAGTACTAGCTTGTACACATTGCCCACTATCAACAATAATCATTCTTATTGGTAGACGGGATACCGCTAACATGAGTACTGTCACAAGGTTTTTTGAACAATTTTCAAAGTTAGATGTTAAACAGGTAATACTGTCCGCATTACCCTATAGTAAATCTCATACGCAAAACGAAAACTATATTAGATATAAAATTAATATGAAGCTACATACTTTGACTACACATTGTAGGAATGTAGAATTATTTGACTGTAATATTGTATTGAATAATAATTATATCTTGACATGTGATAGTTATTTACTATCAAATTTTTTGCGACGACAGGTAGCTACTTTGCTAGCTAATTTCGTATTGAGTCAAGCCAAATTATTGGCTTATCAACCTGCTTTTATTGAGCAGAATAATATTGACATAGACAGTTTGGAGACAATCCAAAAAAACTAGTTTGTAAGACAACAGATAATAAATCTAGCAATCTTTATTTTAAATATATGCCCGAAGGTAGGGGACCTGTGGCCTTTGAGGAAATTGAGCCGACCCCTAGTAGTAGTATGTATGGGGGTGAACGTAATTCTGTTGAGCATAACATTATGTCTAGTAGTTTAAGCATAGTACATCAAAATATTCAAGGCTTATCTGATAAACTTTTAGAAATCGACCTTTACATTAGGGACCACAATGTTCATATTTTTTGTATAACAGAGCATTGGTTAAAAGACCACGAATTATTGTTCAACAGTGAATTCTACTCACTTATTAGTGCGTTCGCAAGAAAGAAGGCTATTCGTGGTGGCTCCCTAATATTCGTGTCTAATAATATAAAATGTAAGGAACGTAAAGATATTGTTGCTGTTTCTATAGAGCGCACTGTGGAATTGTCCTGTGTTGAGCTTGAGCGACTCATTGTTCTCTGTGTCTATAGCCCACCGGATTGTGATTACGATTCCTTTGAGATAATAATGGAAAATGTATTGAAACAATTGTGTCTTAGTAAAAAGCATGTTGTGGTGTATGGTGATTTTAATGTTGATGTACTTGTGCAGTCACCTAAATGCATTAAATTTATCAATTTATTTAGGTCCTTCGGCTTACAACACTTATTTTCAGAGCCAACTAGAATCACATCACATTCTGCAACATGTCTAGATAATATATTTTGCAACTGTGAACTCCTGACAAAGGAGGTATTAAGTAACTTCAAATCTGACCATCTGGGGCAGAAGGTCGTATTTCCCATCAATATCACGGCTAAAGGAAAAAAAAATTCATGTAGGCCAATGAGTACATATCGCCTAGAACGATTTAATGAAAGCGTTTCTGCAAAAGTTGCTAGTATTGACTTTAACCAGGTTGATCCAAATAACTTATATGAGTCCTTGTTTAATACAATTAAATCTGAGTTCGACAATATATTTAAATCAAGAACTTTTTATAAAAATGGAAACCTCCAGTTCTGTGACTGGGCAACCACTGGTATCTACAAAAGTAGAGCTAAGTTGTATGAATTATATGGTATGAAGCAATATAATTTTAATCCTGATTTTATTCAGTATGTTAAAGATTATTCCAAAACTTTCAGAAAAGCATGTGTTGCTGCCAAGTCATTATATTTGAGTAATAAGATTAAACAGTCCAACAATAAAGTCAAAACGACTTGGAACATAATTAATGCTGAAACCGGTCGCCTAAAGCCCCGTGACAATGACTTTGAATTAATTATTGATAATAAAGTCATTAACAAAGAACCAGATGTAGCACAATCCTTTAATAATTTTTTTATAGACATACCCGCGAATATAACTAGCTCCTTGAATTCTTGCCCAGTTAAAGCTCAACGTATGCTGGAAAGCGGCATGAATCAGTGTCATGTCTCATTTAGCTTTGAATATGTAAACCCTAATGATATTATAAAAGTATTCAAGTCGCTTAACTCAAAAAAGACAGCTGACTTGTGGGGTATTTCTGTAAAATTGCTTCAGTCCATTATTGTGAATATATCTCCACATCTAGCTGCAATATTTAATAAATGTGTCAATAGTGGAGTGTTTCCTGATCTCATGAAATACAGTAAAGTGATACCTTTATTTAAAACTGGATCAAAAAGCGACCCTGGTAATTTTAGACCAATTTTAATACTACCTGCCATTAGTAAAATTTTTGAAAAAATTATATTGCAGCAATTACAATCACATTTTAATTCAAATATGCTACTACATAATGAGCAGTATGGATTCACAAGAGGTCGTTCTACCATTCACGCAGGGGTAACGCTTCTAAAGCATATTTTCAATGCCTGGGAGAATAAGCAAGATGCCATTGGTATATTTTGCGATCTCTCCAAAGCTTTTGATTGCGTTGAACATAATACCCTATTACGGAAACTCAATTATTATGGTATCAGAGATTCGGCACTGGACCTAGTTGCCTCATACCTCAGTGATAGAATACAACATGTTGATATCAATGGTAGTCGGTCTTTAGGGGCTTCTGTAGCTATGGGCGTGCCACAAGGATCAATTCTAGGTCCGTTTCTATTTTTAGTTTACATTAATGATCTACCGTTCTATGTACAGAACTTGTGCGACATTGTTCTATTCGCCGATGATACATCACTTATTTTTAAAGTTGATCGCAAGCTGAGGAATTTTGACGAAGTAAATAGTTCACTTGCACTAGTTCTGGATTGGTTTACAACCAACAATTTACTTCTGAACGCAAAAAAGACGAAGTGTGTTAGATTTAGTATGCCGAATGTTCAGAACTACGGTACTAATATTATTTTGAACGGTGATACCCTTAATCTTGTAGAATCAACCGTATTGTTGGGTATTACTCTAGACAGTAAATTACAGTGGAACGCCCAAATATCGGGTCTTGCAGGGAAACTTAGCTCTGCGGCTTATGCTATTAGTAAAGTCAGACAGCTCACGGATGTAGAAACTGCCAGGCTGGTTTATTTTAGCTATTTTCACAGTGTCATGTCGTATGGAATTTTACTGTGGGGCAAGGCAGCTGATATAGAGATCATTTTTATACTCCAAAAGCGAGCTATACGTGCGATTTATAAACTGAATGCACGAGTTTCTCTTAGAGAAAGATTTAAAGAAATAGGCATTTTAACAGTTGCATCACAATATATATATGCGAATATTATGTTCGTTAAACAGAATATACATTTATACAGTGTGAACAGTGACATACATGCAATAAAAACTAGAAATAAGCATAAATTGGTTGGGACGTATTATCGTTTACAGAAGGTTCATGACTCCTTTGCAGGATTTGGTGTGCGTTTTTATAACAAAATTCCTCTAAACATTATGAACCTTCCTTTGAATAAATTCAAAGTGGCTGTTAAGACACACCTCGTAAAAAAGGCATATTATACTATTAAAGATTATCTAAACGATACAGAGAAATGGCAATGAGTTGCTTGCTCATCACTCGAGCTACATAGGGGCTACTTCTGTTTGAAATGTTGTTTTATTGCTGAAACTCACTTATTATTGTTAAATTATTATTATTATGATATTGTAAGGTATGGGTACTTTGAGATTATGTGGCACCTTTAACTAGTATTGACTTTTTTTTTGTGAATAACAGATTCAAAATTTGTAAGTTCACTTGGTCCACACATGGTCACGTACTGCCCTTGCCCTCTTTTTATTGTTGTAACAGAATCATTGTATTTACTGGCGAATAAAAAGAGTGGCCGTGAGTTTTTCTTGCCAGGTTCTTTCCTCACAGGCTCTACCTATTGCCTTGCGAATCTGGCGGTAAATGTAAATGTAGAAGCATTTTCTTTTTTTGACGTTCATAAGTGTTACTTTGTGACCTACATGAATAAAGATATTTTGATTTTGATTTTTGATTTTGATTTTGATATGGCCGCGGGCTTCCATCAAATACCTATTGCTGAGGGGTCTATAGAAAAGACTGCCTTCGTCACGCCGGAAGGATTGTTTGAGTATTTAGCCATGCCATTTGGTCTTAGCAATGCAATGTCAGTATATCAACGCTGTATAAGTAGAGCTCTATCGCACCTCATGAGTCCGGGTACGGGGGCAGACCAAGTCTGTCAGGTCTATGTTGATGATGTCCTATCTAAGTGTAAGGGGTTCACAGAAGGGCTGTCCCACATCGAGAGAATACTGACTGCATTGCAAAACGCTGGGTTTTCGATCAATGTAGACAAATGTGCTTTCTTCAAACGCTCTATCGAGTATTTGGGTAACATTATATCAGATGGTCAAGTTAGTCCTAGTCCTAGAAAAGTAGAGGCTTTGACGAAGGCACCGATCCCACGAACAGTTAAGCAAGTGAGGCAGTTTAACGGCTTGGCCGGTTATTTTAGGCGATTCATCCCAAATTTTTCTCGTGTAATGCTTCCGCTTTATATTCATAAAGCGGAAGCATTAAACGAGAAAAATTACTTCACTTTACATCATTCTTAGTTAATTCTAACTAAGAATGATGTAAAGTGGGTGTGGAACGATCGCCACGATGAGGCTCGTAATCACATTATACAGCACTTGTCTACTACGCCTACCCTTATTCTATTTCAGGAAGACGCGCCAATTGAACTGTACACCGACGCAAGTAGCATCGGTTATGGAGCGGTGCTGACCCAAACCATCGGCAGCCGCCAGCATCCAGTCGCATACATGAGCCAGCGAACCACGGACACGGAGAGCCGTTATCATTCTTACGAGCTTGAGACCTTGGCGGTGGTAAGAGCTATAAAATATTTCCGACACTATTTGTATGGCCGAAAATTCAAGGTAATAACAGACTGTAACGCCTTGAAAGCATCCAAACACAAAAAGGATTTGCTGCCACGAATACATAGATGGTGGGCCTTCCTACAAAATTTCGACTTCGAGGTCGAATACAGGAAAGGCGAGCGACTACAGCACGCTGAATTTTTCAGTCGCAACCCTAATACTGAAATGTCGGTTAACATCATGAGTAGAGATACCGAATGGCTTCAAATCTAGCAGCGACGTGATGAAATTTTTCGCCCACTGATTGATAGCATGGCTAGTGACAGCAGTGAAGCGTATGCTCACAGATTCCTTATACGGGCCTCGTTCCTCAGCCGCGGTGGTTCCTAAATCATTCCAGTGGAGCTTAATAAACTCTTTCCATACCGCACTGCAACACCCTGGGTGGGAGAAAACACTCCAAAAGCTTCGAGAAACATACTGGTTCGAAAAAATGACCACAACTGTCAGAAGGTTCGTTGATAACTGTATTAGATGTAAAACATCTAAAGGTCCATCGGGAGCTATACAAGCACAGCTTCACCCTATCCAAAAGCCAACAGCAGCATTCCAAGTGGTTCACATGGATATCACAGGCAAGCTTGGTACTAGGAATGATTAGGGTCAAGACGAGTACGTAATTGTAACCATCGATGCTTTCTCCAAATACGTTCTACTCGACTACTCAAACGACAAAAGCCAAAGTAGTAGTCTGGCTGCACTTAAACGGATGATACATCTGTTTGGTACTCCAGTGCAGATTGTTGTAGATGGAGGTCGAGAGTTTCTTGGTGAGTTCAAGGTGTACTGTGAGCGCTTTGGGATAAATATTCATTCAATTTCTCCAGGAATTAGCCGAGTAAACGGGCAAGTAGAACGCACTATGGCCACATTGAAAAATGCCCTCACCATGATTAAGAATTTTGACACTGAGGATTGGCAGTCGGCGTTGAATGCTTTACAGCTTGCTTTTAACTGCACGCCACACAGAGTGACCGGCGTTGCACCACTTACTCTATTGACCCGCCGCCAACAATGTGTGCCACCAGTTCTGCTACGTTTGGTGAATATAGACAATGAGACTATAGACTTTGACTTACTTCAACAACACGTATTACAAAAAATGTCTACTTCGGCTCAGTATGATAAGCAGCGTTTTGACAAGAACAAGGCGAAGATACGCCCTTTTCAGTGAGGAGACTATGTACTAATCAAAAATAATCCTCGTAATCAGACTTCCCTAGATCCCAAATACAGCGAACCGTACGAGGTGTACCGAATCCTAGACAACGACCGTTACATGGTTAAACGAATTGTTGGCAGGGGGCGCCCACGTAAGGTCGCTCACGATCAACTACGCCGAGCACCACAGCCCGGCGAGCAGGACACCGTGTCGACGGGTACAGAAGATGGCTCTGAACAACAAGTTATGTCCCAGTTACCTGAGGAGGCACAACCGCAGCCATCCACATCACAAGCTGGCCGGCTACTGGATGCATAAAACAAAGGTGTGTGTCACATGTTCCACTTAATTACACTATAACTTCTAATTGGTTGAAAACAGCCACTGGTAGTGTGCTGTTAGACTGATAATGTTATCAATCAACATCAAGACCATACAAACAATATCTATCCTGTTTTCCTCCACCTTTCATCATTTTTAGAGCCACTGGGGACCACGGTCAAAATAATTAAGGCCCAGACCCCAGCATCGACCTTCCCTAGTCCCTTAGGGCTCCTGTGGTTACTGGAATCGGTTGTCATTTTACTAACACAAATTTACAAAACAAAACGTATAAAGACGTTTACCTGAATCGTCAATATGAACTGTAACCAAGTTGTTAGCTAGTGTACCTGTGAATGGATACCTAGCTCAGAGAAAAAAATATCTTCTTTTACAGATACGCGACTGGTGCAGAGCACGCACCCTGTCTCGCAGTATGGCCGTGTCGACGCAAAATCGTTCACAGGCGACAATTGACTAAAATTGGCGAAGTTGAATTAACTGTCCAATGACTTAGCAATTATTATGTTATCCACGCATCTTTTGCTGGTTACTGCTTAAAATAAGGAGTGATAGTTTGTTGATATTATAGGCAACAAACTATTACACATTAGTTATTCAAAACACAAAGCTGAATGTAAGTAAGCGACTGCTAAATTCGTATCTTTATTTTTAAACAATAACAATTGAATTTCTAGTTGTTTTTGTTATGTTTAAAGTAATTACATAAAATCGTTTCAAACGGAAATAGTGAATCTACTTTGTTAAAAAGTGTTAACGTTCTAAAGTGAATAAAAATGTTCTAATAATTAAATTGATTCCTAAGATTGCTTAAAATAATTATTGTGATAAAATTAGCAATTGTAAAATTGCTGTGTATTAAATGAATGTAATTACATCAAATCGTTTCAAACGGAAATAGTGAATCTAACTTGTCAAAAAAAAGTGTAAACGTTTTAAAGTGAATAGAAATGTTCTAATAATTAAATAATTCCTAAGATTGTTGAAAATAATTATTGTGATTGTAAAACTGCTGTGTGTACAAACTATTTAAAACTATAGTGAAATATTCAAGTGTATTGACTACATAACGTGCGCCATCTTTCTTGGGCAAATGTCGCGTTATGAAGTCACATTATTCTGTGAGCATTGTTCGAGGCAGGTTGTCTTCGAAATAGATTACATCGTGTGAGTACCTAACTTTTATTTTCCTTGTTGTGTATTGCTATAACCTACAACTAATAAAACAGTGTTAAAGTGTGAATTGTTTTTCATTATTTGCAATGAGTGATGAAGGTAATGGAATAAGTGACGTCAGCCTAGCTGACGTCACTTATTCCATTCCTCAATTCAAGCCCTCGATGAAGTATCTAGGGATCGTACTTGATAGCCGATGGAACTTCGGACCGCATTTCCGAAGTTTGGTCCCCAAGGTGACACAGGCATCGGTCGCGCTTTCGCGACTGATGCCCAACCTAAAGGGACCCAACGCTTCCTGCAGGAGACTGTACCTGGGGATCGTGCGGAGTATGGCCCTATACGGGGCTCCCGTATGGGCGGCGCGGTTGACGGCCAACAACTCAACGCTCCTTAACAGACCGTTGAGGACCTTGGCCGTCAAAACAATAAGGGGCTACCGCATGATCTCCGGAGAGGCTGCATGTCTCCTAGCCGGGACCCATCCATGGGACCTGGAAGCGAGAGCCCTTGCGTCATTGTTCCAATGGCGCAAGGAGGCGCTGGAGCGGGACCACAGGCCTGCGTCTCGAGAAATCGATGACCGGCGGTCCCAACTCCGACAGGATCTCATGGAGTCATGGAGGGTGCGACTTGAGCAACCCAAGTGGGGTGCCACCATCATCGCGGCGGTGAGACCGATCATGGACGATTGGCTGCAGAGGCAGCATGGTGACCTCACGTATCGTGCGACGTAGATCGTTACCGGGCATGGATGCTTCGGTAGCTATCATCGTGAGGTCACACCCCGGTGTCAACACTGCGAGGTTTCCGACGACGATACCGCACTCCACACGTTGGTGGAGTGCTCAGCGTGGGCGAGTCAGCGCCGGGACCTCGTAGTGGGTCTGGGCGTGGATACCCTCTCGCTGGAGACCATGCTTCAAGCCATGGTCTCCAGCGGGAGTAGGTGAAACGCGGCCGTGTCCTTCTGCGAGCAAGTCGTGCTCGCGAAGGAGGCGGCTGAGAGGGAGAGGGAGCGTGCCCTCCCCGCCGAGTTCCGTAGTCAGCGGCGAGGGCGCCGCAGACTCATCTACGCCCAAGACCATCGACCTCCATGATCGGGGCCTGAGGACGGCGGGATCGCCACCCGTCGTCCTTACAGAAGCAGGCTAGAAGGGTTGCGTGCTGCGGGGCCTTTGCCCCATAGCACGCAACCAGATTCACGCACTGACGCGGGATAAAACCCTACCCCAACGACGCGGGATTCTCATCCCGACCCAACCCCCGCAGAGACTACAGAGGTGGTCAAAGTCCGCCGGGCGCCACTGGAAATACGTTCTGCTTGTAACCAGAGACGCCCGGCAACGGACGTTAGAGCGGCCGCGGCCTTGGTCGCGGAACTAAAAAAAAGGCCTTTACACGGGCGCCTGCAATGAAATAAAATACGTTCTAATAATCATAAAGATCTCTTATTTCTAAGTTGTACAATGAGAAAGAAATGTTCATTTTGTTTTTAATTAAAACTAAAAGTAGCTTCAGATGAAAATATAAGGCTAACTGGATAATTAAGGCAGAAAGAGGTTGGGGAGTATCTCATTATCTTCTTAATGAGTGTACAAACAAACTGTCCATAGTATAAATAATGGTTGTAAATATTACAAATATATATGTCGATAAAGAGACATACTATTCAGTGTCACTGGCCTCCTCTGAAAACCAGCGCTGGCAATAGTGGGTCTGCCCATGTCAGCATAAGCTGAGAGGAGACCAAATTCCACGCAGATGTGGTGTGTACTACACCTACGATTCTCCTGTCCTTGTATTTACTTCTACTATTTACTTGTGTGTTTATTGTTATCGCCATGTCTGTCTGAGAGTAAACATATTTTACTTTTTTTCCTTTCTTTCTATTACGATTGCTACTGCTTTATTATAATATAGGTACCTACTGAATGGGCGAGTCAGCGCCGGGACCTCGTAGTGGGTCTGGGCGTGGATACCCTCTCGCTGGGGACCATGCTTCAAGCCATGGTATCCAGCGGGAGTAGGTGGAACGCGGCCGTGTCCTTCTGCGAGCAAGTCATGCTCGCGAAGGAGGCGGCCGGGAGGGAGAGGGAGCGTACCCTCCCCGCCGAGTTCCGTAGTCGGCGGCCAGGCCGCCCCAGACTACGCGACTACGCCCAAGACTATCGTCCTCCATGATCGGGGCCTGAGGACGGCGGGATCGCCACCCACCGTCCTTACAGAAGCAGGCTAGAAGGGTTGCGTGCTGCGGGGCCTTTGCCCCATAGCACGCAACCAGATTCACTCACTGACGCGGGATAAAACCCGACCCCAATGACGCGGGATTCTCGTCCCGACCAAACACCCGCAGAGACCACAGGGGTGGTCAAAGTCCGCCGGGCGCCACTGGACATACCCTCTGCTAGTAACCAGGGACGCCCGGCAACGGACGTTAGAGCGGCCGCGGCCTTGGGCCGCGGAATTAAAAAAAAAAAAAAAAAAAAAGGTACCTACTGAAGAAGTATATAAAAAAAACCAAAAGACAGCGTTTATTAAATCCTATTGTATATTTTTAGAGGCTCGTGGCTATGTGCGGTTAGGGTATAGGTTAGGTTTGGAAAAGGCTCAGTGGACGATGATTTTATAATTTTAAACATTCTAAGTATCTGAAAATATATTTTTACAAGCAAGTTTTAAGCTTATTCTCAAATAATTTTACAATATGAATTGCAAAAATTGATTTGGCTGAATTGGCTTGAAGCACCCCTTTTCAGCAGGAACGTTCTACCAACTGACCAAGACACCACTAGCCCAAGACCTCTAATATTGCGATCACTAATGGCGTTTTCAAATTACACGACATCGTGACGATATCGTCACGACAATATACATTCTTACCTTAAAGTTACTGCTATATTATAGACATCTTCACGATATCGTGTGTCGTTATCGTGCAATGTGAAAACGCCCAATGTATGAATGTTCGACTTAGGGCGTTTTCACATTGCACGTGTGGCGCATACCTTATCTCTGACGTCATACGTAAGAAATGTCTAGGAGGTGCACCGAGAATGTTCGACAAACCTTCTATAAAAATCTACAAGTCTCCAGTGCGCGCGCGCCGTAGGTCACACCTCCTTATAATTGATCTAGCCAATTAGATGTAAGCAAACAAATAGGTACAACATAAGTTTTCATATCGTCCACAATCATTCACCGAGCCTTTTCCCAACTAAAGTTGGCGTCGGCTTTCCAGTCTAACTGCGATTCGGCTGAACATCGATATTTTCCGTGAAGCGACTGCCATCTGACCTCCACAACCCATGGGCGGCATCGAAGTTCTGTAGTTAGACCGGTCAGATTTTTGATTTAGGGCTCCAACTACCCCTAACGACTGCCATGTTTGTATGACAACCGGGACCGACGGCTTAACGTGCTCTCCGAGGCACGGAGGGGTCTCAGTGTCTTAAGAAATGGTCACCCATCCTAAGACCGGCCTGACTCGATGTTGCTTAACCTTTGCAATGTGTTAACATTGTCGGTTACCACTAGACCACGAGCCCCTCATCTCGTCCTCATATCGTCCACAATATCGTGACGATATCGTGATGATATCGCGACGATATCGTCAAGATAAATGTTAAAGTTACTGCTGCTATTTACGATATCGTCACGATATTATGGACGATATCGTCACGATATCGTGTGTCGTTATCGTGCAATGTGAAAACGCCCTCGGTGTCGTTTTAGAACGACATCTACCAGCAGTTAAGGAACATTACGCACAGCTTCCGTTTTTACGACTCATATTGTCAGAAATTATTCTAATAATATCTATCAAAAGCTATCATGTCTACAAAGAATGTATATTAAAAGATACATACCTAAATTCACTTTTATTTCAATGAGCTGAATTAAAACGAGTACATATTAGTAAGAATAAAATCTCCTGCGGATATTTACACAAATCGCGTTAACTTGAGCGACGTGACTTAATTTTATACCAACTTCGGTTAACCCTCGCATCACAGTCACAAGGGCATAATAAAAGGTATTTCAGGTGCCGTAGTTACCCATATTATGGAAATTTCTTTTAAGGTATTTATGTGGTCGATATCTGGGTCGCTACGGATAAACTTGACTTGAGAAAATGAAAGACAGTAAAGGTGTCAATGAAAATGTGCTGCTTTTCGTTTGTCTCACAAAGGTAAAAAATGGCTTGGCTGATTAGGCTTGAATTTTGTGAAAGTTCAGGGAAGGTTCAAACGATGAGCAACGTAAAAACCTAATATGTAAATTTATACTGAATTTATTTACAATAAGAATTACAAAATACAAAATAAACATAATTATAGACTAAAAATATTTACATTACAAAATATCGTTTAAAAAATCCTCCGCGTCATTGCCGACTGAGAAGGTTCCCAGAATGCTGGCTGTGTTGCCACGTTGGATGGCGATACTTTTTCTTTGGGCCAGAAAATAGCCAGCCTTCTGGTCCTGAGAAGCATCGATTAGGCGTTTAGCAATGTCTCTATAAAGGCGGCGAGCACTCGGACCCCATGACCCCAGTGTCTCAACCCCAAACGGTTCAAATATGTAATTACCTGCTAGGTTAGCATATTTACGCCGTTTAAGGCCTTCAGATGCAGCAGCAGCGCCGGCACATCCGGATGTGCTTGGAAGGTGTGAAGGTGCTAAGGTGTCAACGCATGTAGCGTCCCACACCAAAGGCCTTCCCATCTTTCACGGTAGCAACGACATACCGTCCGGTCTCTTTCCATCGCTTCGTGCCAAACCATTTGGTTCACGTACGGCCGGAAGACCTGCGGTGGAAAGAGCCCTACGAATTATGTCGTTTAGAATAGCGTGCCGAGGTATACGACCTGCGCTTCTGCTACAAGAAAGGCCATGGTGTCCCAGATTATCGACGGTTACTCCACAGATGCAATGATGCGGGGATACACAAGGTGTACCCAGCCGAAGGCAAGTGGTAATGCGGAAGGTTGTGTCGTCCAACATTGTACCGATGTTGGGCGATGGGAGCGCCTGGATCCATAACCCTGACTCCCATTCTCCAACAGCTAGTAGGCGTGCACGCTCTGAAATATTGACAGAAGTGTCAATTAGTGTATTAATTCTCAATTTACAGAGCGGTGAATCCCACAGTCGCTGTGAGCCTAGGCGTGAGGGCAGGTCAGTGTCGGGACAAGACATCCTCCAAGCATTTATGGCATCGGTCTTGCATCGCACCTCGGAATCAATCAGTGTATTTGACAAAGTTTTCCTGACTAATTCTTCGGTGCTATGGACCAACGACAGAAATGCTGGCAGACTGACATCTGTGACTCTACGAATACCTAGCCCGCCCAAGCGAACTGGAAGAGACGCTTGGACCCAGGCCCGGTCATTAATATTTACATTTAAAATTTTACACAAAGAATTTTGTATCAAGTTGTCTAGTCTGCCCAAAATTTCTAAATTTTTCCAAAATTGTCCTGAACGGAGGGCATGTGTAAATTTGGGTACGAAATTTATTCTTAGTTAGAGAGTAGGTGGGTTCCATCTACCTACATATTATTTACTAGTGGTCCCCGTGACTTCGTCCGCGTGGTAATTTGGACTTTTTTTTTATTAGTTTCCGTCGCGCTGCGTCATATTTTGAACTATTCACACAATATATATAAATATAAATATATATAAATTGTAGCCTATGTGTTATTCTGATGTATAAGATATATTATTGTAAAGTTTCATTAAAATCCATTCAGTAGTTTTTACGTGAAAGAGTAACAAACGCCCGTCCATCCATACATTCATACATACATACATACTCACAAACTTTCGCATTTATAATATTAGTAGGATTATTATTTATTCATTACTGACTGTCCCGGCGAACTTCGTATCGCATTAGTTTTGCTAATGTTCCGAACAATTTTTTTTCTTCTAAAAATACCTTCTCCTGATGATAACAAACACAACAAAAAATTTATTTGCGAAATCGGTCCAGCCGTTCTCGAGCCATCTTAACCAACACGACTTTGTTTTATATACTTATATAGATTATTTGATTATTATTTACTAACAATTCTTCCGTAACTGACGTAAATGTAAACTGAACTTTTAACTATATGGACGTTATACTATTCAAAAACAACGAGGCGTAAAACGTTTAATGGAAGCTAAATCAAATATGCTCTGTGGAATCCGCCTCCGATGAGTTACGTGTTACCAAATGTGGACATGAAACCTGGCACCGAGGAAAATGTACAGTACAGCTGGTGCTTTCATCTGTTAGCATTCGAATTCCAATTCAAATTTCGATCAACTTGCATTCTGTAAATTTTGAACTGTAACTTGTAACCACCTAAAAGGCGCAGCAGAGATATCGTAGCAAGTCATCCATTACATTACCTACCTATGTAAATTCCATTTCGGGGCAGTGGTCCAACCGCTCTGTCTAATTAGTTGGACTAAGAACCTTTACTAGGGGTCGTAGTCCAACGGTCTTTGTAGTTGGGCCACGGCACCATAATATATCTATATATAGAGGTATGTTTAGATAAGGAAAACTCGACACAATACCAATCCGTCTAGCCAGCGTGGTATACGCAGGCTAAACTCTCTTTGGGAAAGGCCTATGCCCAGCTAGTGACCATTATAGTTTCCAGGTTTAATTAAAATAATTTTAGTAGTTATTAAGCATGATATTTTTCGCATGTCGCACCGGGCGAGGGGAGATGGCGATTTTGAAGCAATTTGTTCGACGGACCTGTGTCTGTTGCCTCCGGTGTCACCGTTGAATCTGGTGAAAACAACAGTCCGTTGTCCGATGAAAAATTCTCATTAGCATTCGTGGCCTGGTGGCTAAGGGGTGGGAATTGCGTTTCGACGACGTAAGTTCGATCACCGGTCACCACACTACTGATGTGAACCCACTCCTAATAAGAAGGGGCTAACGGTAATTATATTAAATCGTATTGCGATTGCTAGTATTCCATAAAAAACGAAACGAACGGCTGGTTGCTAGTTTATAATTCGCTTTATACATTTATTCTAAGGCATGTGTGATAACTACTGATAAGATAAGTCCTTACAAAGTGTAGAATCAGTAGTAGGTACATCGAGTACCCCTCTATTAAGACGTTACGGCAACCTTTGATTTTTCAACAAGTTTTCATAGCTACATTTATATTGTACTAAGTTAACTTATCTTTCTGGTCATCCTTCTAAGGTGTCAAAAGTTTATCCTGCATAAGTTCAGCTCTTCGACTGTGGGCGTCGCGTCGTTGTCATGAATCATTTTGCGGATTTTAGATTCACTACTTTGAGGTATAGAATTTTGGGACGTGTTCTGAATGAATGTTGTGGAATTTATTCATGCAGTTTTGTATTAGACACGGGCTTGTTTCCAAAACTCACTCAAGCACGTAGCACGTATTTTCCGTACAGTGGGACTCTGTTACTGAGCCAACTGATCTCTTTATGTAGAGTCACTAAGCAATTTAGTGTTACAATGGATAGTATTGCTACTGATTTTCAAACAAAGACGTAGGTAAGTGGTGGCATCTGCCGACTTCGATCATTATTATATTCCATAAATATAATCGAAGCATTTTTTTTTTTTTTTTTTTAGCCGCTGAATCACCGTTACGGGTACAAGGGGTAACCTTGAAGAAGAGAGGCTTGGCAAAATGTGGGATAAACCTTGTCAAAATAACCGTTTCGTGACGTCTATGACGCTACAAAGTACTGATATTTTATTTTACCAATATTATTTAGCAATTGATGACGTCACGAAGCAGTTTTAATCCATCCCACTGTCATCATACGCGGCTTATAGGTAAGAGAATGACATAATATATTTTTATTACGTATATACCTACAAGAACTTTTAGCCGAAAATGTATAAAAAATCTATCAGCAATATTAACATTTTTTATAATATAGCACATCGTTGGCACAAAATAAATACTACTATACTACAAGTATACTATACTAATAAGTACTATTATTCTGTGTCACAAATCAGTGACGCAGCTTTTGCGGTCGCCATTCGCTGTGACACGCTCGAGAAGGCAATTTAACGAGATGAGCCTTGAGGGATTAATGTTATGTTTGTAACTCGGAAAATTGCCACATGAATATGATAAACGGTATTCTATACATGAATGAATTACTGTCGGAGTCATTTGTGACCATAGAGCATGTGAACGTTGTCTAATTTTCTACCAAGATCTCGGCAGTGGCATAATTTATGAGCCGAACTTTCGTCAGATTGACGCCAAAATCAAACCGCCAATCGTTTTGAATAAAGGCTCAGTTAAAATTACCCGTAAACGGCGTGCATGTATGAAGACACTAATATTAAAACAATGGTAAGTAAAAATGTTTTAAGAAAAAACTTTTTAGCATTAATTAATAGCATTAATTTTTCGCAGAATCAAAAGGACAACAAAACGTCGACAATTGTTTCGGCTCTAAACGAGGCATTATCAAGACTGTCTCAGAGAGAACAGCAAAATTCGTGGTTGGAACGTGTTTGCTTATAAGTAAACGCGTGCAAATTTCATTATCGCGATGTAGGATTGTTTACAATAACCAATGTGGGTAGAAACCTCAGATCATGCTAACTAAGTTCCAAAAATAGGTATTCACCAATACTTGACCTTATCTGTTTGATTTAATTACTGTCTCTTGATAAGTTGCATATGAAAAATTAATGCTATTAATTAATGCTAAAAAGTTTTTTCTTAAAAAATTTTTACTTACCATTGTTTTGTCATGGATTTTCGCCAAGTAACGCCTGTTTCTATCCAATATTTGAGATCAGTGTGCATCACTACCCAGGCTAAACTATATATAAAGTTGATCAAGCTCCACAGAACAGCAAGTCAAAATCTTTGGTTCAATCAAGAGTGTAAGCGCTTTGGGGTGTTTCCAAGGTACATCTGCCTAAAAAGAAATAATAACTCAGTGTCGGCTAGGAATTCTATTTTAAAAGCAAAAACAGTGTGGCTAAACTCGGAAATTAGGAGTTTATTTAGAGTGAGAGACAATTTGAAGTGGCATTTAAAGGTTCTACACTCTGAGTTGTCATTCAGTTTACACAGAGTAGAATTTGATTTGTTGGATAAAAAGGCACGAGATTTAGCTTCTAAATTTATACATAAAAAAATTTTAATACAATCAAAAAAAATTATTTAATCTAAGGGTGGGTAGAGGTGAGTTTTTTGACCGAAGGGAGCAGGTGTTTTCTAATCATACATTTTACCCCAGAATCAAGAACCTTTCTGATATTCATCTCAGCAACAGTGAGGTGTCCCTTTTAAATAAGGGCTTAAAATATTCCATACCTAAATCATTTAACAATAAAAAATCTTTAGAACCTTTGGCAGTAGATGCGGAGGTGGCAATCATTAGAAATAAGGGTGCCATAATGTTGAAGGCACTGGTTGCACAAAAAAATCGATTCTGTTTGTTTGTCTGGTACTTTTAACTCCGAATTGACTGTACAAAGGTCGATTCGCAACAAACTTAGGGACGGGGATGTGGTTCTGAGTAAGGCTGATAAGGGTAACACCGTGGTTTTGATCCCGAGGGAGGATTACATAGCAAGAGTCAATGACATCATTTCATCTGATGATTTTCAACACTTAACCTTCAATCCTACAGCTAAGTTCCAGGCAGAACTAAAGCTTGCTTTGAAATCCACGACTTATTTATTCCCTGAGAACTCTTCGTTGCATAAAACTTTGATAAACATGAATCCCAGTTGTCCGTTGTTTTATGGCCTTCCAAAAATACACAAGGAAGGGTGCCCAATTAGACCTGTTGTCGCATACAGGGGCGCGTCGGCATATAATTTGTCGAAGTTTTTGAACACAATCATTAAAGAAGCAATAGATTTTAACCCAAAATTTTCTATAAAAAATAGTACTGACCTCATAAACAAGATTAAAAATATTAAGTTACCGTCCAATGCTCAACTTGTGTCTTTGGACGTGAAAAGTTTATTCACTAACGTACCGTATAATGAAGTATTAGATATTTTGAGACACAAATTAACAATAAAAAGGATCAATTTTAATAAAATAGAGGAAATTTATAACCTAACAAGATTGTGTATGACTCAGAATTACTTTCAGTTCAACAACAGTTTTTTTCTACAGAGGAATGGTTTGGCTATGGGATCGCCACTCAGTCCTTTAATAGCTGAAATATTTATGGATGCATTCGAGACTAACCACATAGTTGGGAACGTTCATGTCTTGTACTATTTTAGATATGTGGATGATATTATTATATGTTGGACAGGAACAAAACGTCAGCTCAGTGTCCTTGTCTCCAAGTTGAACTCAGTACACCCTAGAATTGATTTTTCACTAGAGTTGGAGTCAGATTCCACTCTCAATTTCTTGGACCTTTCAATTATAGGAAGGAACGGTGTTCATGAGTTCCGTATCTATAGGAAACCAACATTTACAGACACAGTTATTCCTTACTCATCCAATCATCCATGGCAACATAAAATGGCAGCTTTCCACAGCTTACTGAGCAGGTTACTGGCGGTACCGTTGAGCCCACAGGCATTTGGTGAAGAATTGTCCATCATTTGCTACATAGCACAAAGTAATGGCTATGACGTAGGAATGGTTTACTCATTATTAAATAAAAAACGTAGAAAGGCTAGTTTTCATTTATTATATCCGATTCAAGATCCACCTAGGAAGTACACGGCCTGTTTGCCGTTCGTGGGTCCCGTCTCGTTGAGTATAGCTAAGATCATGAGGGAAAGTAGTATATTTGTTGCTTTTAGAACTCAGAATGCCTTGAGGGAGCTGTGTAATGGCAAGGATTCGGTGTCGGTCTCACGCAGATCAGGTGTTTATTTGTTGAGTTGTGATGAATGTGGTTTGAAGTATGTGGGACAGACTGGCAGGTCCTTCGATATTAGATATAAGGAACATAGAGCGGCGTCCCGCAATGGTTGTCCTGAAAGGTCCCTCTTCGCGAAGCATCTTCTTGACACTGGTCATTCCTTGAACAATAGTAACACTTTTAAAGTTGTACGGTTATGTGAGAAAGGGTTCAAGTTAAGTGTTTGGGAAAGGCTAGAAATAGTTAGAAGAGATGCGGACACCTTACTCAACGAACAAATAGATTTTCACACATCTCCCTTACTTAATCTGTTTGCGAACAGACAGACACATTAACTGTTGTTGGTTTGTGTGTGTTGTTTGGGTTTTCTATGCAACTTATCAAGAGACAGTAATTAAATCAAACAGATAAGGTCAAGTATTGGTGAATACCTATTTTTGGAACTTAGTTAGCATGATCTGACGTTTCTACCCACATTGGTTATTGTAAAGAATCCTACATCGCGATAATGAAATTTGCACGCGTTTACTTATAAGCAAACACGTTCCAACCACGAATTTTGCTGATCTCTCTGAGACAGTCTTGATAATGCCTCGTTTAGAGGCGAAACAATTGTCGACGTTTTGTTGTCCTTTTGATTCTGCGAAAAATTAATGCTATTAATTAATGCTAAAAAGTTTTTTCTTAAAAAAAATTTTACTTACCATTGTTTTGTCATGGATTTTCGCTAAGTAACGCCTGTTTCTATCCAATATTTGACACTAATATTCATAAAACCTGATGAAGCGAAAAACGTATGTTAGGATCGTAGCTGAAAAAAGTTTACTCTGACTGCCCCGGTAAGTCAAAAGTTTCGCCAGTAACTTTGTTGGTTAGGGGGCGAGCATTTTACCGTTTTGAGAGAACTTTCATTGTCATTCTCTCCCTAGTTTGGCAGGTTTTTTAGACCGTGGTAAAAACTGGTAACCTGGAAGGCGACATTATAGGACTTTCGTAAATTTTCGAAAACATACAGGTGAAGATGCGAGCATTCATTTCTAAAAAAAATAACATGGAAAATGTAATTATTATAACTTATTTGTTGTTGGATATAAAAAATGCTTATTCGGTATAATTTCCGATTTCCTGTGAAACAAACTAACACAGAAATTGAATCTGTTCCAAGAACCAGTTCATTAAGCCGATCAAATACGGTTCGTACCCAATAGACTATAAATTGATAAGGGACATAGAACAACGCAGACGTCGTATACGCGGTCGTCGTATACTTGGGAGGACGGAATTCCTAGAGATAGGAGATATCTACTTAAATAATTCTTAGTAGCTTAAAAGTTTTCCTTATAAATTATATTATGTACTATGCCTGTAATCTATAGGAATAATTAAAATAGAAAATAAGAATAAAAATAGAATTAAAATTTAGGAAACCTTAAATATATAGGTATTTATTGGATACTTTTGAATGCAATAATAGTACATATTTACACAAATAAAAAAATATTTACTTAACTACAATCATCATCTACTTAACCTAAACCCAGTCAGGGTTGGTTTTGCAGTATAACTACTGCACGGATGTACTTCGATATTTTTCGTGAAATGACTGCGATCTGACCTCCACAACACATTGGCGATATTAAAATAAGAAAAATTTTCTTTGACTTTTCAAGCACTAACACTTGATAATAACAATTTACCCCTTTTCGCAATATTTACAGAAATTAGAGTAAAAAAAGAGGTTCCCTGAATACTGGCTGCGCTTGTAAAATGTCCTGCTGACCTTGTTAAATGTCGCTACTAATTCTCTAAGCCAAATTAGAGGCATATGGGGCTTGGGATTCTGAACCCTATTCCAATATTCCACCATTTTTTCGGTTCAATACGCCTTACTTCACAAGTAATTGAGGATAGTGACTGGAAATTGGAATCCTACAGCACGCTGAACTTTAATTTGCACTGTTTCTGTGTATTTGGAAAGACAATTAAGTTTAGGCTTGTGTTTCACTGGATTTCGTCTTTATGCAACAATAAATGTGTATTTTTTAAAGCAAAAAAAAAATTATTTATGTTGGGGTGTAAGTTCGAATTACATAATTAAGTTTCTATTTAATTTGGGATTACTTATTACTTGGGATTTTTACTAACCTCTGTCTACCCCTTTGGGGGTAAATTGGGGTGATTTAGTTTTCTGTTCATCAAAATTAGCCTATGTTACTTGGGGATAATGTAACTATATATTTGTGAAAGAATTTCTAAAGTCAGTTTAGTATTTACGGAGTCTATTAAATGCACTTTCCTCTAAAAGTATAGATAAGTATTAAGTACGTATTATTTATAAAAATAAGTAGTCTATCACTTCAGGGTTTGTGTGTGTATTTTGTGTAGGTACCTTTGTATGTACAACAAAGATTCCATTATATTTTCAACCGACTTCCAAAAAAGGAGGGTTATGAATTTTTTTAAGCTACCAAACCAAAAGCTAAAAAACTCAAATTGAAATGGTCCCATTTCAATTTGGGCCCATTCCGACAATTATTTGGTGACATTTCGGTAATTTGAAGTCGGTTGTTGTATCAGTTTTTGACGTATATTTTATGTATTCCAGTTCGGAGTGTGGACTGTGATTGGACCAAGAGTGTTGGAATTATTTTATATTACCTTCCATAAAGAAGATAAGAAAATCTACATAACAAACGTTGGTACCTACAGACAACGCAAATGGGCACTTGAGAGTGTTGCTGGCACTGCGCCAACCACCTGTGTAACACTGCCCGGGCAAGATAAAGTTACTTACGAGTATCTTTAGGTGTTAATTTATTGTTTTATATCCAAAACATTACATCAAAATCTGTTATATATCCCAGCGTAGTGTACTTACATGCAACAATCATATATCCTACATACACCTGTACTAACATACTTACACACACTCACACACAAACACGCACACATTCCTTTAGCTTGCTTAAATCATTAAAATTACCTTTCATACTCCTGTTGAATTCCACTTTTTAATATGTTTGTACTCGTACCTTTATGAAACACTATCTGTCCAGAGCCTGGAGGGGCTGGCAATCTTTCATACAGGTCTCCTAGTACAGATGCCAGTCTCAAAAATCTAATGATGAGGTTTTAAGTTTCATCAAAATCGGACTCGTGACTCCTTTGAGCATTTTTCGCTATTCCTTATGGTTTCGGATTTGGCCATTCAAGCCCACTTGAAAAATTTACCCTATACAGGGTGAATTTTTCCAGAGGGCTTGGATGGCCAAATCAAATTCTGGGAAGTAATGATATACGGCAAATTGATGACGGCAAAATGACTGCTTCGGTGGCGTGGTCGGTAGTGTATCCGTTTTCGACGCCGGAGTCTCGGGTTCGATTCCCGGTCGGGACATACTTTGTGTGATGACATATACGTTTGTACCGAAGTCTGGATGTTTCCTATGTATAATATGTATGTATTTACAAAAAAAAATGTATATAAGTATTTATATCAGTTTATCTAGTACTCATATCACAAGCTCTGCTTAGTTTGAGACTAGATGGCGTTGTGTGGATTGTCCTAACATATTTATTTATTTATTATTTAAATTTAAGAAAAATTTAGAATTTTCATAAAATTGTTTTGTTTTTGTTCGTAATCACAGAACTGACTATTTCGTCTTCTAAATGATGCTCGTGGGCAGGTAAAATTTGAAAGTAGAACATAATGTTGTATCTTGCGTATGGAATTAGTAAGTAGTACCGTAATCTCGCCTTTAATACACTATAAGAAATAAGCTGGCAAGTACATGTCTGTCTGTTTCTTATCACACTGGGCGGTGGTAGCGCGCGCACCACTGCCCAGTGTGATAAGGGACAGACAAGAAATATGAATTTTATTAAAATTCTAAGTTTTCCTTAAATTTGCCGTATATCATTACTTCGCAGTATTTGATCCCTAACAGCGACACTATCGTATGGTGTAATAATAAAGGATGTGTTTCTTTTTCAAAATCAACGGGTTCGATTCCCAGCTAGTATTATTGGTTTTCCAAAAATCTAATGATGAGGTTTTAAGTTTCATCAAAATTGGGCTCGTGACTCCTTTGAGCATTTTTCGCTATTCCTTATAGTTTCGGATTTGGCCATCCAAGCCCTTTTCAAAAATTCACCTGTATATATAATAGAATATTAAAAACCCCTCTGTAATTGGTGTAATGTGTAAAAATGTTAACATATTTATTTATTGCTCTGCCTTTCGCTACAGATAAACAGGCGTGATGGTTGGTATTTATTAATCAACAAATTTTTTTATTGAAATAAAATATCCATGTCACTCCGAAACTGGGTCAGATATTGCTAAGTTTCAGTACTCACACACTATAGGACCATATGCCATTATACTTAGTAGTACTAAGTTAGTACTATCATAAACATACTAACAAAACGAGGCTTGTTACCAGGACATACTAAGCAATAAGCATTACCTTGAAACAATGTTCTACGCAGTAGGTATGCTGGCTACAGAATGGAAATTACTTTCGTGAAGTTACATAATTATTCGGAACAACTCTATACCGAATGTATGTTAAAAGTTTGATAATTTATTATGCATAAGTATACCTTCATACTGCATTCCATATAATTTATAAGTACCTACATCACTGAGCCTTTTCCCTACTCAGTTGGGGTCGGCTTTCCAGTCTAACTGCGATTCGGCTGAACTTCGATATTTTCCGTGAAGCGACTGCCATCTGACCTCCACAACCCATGGATGATATCGAAGTTCTGTAGTTAGACTGGTCGAAATTTTGATTTAGGACTCCAACAACCCTTAACACTGCCATAGATGTTTCTATGACAACCGGGACCGACGGTGTATAATTAACACTGGGGAAATGTAAAAGTACTTCTTTTTTTTATATTGGGTTCGCCAAATTGACGCCGCCCGCCTGGTGGTAAGTCGTGACGACGTCTAGCGATTGTGGGCCACTCTCACAGCATACAATACTATAGAGAGTGGCCCTCAACTTGACGACCTACTGATGTGCCTCTTCACGCTCCGCTTAAAGAACCCAGGATTATATGTGGGAGGAAACACGTACACAGGCAAGGCGTTCCAGGCCACTATCGTTCGGCAGAAAAACGAACGTTTAAAACGCTCGGTTCTCGCGAATATTCTATCCACTGTGTGGGAGTGGCATCTCTGCCCGGCACGCGTTGTTCGGGATCGGAAGGAAGAGGGTGGGATCAGATTGAAGAGCTCTTCAGAACACTCGCCGTGGTAAATACGGTAGAGCATTCTACCGTATGGCCGCATGGCCAAGGAAGCTATTGTTCGGCGCTGAGCTAGCGGCTCAAGGCTTCCCGTTACCTCCGGACAACCTGTAATACGGATAGTCCGTCGCTGCATAGCGTCGAGAGCGTCCAGCAGATACTTCGCGGAGCCGTCCCAGAGGTGAGAGCAGTAGCCGTCCCAGAGGTGAGAGTAGTACAGAATGTTCAATAGGTAAGTAACCTTTCAAACTCTTCATTGAAAATTTAAAAAACAACGAATGGCTATTTAATTAATTAGCTGCGCTACCAGGAAAATAAGGAACGACACTGTTTATGTTTTAATTTATTTCAAAAAATCGACGTTTTTTTTTAAATTTGCCTTCACTCGTTTGCCTTTTGAATGATAAATACAATATCTGGTGTCCTTATTTAGGTGAGTTTATTTTCTTTGTTTAAATATATGAATAACGGACGCCCACGGCTTCGCCCGTACACTCTATCCTGACAGCAGCATAAAAAACGGTGCTGTAGTTTTTGAGTTTTTCGCGAACAGATAGACATACAGACTTTTTTATATAATATGTAGTGATAATATAATTTGGCATTGTCTTGCAAACTAATCCTTTAATTAGGTATACAAAAATACAACCCAATCATTTGAAGACTTCTGCTTTAGTAGTGAAAAAAAAAAATCTCATTTCACATTTTTGCTTTTGATGGGAAATCATTACTTTTTGTGCATAGGTTAGGGCTATGCGCGGGATGGGTGATGAGTTGTACTTTTTCGGAAGTTAAAAATGACTTTGTTTGTTGGCCGTGTGTGAAGAAGCGTTGTCATGATGTAGGAGAACGCGGCTTTTGGGTCGTCTTTCGCGAACTTTTTCTAACACCCTGGGTAAACAAATGGTAGAATACCACTCGGCATTAACACTCTTTTGATCTTCAAGTGGCATTGTACAGATGGGACCCATAGCTGAGAAAAAAACGGGATAATTTTTTTACCAACGTTTCTCGCCTGCCTCACTTTTGTTGGCTTGTTCTCATTTTCGAACACCCATTCACGAGATTGCTGTTTTTTTTCGGGATCAAAACAATAAATTCAATTTTCGTCTCCTGTGACAATGTCATAAACAGCATTAGAATGCCCGTGGTCGTACCTCAGTAGCATCTGTGAGCACCATTCCACGCAACCCCGATTCTGCTCTCGACCTCTCTCAAATTCAGCAAACCATCGCCTCACGGTGCTCAAACAAGGTGCTTCTCTCTCAAAAGCATTTTGAAGACAAGCGGCACAGTCTTGCGGAGAGAGAGAACTTTTAAAATCATAAAAAATCATCGCTCTAAAATCTTTTCGACTTAATTCCATTTTCGTTGCATACGTAGAACTTTGATGTGTGATAAAAACAATTGACAAATGATTTCCGGCCAATTGTTTTTTTATTGCTAAGACAGTTGCTGTGGTTATTATATTAATACTTAGAGAATAGTCACGCATAGTACTTGCTCAGTTATATTCGTAAAGTTTTAGGATTTAATTTATAAGCCTATTATTGTTATTTTTATATTTGATTGATTGGAAAGTTGGAAGACTCGAGCGATGAATATGTTTCTTGTTCTTCTTCATGTGTCCAATGACAGTTTTTCTAGTGTCGGTGATGGGGGTGATTCCATAAGTCTCGGTAGCCAACTCACTACTATATTCTCTCCTTTTCCTGAACACTTCAACGTAGTGCACATTAATGCTCAACGCGTTCATGCACATCATTCTGATCTTTTATCTTCTTTTAATCATAACTATATACATGCTGTTCTAGTTTCTGAAATTTTCTTGAAACCTGGTATTCCTAATATACAAATTTCACTTCCGGGATATAAGATAGTACGTAATGATAGGACTGGGAAGGCGTGCGGAGGAGTTGCAATATATCTTCGTGGTGATATCTCTCACAGAGTTGTTGATCAGCCCCCAAGTGTATACGCAAATTTTGCAGAACATCTTTTCCTTGAAATTGACTTCTAATATGAAAAGGTACTTCTGGGTGTTTATTACAGTCCTTCCATGAACATCGATTATTTTTCTAGTTTTGAGACTATACTGAAAAATTTGTCTTCTATGTATGAACACAGAATTATTCTTGGGGACTTCAACACTTGCCTTTTGAGGGATGACTCACGTAGCACTCGACTGCGCTCCCTTGTCACGTCCTGTAACATGCATATCCTACCTTTAGAGTTACACATAGGCAGCCTAATTGTCAGGCCTCCCTCATAGACCTCATCCTAGTTTCCGACTCCCATAAGGTGGCTACTCATGGACAGCTCTGCTACTTTCTCACACCATGACTTGTTGTTCCTGTCCTATAAATTTCGCCCTCCGAAGCGCAAAAGTAGATTTCTTTTTCTTCGCAGTTTTAAAAACATAAATCTGGAGAGACTGAGAGGGGATGTGGGCGGTATAGATTTGTCTGCCTCTGTCTATGAGTGCAATGATGTGGACGAGAAGGTGGTTACTTTTACGCGTTTGTTGCTAGCCATCTATGATATACATGCTCCTCTAAGGAAAGTAAAAGTAAGACATCTCCCTGCACCGTGGCATACGGAATCTGTCAGGGCTGCCATGTCTAAACGAGACAAAGCCAAGCGTAAGTATCGTAAAGACCCTACTGTCGAAAATTGGAACTTCTACAAGGGGCTGCGTAACCACTGTAGTCGTCTGTGTAGGGATGCTAAGCGTAATCACATCCACCAATCAATCCAAAATCTCAGCACAGCTGAAGTGTGGCGATTCCTGAAAACCCTTGGTGTCGGTAAGGCTTCGAGCGACAGTGTTGTTGCTGATTTGGATCTGGGTGCCTTGAAAGCTAAATTTCGAGCGTTCCTGTTAGCATTCCAGATGATGACAAATTAAGAACCTTGAATTATCTTTCATCCATTCCCATATGGTCGAGCACTTCATTCTCATTTGGCCCGGTTTCAGAGTTGGACATTAAAAAACCTTTGCAGACTATTACCTCCAAGGCGATTGGTAATGACGGCCTTCAACTGCAAATGCTCCTTCCCATCACTAACCAAATTATTCCTGTCCTTACCCATATCATCAACTATTCCTTAACATCCAACTGCTTTCCTTCGGCATGGAAGAAAGCAAATGTCATTCCGTTGCCAAAAGTGCCTAATGCTACATCGCCTACAATCCTGTCCAATGTTCTTGAGAGTATTGTCCACAATCAACTGTCTTCCTACCTCTTTTCTAATTGCCTGCTAAGTCCATATCAGTCTGGTTTTCGACGTGGTCACAGTACGGTAACAGCGCTAGTTAAAATAACTGATGACATTAGACTGGCCATCGAAAACAAACGACTCCCCATAGTTGTACTTCTGGACTTTAGTAGTGCATTCAATTCAGTTGATTTCGACATACTCTTGGGAATCTTAAAATCCCTTAATGTCTCTGACTCTGCAACTGCCTGGTTCCGGTCTTATCTACAGGGACGTTCGCAGTCTGTTCGTGCTGGGGCGACTTCGTCTACCTGGTGTGACTTGGTGGCGGGTGTTCCTCAGGTTGGTGTGTTGTCTCATCTAGTTTTCTCAGTTTTCATAAACGCCATCACTAGGGTACTGTCCTCGAATTATCATCTCTCTGCGGACGACCTGCAGTTGTATCGTCATTTTAGGGTCGACGAGATAGACGATGCTGTTGCTGCCCTCAATTGCCCTCGACAACATTAGTAGTTGGGCTAAATCCTTTGGATTGTTAGTCAATCCAAGCAAATCTCAGGCATAAATTGTTGGTGGCCGGTAAATGTTGGGCCTTCTGGATTTCGACTCATTGCCACAAATTATTTTCGATACCAAACCGATCGACTACTCCCAAAGTGCGCGAAGTCTAGGATTGTATACAGATCGTCACCTTTCCTGGGATGTACATATTGCAGAGATAAGTAGGAGGGTGTACTACTCATTTCCATCTCTCAAATCTCTTCAGAAACTCTTATCTTTTCAAACCAAGGTGACTCTTGCGCAATATATTCTTCTATCACTTTTAGACTATGCTGATGTCTGGTTTTTGGATGCATCGGAGGAACTAGTAATCAAACTTGAACGTCTGCAGAATCTAGCAATCCGCTTCATCTACGGTCTTCGGAAATACGATCATGTATCTGAGTTCCGGCGTAGATTGGGGTGGCTTCCGATTTGGCAGCGCCGTAATGCTCACATTCTGTCTTTCCTGTATACTATCCTTCACAATCCTAATTCTCCAACCTATCTGCGTGAACGCTTTGAGTATTTGGTGCCTCGAGACAGAGAATGTCGCGTCTCTTCTTCCCTTCTCCTTCGAACTCCTGCCCACTCCTCTAGTCGCTATGACGAATCCTTCATTATTCAAGCTGTCAGACTATGGAACTCGCTTCCACATGATATACGTGCGAGCCTTTCGTTGGACATTTTTAAGAGACGAGTTCGGGAACACTTCCTAAATGGTAATGCCTTATTTCGTTTTTATAAATATTTGTGTTTGATTTTTGTATGTAAATAACTGTTTCTCTTTTAGATTTAAGTGTGTACGTCTTTATATTTGTCTTTTTTGTAGGTATAGTATGTATTTATTTGTATTCTCTACCCTTTCTACCCTATGCTTTGTTTTGTTTAATTTCTCTTCTCTGCTATGTATTGAAATTGAAATTGAAATTGAAATTATTTATTTATTTGTATAGGTCAATAAATGGCTCTTACAAACGTCAGTAAGTACTTTAAATAAAAAATGTCATTGCTTCTATATTTACATGTACTGCCAGATTCGCAAAGCAATAAGTAGAACCGAGAGAAAGAACCTGGCAATAAAACTCTCGGTCACTCTTTTCAAATAATTGACTCATGACATTTTCTTAAGACTAAATGTGGACGAATATACATTGGTCTCGTGTCAAAAATTATTATAGTCGCCTAAGTACAATATGCTACAATTACGGCATTTTAGGAGGCGCCTGCACCATGCTCAAGCCAGACACTTTTATCATTAAGGTAATCAACTGTCTTATAATATGCTTTTTGACATAAAGTGGTCTTTATAAAGTTTTTAAATTTATTGTCGGGCATACAAAGGACCGATTCAGGCAATTTATTATAAAAGCGTATACCTTCCCCCTTGAAAGAATGACTAACCTTGCCAAGTCGATAACACGGAGGGAGTAGTTTATTTTTATTACGTAGATTTCTGTCTGTAACGTCACTTACTTTAGTATAGCTAGATATATTTTTCCTAACATACAGTATGTTATCAAATATATATTGGGAAGCTACAGTTAAAATATTAATATCTTTAAATCGCTCCCTAAGAGAATCTCTTTTACCTAAACAATAAATGGCACGGACTGCCCTCTTTTGTAATATAAAAATTGTTTCTATATCTGCTGCATTTCCCCAAAGTAGTATTCCATAGGACATCAAGCTATGGAAGTAACCAAAGTAAACTAGCCTAGCAGTAGCTACATCTGTCAACTGTCTAATCCGTCTCACAGCATACGCAGCAGAGCTAAGCTTATTAGCTAAAATGGTGATATGGTCACCCCATTGTAATTTAGAATCTATTGTTATTCCTAAAAAGGTAGTGTTATTTACAAATTCTAACCTTTGGCTACCCAGCACCACATGGACGTTTGCTTGTCTGACATTGGGCATTGTAAATTTAACGCATTTAGTCTTTTCTGCATTCAACAATAGGTTGTTTGTAGAAAACCAATTTGAAATATCATTTAAAATATTATTAACATTATTCGCATCTGTACTATGCCGATTTACTTTGAATATAAGTGATGTATCATCCGCGAACATTACTATTCCAGCTTGTGCCTCGATCATGCAAGGCAAGTCATTAACATAAACCAAGAAGAGAAAAGGGCCCAGAATTGATCCCTGAGGTACGTCTATTTTGACCTTAGTTCCGTTTGACTTAACGTTGTTCACATGAACAGTCTGCAGCCTATCTGTCAGGTAAGATCCTAATAGTTCTAAGGATTTTTTGTCAAAACCATACCGACGTAACTTTAGCAAAAGTGTCTGATGGTCAACACAATCAAATGCTTTAGACAGATCGCAGAATACCCCAATGGCATCCTGCGATCCCTCCCATGCGTCGTAAATCAAGCTAACAAGGGTTACTCCCGCATCGGTGGTAGATTTTCCTCGAGTAAAGCCAAATTGCTGGCTGTGGAAAAGATTGTTGGTCGTGAAGTGGACTTGCATTTGATTTAGCATCACCCTCTCAAACACCTTACTCAGAGCTGGCAAAATAGAAATGGGGCGGTAGTTACCAAGTTCAGACTTAGATCCCTTCTTAAATAATGGTATTAGTCTACTATTTTTCATTAGGTTAGGGAATATACCTTCATCTACCCATTCATTAAAAATTAGTGCCAAGTCAGGTGCAATGATATCAATTACATTACTTATTAAGCGAACTGATATGCCCCAGTGATCTTCAGACTTTTTAATTTTGAGATTTTTAAATGCTTTCAAGATGTCACTGGGGTCTATATGTTTGAAGTTAAATTTAGATGAAGAACCAATATTACTTTCGAGAAAGGCCACAGCACTGTGGGCACATGAATTAACAGAAGAAGTTCCTTTAAATGGAATGTTGGTAAAATAATCTTCAAATGCATTTACAATACCTTTCGGAGAGGTTATATTCTTGTTTTCTAATTTAATTTTAGTAACAGTATCCCTCACTTTACATTTACCTGACTCTTTGTTTATAACTTTCCATGTTTCTTTTATTTTGTTAGGAGCCTCAATTATTTTCCTTTTGATGTGAATGGATTTAGCCTGTCTACATACTTTTTTGAATACTTTGGAGTAATTCCTAACATATTCAATGAAACTTTTATCAAATCTGTATCGTTTTTCTGCATATAGATCAAACAGCGTTCGTCTACTTTTATAAATGCCTACTGCTGCCCATTCACAAAATTTCGTTTTAACACTACGATTTTGGCATTTTTGTTTGAATGTGTCTGAAAAAGCATCAGATAATGTACCAAATAAACTATTATAATGGACCTCAGGATTATTACCTATATAAACTATAGAATTAAGCTTTTTCTCGAACAAGTTTTTGAATTCTTTAATTCTATTAGAGGTTATGGGCCTACACATAATTTTCTCATTATACTGACTATTATTACTCTTGGGAAAGGATACTATTTGACCACAGTGATCTGATGGCAATTTACTAATTACAGACTTGCTTAAGCACTCACAATCCGTAAAAAAATTATCCAGTATGATATCTATCCTGTTAGATATGAGATCTGCTGGAAGAGAAGTCATTTTTGACTTAAGCACGCCTTTGTGCATGTTTTAAATATATTAATGTGATGTTTAATTCTAGGATGTACATAAAGTATAAATAAATAAAAATAAATAAATAAGGTTGCAACGTTATATAAAATATAACATTCGAAATTCAAATATTCAGATTAGCTAGAAGTGCAAAACTTTTAGTGTGCCCCATGTACTACGTATATATAGAGCGCTGACAACCGGTCTGAACCACTAACAACCACTCTGCACGTCAGAACAGTCCAACAGTCGAGGATGACGTCAATACAGCTTGCCAGTTTAAGTTATTGTGTGGCAAAAAATAGAACTAATTATTGTTTGTAGTTGTAGTTTTGAGATCATGTTTTTTGACTTGTTTCAATGTAATGTGGCGCCATTAGGCCGATACCTCACCGAGACGCCATGGCGACGTCGCCAGTCGGTCGCCAACTAGTTGTCATTGAGATATATGACGGCTAACTCACTTGGCGACCGACTGGCAACGTCGCCAGTCGGTCGCCAAGTGTCATATATCTCAATGAGAACTAGTTGGCGACGTCGCTGGCCACGTCGCCATGGCGTCTCGGTGAGGTATCGGCCTAATGCACGGATATCAGCATTTTATACTAAACATTTACATTTTAAACTACCTAAGCTATTAATTTGTGTTAAGTACTTACGTAATTAACATTAATAATTCTTAGCCGTCATATATCTCAATGAGAACTAGTTGGCGACCGACTGGCGACGTCGCCATGGCGTCTCGGTGAGGTATCGGCCTTAAGGCCGATACCTCACCGAGACGCCATGGCGACGTGGCCAGCGACGTCGTAACATAGGTAGTGCGGCTGTGGGAATTTAAAGAATTATTAATGTTAATTACGTAAGTACTTAACACAAATTAATAGCTTAGGTAGTTTAAAATGTAAATGTTTAGTATAAAATGCTGATATCCGTGCATTAGGCCGATACCTCACCGAGACGCCATGGCGACGTGGCCAGCGACGTCGCCAACTAGTTCTCATTGAGATATATGACACTTGGCGACCGACTGGCAACGTCGCCAGTCGGTCGCCAAGTGTCATATATCTCAATGAGAACTAGTTGGCGACGTCGCTGGCCACGTCGCCATGGCGTCTCGGTGAGGTATCGGCCTAAGGCTCCGGCAAGCGGCGAGCATAGATGTTCCCTGGTAACGACAATAGACTAGTTGTTTAATTTAGTGAAGTACTACGCAAATGTAAAATATTTTCCACTCTATTTATCGACCCGTGTACACACTTGCACACAAAATTTATAGTCATCAGATACGGTTAGCAACGTATAAATGGAATGGGTTCCAAAATTTATACACACTCTACGTTGACAATGTTAAATTTAATAATATTGATATGATTTAGTGTTTCTATTTTGTGAAATTCCTTGCGTTCAACGAAATAAAGTGCAACCCGGACATAGAAATACAGAAGATATACAATTTCTGTAAACATAAATTTGTGTAGTTATAGTGTATGTAAGTTTATTAACCTTAAGTTTACAACCGTACCAACGCACACACACCACCAACTGATTGAACTCACTTCTCCTGTCCTAGGCCCATTGGAAGAGATCTCTTTAGAGATAAGTGGAGCCTTTGTATACATGTTTATAATATCTCTATTCACAATATTGTTTATACTGTGTGTACATAAATGAATAAATAAATAAAAAATAAATAAAATTGCGCTCGCGTTTTACAGTTTTCTCGTTCTACAATACCGGTCAGCCGCATCGCAGTTAGACTGGAAACCCGACCTCTTTTTTGAAATTGGTTAAAAATACCAAAAATATGAATAAAATACTGGTAGGTAGAAGAATACAAAAGTAAAGTCGTAATAGGTACCTACTCTATCCAATTTCATACCAGTCCGAGTATGTCAAAATAGGCATACTAAAGAACTAAGATGTTGAATACCTCATACAACGCAATGCGAAAGCATCCGTACAAAATACTGCTAAGGTTATTTCAGATTGTTTCAAGTTTCGGACCGAACTTTCTTGTTCTTATAACAGGTGGTGTAGCCTTTCCAGCGCGAAGGAGTTTCAAACAAGGAACGACGTAGTGCCCTTAAGGTATAAATTAAATAAATATCTGTACTACTATTACAAAGAGGAAAGATTTGTATGTTTGTAATGAATAAACTCAAAAACTACTGTGCCGATTTCAAAAATTCTTTCACTATTGGAAAGCTACATTCACCCTGAGCAACATAGACTACTTTTTATCCCGGTAATGTGTTCCCACGGGAACCGGGAACGAGTAAACTAAATCACTCGGGCAGAGCTGCGGCGATCAGCTAGTAATAAATATTTTTGGACATTCTATAACAATGTTATCTAGCCTAATTAATTTTGCACTGGCGCGGTTCATGGGTCATCTTCACAAAGGCACTATTACCACCTGGGTGGCCACTGCGTGGTGGTCGGGTGTTACCCCGCATCTTTGGGGTCGGGTTTTATCCCGCGTCGGTGAGTGAAGGCATGTATGGGGTGCAGCCCCACATCACGTTGCCCTTCTGCCTGCTTCTGTAAGGACGGTGGGTTGCTAATCCATCGTCCTCAGGCCCCGATCATGGAGGTCGATGGTCCTGGGCGTAGTCACGTCTGCGGCGCCCTCGCCGCACACTTCGGAACTCAGCGGGGAGGGTACACTCCCTCACCCTACCGGCCGCCTCCTTCACGAGCATTACCTGCTCGCAGAAGGAAACGGCCGCGTTCCACTGACTCCCGCTAGAGACCATGGCTCTTAGCATGGTCTCCAGTGAGAGCGTATCTACGCCCAGGCCCACAACGAGGTCCCGGCGCTGACTCGCCCATGCTGAGCATTCCACCAACGTGTGGAATGCCGTGTCTACGTCGGAAGTCTCGCAGTGTTGACACGCGGGTGTGACCTCACGATGCATGCGAAACAGATACTCATCGAAGTTTCCGTGCCCGGTAATGATCTGTGTCGCACGATACGTGAGGCCACCGTGCTGCCTCTGCAGCCAGTCCTCCATGATCGGTCTCACCGCCGCGATGGTGGTGGTTCCCCACTTTGGTTGCTGAAGTCGCACCTTCCATGTCTCCATGAGATCCTGGCGGAGTTGGGACCGCTGGGCCTCGATTTCTCGAGACGCAGGCCTGTGGTCCCGCTCCAGCGCCTCCTTATGCCATTGGAACAATGCCGCAAGGGTTCTCGCTTCTAGGTCCCATGGAGGGGTCGCGGCTAGGAGACATGCAGCCTGTAGGGAGATCGCCCTCTTATTGTTCTGACGGCCAAGGTCCTCAACGATCTGTGTAAAACAGCAGCGTTGTTGACCGTCAGTCTCGGCGCCCATACGGGAGCCCCGTACACGGCCATACTCCGCACGATCCCCAGGTACAGTCTCCTGCAGGAAGCGTTGGGTCCCTTTAAGTTGGGCATCAGTCGCGAAAGCGCGGCTGTCGCCCCCGTCACTTTAGGGACCAAACTTCGGAAGTGTGGTCCGAAGTTCCACCGGCTATCGAGTACGAGCCCCAGATACTTCATTGTGGGCTCGATGCCGATGCTAACGCTCCCTACATTTACGATGGATCCTGGAGATGGACCGCGCTGAGGTCCGTGAAAACACAGCCTCGGACTTATTCAGTGCCACGTCCAGTCCCAGCCGCCGTATCCGACCCACGATTTCAGCAACCCCAGTCGTGACCTTGAGTGTTGCCTCCTGGTGCGTTGCTCCCCGCGCTGTGACAAGGGTATCGTCAGCGTAGCAAGTTACGCTGACGCCCTCTGGCAACGCACCCCGCAACACCCAGTCGTATCCGATGTTCCACAGTAGAGGTCATAGGACCGACCCTGAGGAACACCGCACGACACATCTCGCCGAGCTGGCCCGAGCCAGCTAAGGTAAGTTATAGCCCTCTCGGATAAATATGCCCCGACAATACGACGGAGGTAGACAGGCACTTCGTGGTATACCAGTGCCTCCCTAACGCAACTCCAGGGTAAGGTGTTAAAGGCGTTGGCGATGTCAAGAGACGCCGCCAACACCACCTCGCCCCGCGAGACTGCCTCCTCCGCCAGGGTCTTCACGCGCATGATCGCGCTCACGGTGGATCGTCCCCGACGGAAACGGTACTGGTTGTCCGCCAGGACTGGGCCCACACGCGTGAGGTGCTCGACGAGGCGTTCTGCGATAATTCGCTCAAAGAGCTTACACACCTCGTCGAGCGACACGATCGGCCGGTAACCGGACGGTGAGTCCACCGGCCGCCCCACTTTCCGGATCAGGACCAGTTTCCCCGTCCTCCACACCTTGGGAAAATAACCCCTTTCGAGGCATGCGCTGAAGAGCCCCCTCAGTCGAGGCCCGAGTTCCTCGAGGGCCAGGACCCATACACGGCCCGGAATGCCATCGGGTCCAGGGGCGGTGGTTTTCCGGCGACTGAACCGAAGTACCACCGCTCCTAACTCACCCTCTCTGACTTCGGGTACGTCGTCTTCGCTGCTGCTATCCGCATTGGGCGTCTGGGACGGAGCCATGCGCGGAGGGATGTGCTCCTCCGCGCTAGTCGGAAACAGAGAGCCCAAGACCCCCTCCAGCCGATCCGGCTGGAGACTCTGGGTCAGTGGGAGCGCCCTCGGTCGGAGTTTACCTCTGACCTGCAGGTACGGGCGCCCCCATGGGTTCCGCTCCAGGGCCTCCAGGAGCTCCTCGCAGGCTGTCGTCTTAGCCCGCGTGATCGCTTCCTGGAGGGTGCCTTTAGCCTCTCTGTAGGACGCATATAGTTCCGCCTCCCGGGCTGCCGCGTCATCTGGTCGACGATGCCTCCGGCGAAACCTGGTGTACTGGCGGCGGGCGGAGACGCATGCTGCACGCAACTGTGCAATCTCCGACGACCACCAGTACACCTGCTTCCTGGCCGGCCCGGGTGTAACCCTAGGGATCGCCCGGTCTAAACTCTTGAGCGCCCAACGTGGTTCCGGGGGATTCGGTACCGGCTGTGGGAGGTTAGGTGGGGGGACGACCTCGAACCGGATGTATCGGTGGTCCGAAAGCGTCTCCACACTCTCCTCCACGCACCAGCCCATAATACGGCGGGCGAGGGCAGGGGTCGCGAACGTTAAGTCCACGACCGAGCTGACCCCCGACCGCCAAAAGGTGGCGACATTCCCCCGGTTGAGGAGCTCTAGTCCACGTGTAGTGGCCCAGTCCTCAAGTAGCCTCCCCCTGCCATTGGTTTCCCGGGAGCCCCACGCCGTAGACCAGGCGTTAAAGTCTCCCAGGAGAAGGACAGGACGAGGACGACACGCAGTGAAGACGACGTCGAGCTCAGTGAGCCATAGCTCATACTGAGCGTCGTTAATGTTGTTCAGCGAGATCATTCATCATTCATATTCCGCCGCAACGCAGCCTCGGCCGTTTGCAATAATTGCAAGCCGCGAGGTGTTTGCGGCGGACCCCCCAAAGATGCAGGCCAAGCCGTCTTGCGCCACCAGGCTTCCCGGGTGGGCATAGTACGGCTCGGCGACCACGACCAGGTCTATGGACCACTGCGCGATCCTCTGGTACAGAAGATCCTGAGCAGCGCGGCAGTGGTTCAAGTTCGCCTGTAGGATGCGGATATGGGTGTCCATTAATGGACGTCCATATCCGCATCCCACCATGAATCTGGCCGCTCAGTAGCGGCACCCCCGCTGCCCCCAGCGGACGGACGGGGCTTTGGCCTCGAAGCGGCGCAGGAACGGCTGCCGACCCGATGGTCCGCCGGTTTGCCCTACACTTCGCATCTGTAGCAGCGAGACGGTGCGTCACAGGCGTTGGACTTGTGACCGGGCCGGCTGCAGCGGAAGCACCGATCACCCACGGTGTCTTCCACTGCGCACTGCACTCCTACGTGCCCCACCATCATGCACCGGAAACACCTGGTTTCCCGGGCACGCAGGAGGTGCACATGTGCCTTGAGACGTAGGTACCCTGTATTCTCAGTATCTGTGTAGAGATTAAACGTGTTTTCTTTCTTTCTCTTTCTTTCTAGCCCAAATTAAGCTAATATAAGCTTGTGTTATGGGATCTATACGACTGCTAAACATACTTATAACTAAATACATACATATTGTACATAGAAAATACCCAAACTCCGAAACAAACATTTTTGAATCACACAAATAACTTGATTCGAACCGGAGTCGAACCTGGGACCTCAGGGAAGGCAGTCGCATACTCATACCACTACGCATCCGAGACAGGCAAAGTCAAAGGTGTACATACAAAGTATCTTTATAATTTTAATTAAAACGCTATAAGCACTCAAAACCTTATTGCTGTGGAGTTTAATTGGTTATTGAGTTCTGATGTTCTAACTATTGATACTAAATTGTGTTAATAAAATTTTATGTTATTAGTCTTGGAGTGTAGTTACAAATTATTGAGCCGTACATAACTTTATTGTGAGAGTGGTACTGATATTTTATTAATTGGAAACAGCGATAAGATTTTATCCCACTGTTTCTGAATATTTTAACTGTACAAGACTGTACATGATAATGTTTAACAAAACGAAATCTAATAAATATATAGGGTTCCGTAGTTACTTATTATAGACTCTATAACTCCTAAACTAACAAAGTTATCTGGTCCGTTATAGTTTTCCTTCAAAGTTCATCATATGGACTACCATCATGAAGTTTTTTAGATTTTTCGAGTTAGCCGTTTAGATTTTAGAGGGAATATATCGCAAACGGACACTTGAATCAAAAAATTGTCTTAGCAACCACCCAACGTTTTAAAAAGACCTATCTAATGATACCCCACATGATGGGGTTAACGCGAGAAAAAAAACATCCCCACTTTACTTGTAGGGGAAGTACCCCAGAAAAAAATATTTTTCATAATTTTATTTTAGCACTTTGTTGGAATCTTAAATACACATATCCGTGCAAAATTTCATCTTTCGAGCTCTAACCGTTTGGGAGGAAAGCCGAGGATGGACGGACATGACGAAACTATAAGGGTTCCTAGACTTTTACTACGGAACCCTAAAAAGGCAAGCCGTTTTGACATGGCAATCGAATATAATGGTAACCAACATTATACATACATAACGGCAACATTTCGTAAGCTTTATTGGTCCCAAAGTTGTGGCGTAAAGCGACGCGGTCCGGGAGCGGGGACCATTGTTGCTCTGTGGTCCCATGTATTAGGGACTGTTCCTATTGTCGCTATGGGCACTTCAGAGCTTTTTACGTAGGTAATAATTTTGTCATAGGTTTAAAAAAACTGTTTTATTATTAAGTTTTCGAAAACTCTAACGAAAGCTTTTACCCTCAAACACAGGCGGGTTAATCTTTTGAAGTCCTGAAAATTGTACAGAATACAAATGTACAGTACCAGAGAGGGTCTGACATTTAACATTTATATTGTAAAGACCACTGAACAGACATTTTATGCTAAAAGTTTTGTAAAGGAATGTTGGGTCTTGTCAGGGTACAGTCCTGTGTCCAATTTGTAGGCATAACTATGGTCTACATAATGTATAAGACTCAATATTACTGCTACAGGCAATGTAGGCAACAGGGAATGTTCTGAAAATGCCTATACTTAATAACACACGAGATGAACCTTTGCCTTTGATACCCTTGAAAGCAATATATGTGTTTATACATAACTAGTTGATTGCCGCAGCTCCACCCGCGTGATTTAGTTTACTCGTTCCCGGTTCCCGTGGGAACACATTACCGGGATAAAAAGTAGCCTGTGTTACTCAGGGTGAATGTAGCTTTCCAATGGTAAAAGGATTTTTGAAATCGGTACAGTTTTTTTGAGTTTATTCGTCGCAAACATACACACAAAAATATAAATCTTTCCTCTTTATAATAGTAGTGAGATAATGTATGCGGCCGTTAAATAGTTGAAATAATATTGTCCAAAATGCCCGAAACGGCAAAAGTGAACGCCTCTGTCGTATTCCTTCGGGAATAAAGACGTAATTTTGTCTGTTTTTATGGTTCCGTAGCCAAAGGGTAAAACGGGAACCCAAATACTAAGACTCCGCTATCCGTCCGTCCGTCTGTCTGTCACCAGGCTGTATCTCATGAACCGTGATAGTTAGAAAGTTGAAATTTTCACAGGTGATGTATTTCCCCCCGTCCGCTGTCCCAGCGAGGCGGACGCCGGCCGAGGCTGCGGCTATCTCACGGAAGGGCAAGGGGAAGGGCAAGAGGAGTGCCACCCCCGCTGCCCCCAGGGCCGCTCCCGCTGTTGCTCCCGCTGCTTCTTTACATCCCTCCGGGCGGGAGGGATAGGAAGTAGTGGGCGCTAAAAAACAGCGTAAGAAGAGAAAGAATACGGCGGCAGGGACTGGAGGTGGCCTTGCACAAGTCCGAGGTTCTGTGCTTTCACAGACCTCGGAACGGTCCACCTGAAGGTTCCAGCATAAATGTGGGAGGCGTTAGCATCGGCATCAAGCCCTCGATGAAGTACCTAGGGATCGTACTTGATAGCCGATGGAACTTCGGACCACATTTCCGAAGTTTGGTCCCTAAAGTGACGGGGACATCAGTCGCGCTTTCGCGACTCATGCCCAACCTAAAGGGACCCAACGCCTCCTGCAGGAGACTGTACCTGGGGATCGTGCGGAGTATGGCCCTATACGGGGCTCCCGTATGGGCGGCGTGGTTGACGGCCAACAACTCAACGCTCCTTAATAGACCGTTGAGGACCTTGGCCGTCAAAACAATAAGAGGGTACCGCACGATCTCCGGAGAGGCTGCATGTCTCCTAGCCGGGACCCCTCCATGGGACCTGGAAGCGAGAGCCCTTGCGCCATTGGAACAATGACGCAAGGGCTCTGGAGCGGGACCACATGCCTACGTCTCGAGAAATCGAGGACCGGCGGTCCCAACTCCACCAGGATCTCATGGAGTCATGGAGGGTGCGACTTGAGCAACCCAGATGGGGTACCACCATCATCGCGGCGGTGAGACCGATCATGGACGATTGGCTGCAGAGGCAGCATGGTGACCTCACGTATCGTGCGACGCAGATCGTTACCGGGCATGGATGCTTCGGTAGCTATCTGTTTCGAATCCATCGTGAGGTCACACCCCGGTGTCAACACTGCGTGGTTTCCGGCGACGACACCGCACTCCACACGTTGGTGGAGTGCTCAGCGTGGGCGAGTCAGCGCCGGGACCTCGTAGTGGGTCTGGGCGTGGATATCCTCTCGCTGGAAACCATGCTCCAAGCCATGGTCTCCAGCGCGAGTAGGTGGAACGCGGCCGTGTCCTTCTGCGGAGGCGGCCGAGAGGGAGAGGGAGCGTACCCTTCCCGCCGAGTTCCGTAGTCAGCGGCGAGGGCGCCGCAGACTCATCTACGCCCAAGACCGTCGACCTCCATGATCGGGGCCTGAGGACGGCGGGATCGCCAGTTTCCGTCCTTACAGAAGCAGGCTAGAAGGGTTGCGTGCTGCGGGGCCTTTGCCCCATAGCACGAAAAAAGGTGATGTATTTCCGCTATAACAACAAATACTAAAAAAACCGATATACTTAAGGGGGCTCCCATTTTTTTGCTGTTTTGGAATCCTTTGAGTGCGAGTGCAACTCGCACTTGGCCGAACACAGAAACCTAAAACTTAGAAAACGTGTTTTTTATATGGCGTGTACTTCTGATAAGAAAGGATTTTCCAAAATTATACTCCTAAAGGGGTGAAAAAGGGGGGACATAGTTTGTACGGGACAACGTGACAGCTCAGAAACTACTGCACCGATTTTAAAATTTCTTTCGGTAATTTAAAGCTAAATTTTAAGCGAGTAACATAGGCTATAACATCACGACAGAGTTAATAGGAGCGGACCAGCATTGCGTATAGACTATAGCTTGTTGGACGTTAATAACCGCAATCTCTTAGAAATGGTATTTCCTAGGAAAAAAGTCGTAAGGAATTATTTGTTGGTTATTTTATTATCTACAGTTTTGTAGAGGACCAATTTTTGATATAATTCACTGTTTACGAGAAAAATCCAAAAAACCGAAAATTTTCAACTTTTTAACTTTTCAACCTTGAATAACTTTTTTAGTCAACAAGTCGGATCGATGGAAACTTTAGATTTTGATTTATAATGATGTACTTAATACCTGCACCACTTTGCAGCTCTATACAAATTAATGCAACCTTTCAATTTTGTTCCGAATATTTTTACTGGATAACTCTGTTAGCTACCTGATTTGAGATTTCTTTTTGAGACTCGGTAAAATAAAGCTACTTACGAAAAATGAGCTTGCTGTTAATCAATATTTTTCAATGGTCTACGGCCCGTGTACTATAAGTAATTCACTCGTTTGTTTGAATGTGAACATTCAATAAATCTTTCGTCACATTTACTCTAGCGGTTGTGGTCAAATTAATTTTGAATTAATTGTTTCAACTCACATTTAGTAACGGGAAATGATAATGGCGGCTCGGTCAAGCCTGTATTTAACTACGGCTCTTCTAGTTTGCAGTAGTTGTGGGTAGTCGTTAAACGTGGCATGTGGTTTATGGCACAGAAGACTACGAGTTGTTTGTTTGGAATATGTACTTTGTCAACGCTCAAGTTTAATTGTTTATTTACATTACAAACTTACCTATATACACAGCGATAAAAGCTTCACGGAAAAAAATGAAGTTCAACCGCTAAATAGGCTGGAAAGGCTCAGTGGATGATGAGGACATTATAGGTAAAAGCAATATAATACTCGTAGCTAGCGGCAACCCGCTCACCCAACAAAGTTACTGGCGAAAAGTGGGAACATAATGCCGCTATTTACCTTTAAACGTAGTTATGTACATCATGAACCACTAGTCAACCACTTCACATGTGATGTTCACTTAACACCTTAAGATTTTTTATAAGAATGTTTTCTAGAATTTTGATGATTTTTTTCATTGGGCGCATTACTCACTTTGGTACCATTTAAACCTACTACAACCTATACCATATCTTTAAAAAAATAATGATTAAAACTAGACTACTCTGTAAAAACTTCTAGCGTGCTTCTATTTTCGGGCCCGGGCTCGGGCAGTCTCGGGAATCATCGTTTTTTTTTTCGATTGCAACTGAATAATAATATCTATATCTATAAATAATTAGATTTATCTTCTAAAAACTAAAATTTAACTTGAATTTAGAACTACGTACTTTATTATTGTTTTGATTTCGGTGTATAACTCTATAGAGCTGTAAAATTATAATTATCTGTCGTGCCTGCGACTTGAATAGCTTTCTCCCCATTCAAATGTAAATTATAATTAAAAGGGACGGTAATAACATCTCTATTTACTTCCAAACCAATGGATATCCGACGAAAACTAAAAAAAAAGCATATGCATACGATACGAAGGCCATTAAAAAATAGAAGCACAGTACATGGTCGTACATAAAAAAAAACAAGTGAACAGGATCCAATTGTATAACCGCCTTTTGTTTTTCGCCGGTTGAAAAAACGAGTTCATTAAGTTTAAAGTTTCATAAAGTTAAACAAAACATGTTACTCGTTAACTATGAAAATGTATCCTCTTATTCGAAAATACACAAGTTGGAACTAGATCTCTTTGTTCGGAACCTCTCCGGGGAGATCCTCCAGAGAATATAATGTTTGAAAGCACGTTCTTGGTTCAGTGGTGTTGAAGGGAACACGTACTTTTACGATTAACGCCTCGCGTGTTTTGCATTATGTATGAAAACTGATATTTGTAGTGAATAGTAACCATTTTTCATTTGTGTTAATGGGGCAGAACGTCCAAATAATATTTTTAATATTCGCGACGTCTACCGAATGGGGATTTTAAGTACATACTTTTTA
This sequence comes from Nudaria mundana, assembly GCA_963556515.1. NCBI lineage: Eukaryota > Metazoa > Arthropoda > Insecta > Lepidoptera > Erebidae > Nudaria > Nudaria mundana. The sequence continues at coordinate 14,271,569 of OY748303.1, forward strand.
TTCATAGATCAACGCGGTCGTCGTATACGCTGTCGCCTATTACTCAATATTTCGACCATTCCATCATTTCTAAACAGTTCCACTCTCACGATTTTTTTTTATTTTTTTTTATTTTTTATACATGATTATTACACGTTGTCCTAGCTTACATAATACATTAATGAGATAAAGGAAACCAGTACATCAATAAAAAGGTCATGGCAGAACTCCTACCCAAACTAGGCAGGAAACCTGTCTGTATCTTGGGAAAAGCGTCCATACATAGCAAGTCTCACAGCGGTTACAAAAAATCTGGTTCTTGCGGTAGGCGATCAGTGTACTTAAGTAAACAAAATATATTATGTGGATGATTGCTGTTGTTGCTATTTCATGTTTCAGTTTCAAGGTTTGGTGTGTTGGTGTGTGTGTGTGTGTGTGTGTGTGTGTGTGTGTGTGTGTGTGTGTGTGTATGTGTGTGTGTGTGTGTGTGTGTGTGTATGTGTGTGTATGTGTGTGTGTGTGTGTGTATGAATGTGGGTGTTTGATATCGGGAAGCCACGACGACGCCGACTGACAAGCTGCTCATCGTACACAATTTTTGTTTCTTCACTCGTGTTGCATAAGTCGACTTCTGAACAATACAGTGTTGATGTAAACTAGGATTTATTATGAAAATTTTACTCCATAGAATCCATTTACTTGCTTGCAGACATAAAGTATCATCAACTCGACGGAACCACGTAACTGCTATACGTCATTTAAAGTATTATTGATCGTCGATCTAAATGTTCACGCGGAGCGTAGGTACTCGTAATGCATGTTCGAATATGGAATTAAATTATAATAATTATTGCTAGCTTCTGCTCGCGACTTCCTCTGTGCAAGATTTGTGCTTCTTTCGTTTCCTAGGTTTCAACTGCTATATAAAAAAACGAAAGCCTTCATCGAGAACAACTCTCTAGTACCTACGGTTATGAACAAAAATATGAAATAGATGTGTAACTAGGCCCAGGAATTGTACCCTAATTGTAAATGTCAGATCTTTGAGGTCACATTAATCGTTCTACGGACTTACGACACTGAGTCCAAACTAACAACTAAACATAGTTACATACATGTATGTATATTAGGTAGTTCGCTCGCAATTAATAAGTTAGTTACTAATTTTACTATAGACTCTATATTTCCAAAGATGCGGGATAGTACCCGATCCAACTACGTGACAGAGCCCAAGGTGGCCAAAGTCCGCCAGCCCCATATTTTATGTTTTCTTGTTAATTAGGTATTTAGATGATTGACACTGTTTTCAACCGACTTCCAAAAAAGGAGAAGGTTGTCAATTCAACAGTGTTTTTTTTATATTGGGTTCGCCAAATTGACGCCGCCCGCCTGGTGGTAAGTCGTGACGATGTCTAGCGATTGTGGGCCACTCTAACAGAACACAATACTATAGAGAGTGGCCCTCCCTCAACTTGACGACCTACTGATGTGCCTCTTCACTCTCCGCTTAAAGAACCCAGGATTATATGTGGGAGGAAACACGTGCACAGGCAGGGCGTTCCAGGCCACTATCGTTCGGCAGAGAAACGAACGTTTAAAACGTTCGGTTCTCGCGAACATGCTATCCACTGTGTGGGAGTGGCATCTCTGCCCGGCACGCGTTGTTTTTTTTTTGTTATCATCTTCACTGGGTGAACCGATTTTGTATTTTTTTTAATTGGAAGCTACTACTTCTTAAGTGGTCCGATTTCAATTTGGTACCATTTCGACAACTATTTGGTCACATTTCGGTAGTTTGAAGTCGGTTGCTGTGTCAATTTTTGACGAGTATTTTTATAATATCTAAAACATTGCTAAACGCCTAATCGATGCTTCTCAGGACCAGAAGGCTGGCTATTTTCTGGTTCAAAGAATAAGTATCGCCATCCAACGTGGCAACACAGCCAGCATTCTGAGAACCTTCCCAGTCGGCAATGACGCGGAGGATTTTTTAAACGATATTTTGTAATGTAAATATTTTTAGTATATAATTATGTATATGTTGTAAATCAAACTTTTATGTATTTACTTGGTTATTTATTACTTTATTAATAAAACAAATACTTCGCCAAAATATTTAGGTACAGAGTATTTCGTTATACAAGTTCTATATAGAGAAGCAATTTACACCATTCCGTTCCACTTAAAGTGTTGGTAAATACACATAAAACATGAAATTTATCTTATACGTCAGACGCACAACGTACCTTCGTCAATCATCCCACCACTTTATATCACTGACTTAGCCATCAACCTACTACTTCGCACAGTTTATTGAATTTTCTTCCAGATATATATTATTATTTTTTATAAATTTAGCGTTTTGTATATTAGACTGCCTCTGTGGCGCAGTGGTATGAGTATGCGACTGCCGTCCCTAAGGTCCCAGGTTCGATTCCGGGTCGAACCAGATTATTTGTATACTCCACAAATATTTGTTTCGGAGTTTGGGTTTTTTCTATGTAAAATATGTATGTATTTAGAAATGTATAAGTATGTTTATCAGTCGTCTAGATCCCATAGCACAAGCTTATATTAGCTTAATTTGGGCTGTATGATGTCAAAAAAAAAATAAAACTTGATGTAGGAAGGAGTTTTAGTCAGTTTACAAAACTGGGGCGGGGCCCCAAGTGATTAAGTCTACGTCCTCGCCGTCCGCCCTTGACCCCAACCTTGCTTCCGGTAACGCAGTGGCAGGTTGGGTGACCGAACGTCTTAATCCGTACTTGTGACCAACGATTTGCATTTATAATTATGACGGATAAACCCGCAGAATTGATTTACACCGGTCTCGGCACCGCCTTTCTCTGGGCGGAGTCGGACCACGATGACGACATAACGCTTACACAACGGACACCGATAATACCGAGTGAAAGGGAGGCTCGCACCGCGCTGCCCAGTCGCAGCGTGACGTCGACGCCTTCAGGTACTGTTGCTGCTGGGTCTGACGTCAAGTCAGGTCCCAGCAGTGTGAACACAAAGGGCCCTCCTACGAAGAGGGTCCACGAGGAAGTGATGAAGGGACCTTCGCGCGACCGGAGCACTAGCTGCTCCGGGAGCAGTGAGTCGGAGGAAGGGGGGCCGAAAATGACGCCACGTACACGTGGTGACTTTTTACTGGCAAAGGAGAGGGAGATGCCGCCAACTCTCCACCCCTCAGTACCATCCCTGCCCAGCCGCAGAGATATCGGCGTAAAGCCCGCGCGAGAGATCCTGAGTTCTCTTGCCCTCATGAACGCAGCCTTGAAAGGTAATAAAGTCATGCGGGCAAGAAGAAGATTGTGGCGTCATTGGTGGCTGATGCCCAATCTTCGCTCGACGACAACCTCGCGCGGAGCGTTCCTGAGGAGGAGGCGAAACTCCGCGTGCAGGAGGCGAACCTGGAGGTGGCGTTCGCCGCCTCATGGAAGTAGAAGGAGGCCCTGCGACGGGAGGTCGCGGACTTGACCAAGGTGGTCAAATGGCCTCCAGCTCCCATGCCACCTCCTCCGACGGCTGGACCTGCGCCAAAGAAGAAGCCTGCGGCCAATACCGCGCCCACCACGGCGTCCACCACGGTGCCCACTACGGCGCCCGGATCGCCGCCACAGCCTGTGCCGACTATGGTGCAGGTCCTGACGGCGATCGAGAGGCGCCTCGCGGTCCTGGAGGACCGGGCGTACCGCCCTACGCTAGCACGTCCCGCGTTTACATACACGGCGGCTGTCGGCGGTGCTTCTGCTCCCGGTCCGTCGCCCCGCTCCACCCCCGTCCGCTTCCCCAGCGATTCGGATGCCGGCCGAGACCGCGGCCCAAGCGAGGAAGGGGAAGGGACGGGTTAAGAAGAGTGGAACCTCTGCCAACCCCACTTCCTCCAACGTCGCCCCCGCAGCTTCTTCATATCCCTCCCGACGGGAGGGATGGGAAGTAGTGGGAGCAAAGAAGAAGAAGACAAAGGCTGCCAAGAAAGCGGCCAAAGCCACCGCGGCGAAGGCGCCAAAGAGGCCCCGCGCTCCTCGCTCCACAGCCGTCGTCCTTACGGTGATGACGGAGGGTGTGGAGAGGGGTGTGGGGTACGCTGATGTCCTGAGGCAAGTTAAGTCTCAGTCGCTCAGCCTTCGATATCCAGGGGGGTCTCCGGTGCAAGACGTCACGCACCGGGGCTCGCCTCTTCGAGGACTCCGGTACCTCCAGCGGCCCTAAAGCTGACGCCCTAGCAGCGCAGCTTAGGAACGCAGAAGCCGTCCGCGTCACCAGACCCACCAAATGCGCTGCATTGCGCGTCTCCGGTCTGTATGACGAGGCCACGACGGAAGAGGTTATTTCCGCCGTCGTGGAGGCGGACAGCTGTCCCCGTGACCAAGTGAAGGCTGGAGAGATCTCCTTCAGCGTCACTGGCCATGGCACGACAGTCGTCCAGTCCGCGGTGGCATTGAAAGTGGCGGACGGACGAGGCCTCCTCATAGGGGGCTTCCTAAAGGCGCAGATGCACCTCCTTCGTGCCCGGGAAACCAAATGTTACCGGTGCATGGTGGTGGGGCACGTTGGAGTGCAGTGCACAGCGGAAGTTACCGTAGGTGATCGGTGCTTCCGCTGCAGCCGGCCCGGTCACAAGGCAAGCGCCTGCGACGCCCCGCCTCGCTGCTTTAGATGCGTGGCGGAGGGCAAGACTGCGGACCACCGGGTCAGCAGCACAGCCTGCGCCCCGCCTCGACGTCAAAGCCTCGTCCGTCCGCTGAGAGTAGTGGGGGTGCCGTTTCTGCACGGCCAGTTGTTTCGCGGCGGGATGCTGATATGGACGTCCATTAATGTCTGATGCCCATGTCCGCATCCTGCAAGTGAATTTGAACCGCTGCCGCGCTGCTCAGGATCTTCTGTACCAGAGCATCCGGCACTGGTCCATAAACTTGGCCGTGGTCGCCGAGCCGTACTACGTCCACCCGGGAAGCCCGGTGGACGAGGACGGCTTGGCTGGTTTTATCTTCGGGGGGTCCGCCGCAGACCACTCGCGCCTTGCTATCATTGCAAGGGACCGCGGGTGTGTTGCGGCGGACTATGATGGGTTGGCAGTCGTGGCCACTTACATCTCGCCGACATTGGACGAGACTCAGTTTGAGCTATGGCTCACTGAGCTCGACGTCGTCTTCGCTGCGTGGCGTCCTCGCCCTGTCCTGCTCCTGGGAGACTTCAACGCCTGGAGTGTGGCGTGGGGCTCTCAGGAAACCAGGGACAAGGGGAGGCTTCTTGAGGACTGGACCAGAACACGTGGTCTGCAAGTCTTCAACCGGGGGAATGTCGCCACCTTCTGGCGGCGGGGGACCAGCTCGGTCGTGGATGTATCGTTCGGGACTTCTTTCTTTGCCGCCCGTATTACTGACTGGCGCGTGGAGGAGGGTGAGGAGACGCACTCGGACCATCGGTACATCCGGTTGGATGTCGTCCCCCCACCTAACCTCCCACAGCCGGTAGAAATTACCCGGAACTTCACCATCTTGATCGGGAGGCTCTCCTGGAGGCATCCATCGTGCAGGCCTGGATTCCGGCATTCCGAGTGTTTCAGGAGAGCCATGTCGCAAATCTGTGATGCGGCGATGCCTAGGGTTACACCCAGACCCGGATGCCCAGCGCGTCGCGCGGCTTGGTCAGGAGCTCACTTCCCATCCCACGGGCAGCCGTGGATTCTGGCAACTGGCCAAAGCCGTGCAATCTAACTTTTGTCAGCCCTCGCTGCCACCGCTGCGTTACCCAGATGGAACACTGGCTCACAAAGCCCAAGAGAAAGCGGATATGCTCGCAGACCTCTTTGCGGCTAATTCCCGGGTCGACGACCGTGGCCTGCAGCCCCCCGCCATCGCCAACTGTGGCCACACAATGCCTGATATTGTTATCAGGCAATGTGATGTACGGGCAGTACTGCGGTCACTCGACACGCGGAAAGCCAGTGGCCCTGACGGCATTCCGGCGGTGGTGCTACGAAAATGTGCAGCTGAGTTGTCTCCAGTATTAACGCGTCTGTACCGCCTGTCATACTCTTCAGGGCTCGTGCCGGAGGTCTGGAAGGAGGCGAACGTACAACCGATCCCCAAGAAAGGGGATCGGTCCGATCCAGGCAACTATCGACCCATAGCTGTCACCTCAGTCATTTGCAAGGTGCTTGAGCTCCTTATAAATAAGCAGCTCATGCAATTCCTAGAGGATCACTCGCTAATCAATGATCGACAATACGGCTTCAGGCCAAAGCGATCAACGGGTGATCTTCTGGCATTCGTAACGCATGTCTGGGGTGGGGCTATGGAAAGGCACGGCGAGTCCTTGGCTATTAGCCTGGACATCGCCAAAGCCTTCGATAGGGTCTGGCATGCTTCGCTCCTTTCCAAGCTTCCGGCATATGGTCTACCTCCTCAACTGTGCAGCTGGATTGCCAGCTTTTTAAACGAGCGCCGATTGCGGGTCCTCTGCGATGGCCAGGCTTCTCGCTTCTTGCAAGTGAATGCCGGGGTACCGCAGGGGTCCGTACTATCACCAACTCTCTTTCTTCTGCATATCAATGATATGCTATCCCTCGGGAACATTCATTGCTATGCAGATGACAGCACACTGCACGGGAGTTACTCGGTTCGTCCGACGGCGGGGCGATCTGAGATTGAGGAGGAGAGACGACGACTCGTGGCTGATCTCGACCGTAACCTCGACAGTATCTCTCAATGGGGTACCGAGAACCTGGTCGAGTTCAATGCCCGCAAAACACAGGCGTGTGCATTTACTGCGAAGAAATCCCCTTTCCTTCCCCTACCCTCTCTTCAGAATGCATTATTACCAATGAAGGACAACCTTGATATCCTTGGCATAGACGTTCGTCGAGAGCTCAATAATAAAAACTACATCGAAAGATGTATAGGGCTAGCTTCGCGGAAACTAGGAATACTGAATAAGGTAAAGAGATTCTTTACACCGGACCAGAGGTGTCTGCTGTACAAGACGCAGATTAGACCCTGCGTCGAATACTGCTCTCACCTCTGGGACGGCTCCGCGAAGTATCTGCTGGACGCTCTCGACGCTATGCAGCGACGGGCTATCCGTATTATTGGTTGTCCGGAGGTAACGGGAAGCCTTGAGCCGCTAGCTCAGCGCCGAACAATAGCTTCCTTGGCCGCATTCTACCGTATTTACCACGGCGAGTGTTCTGAAGAGCTCTTCAATCTGATCCCACCCTCTTCCTTCCGATCCCGAACGACTCGTGCTGGGCAGAGATGCCACCCCCACACAGTGGATAGCATGTTCGCGAGAACCGAACGTTTTAAACGTTCGTTTCTCTGCCGAACGATAGTGGCCTGGAACGCCCTGCCTGTGCACGTGTTTCCTCCCACATATAATCCTGGGTTCATTAAGCGGAGCGTGAAGAGGCACATCAGTAGGTCGTCAAGTTGAGGGCCACTCTCAATAGTAATGTGTGCTGTGAGAGTGGCCCACAATCGCAAGACGTCGTCACGACTTACCACCAGGCGGGCGGCGTCAATTTGGCGAACCAAATATAAAAAAAAAAAAAAAAAAAAAGACCGGCAAGGAAGCAGGTATACTGGTGGTCGCCGGAGATTGCACAGCTGCGCGCAGCATGCATCTCCGCCCGTCGCCAGTAGACCAGGTTTCGCCGGAGGCATCGCCGCCCAGACGACGCGGCAACCCGAGAGGCGGAGCTTTATCAGGCTTACAGGGAGGCTAAAGGTAATCTCCAGGAGACAATAAAGCGGGCCAAGACGGGGGCCCGCGAGGAGCTCCTGGAGACCCTGCAGCAGAACCCATGATGGCGCCCGTTCCTACAGGTCAGGGAGAAACTCCGACTTAGGGCGCCCCCACTGACCCAGAGTCTCCAGCCGCAGCAGCTGGAGCGGGTCATGGGCTCCCTGTTTCAACGAGCGCGGAGGACCACGTCCCTCCGCGCATGGCTTCGTCTCTGCCCGACGCGGATAGCACCAGCGAAGACGACGTACCCGAAGTCAGGGTGAGGGAGCTAGGTGCGGCAGTACTCCGGCTTAATTGCCGGAAAATCACTGCCCCCGGACCCGACGGCATTCCTGGCCGTGCATGGGTCCTGGCCCTCGAAGAACTCTGGCCTCGACTGAAGGGGCTCTTTAGCGCATGCCTCGAATGGGGCCAGTATCCCAAGGTGTGGAGGACGGGGAAACTGGTCCTGATCCGTAAGGCCGGTGGACTCACCGTCCGGATACCGGCCGATCGTGTTGCTCGACGAGGTGTGTTAGCTCTTTGAGCGAATTATTGCGGAACGCCTCGTCGAGCATCTCACGACAGTGGGGCCAGACCTGGCGGACAACCAGTACGGTTTCCGTCGGGGACGCTCCACCTAGAGCGCGATCATGCGCGTGAAGAGCCTGACGGAGGAAGCAGTCTCGCAGGGCAAGGTGGTGGTGGAGGTGTCTCTTGACATCGCCAACGCTTTCAACACCTTGCCATGGAGCTGCGTTAGGGAGAAATCATTTCATTTCATTTCATTTCATTTCAGAGCCATATATAGCTTTCCCCAGCTGGCTCGGGCCAGCTCGGCGAGATGTGTCGTGCGGTGTTCCACAGGGGTCGGTCCTGGGGCCGCTTCTGTGGAACATCGGCTACGACTGGGTGCTGCGGGGTGCGTTGCCTGAGGGCGTCGGCGTAACGTGCTACGTCGACGATACCCTCGTCACGGCACGGGGTGCAACGTACCAGGAGGCAGCACTCAAGGTCACGACGGGTGTTGCTCAAGTCGTGGGTCGGATGTTAGAGCATCCGCGGCCTCGGGCCGCGAAACTAAAAAAAAAAATTTTTAAAAAATGATTAAAAAAAATATTTTACAAAACTGCCATACTTTTCTTTATCACTACATTATAAAAAATTGTCGCTTCCTTGCTTGGATCTTTAAAACTACGCAACGGATTTTGATGCAGATTTTACCAATGGATAAAGTGGTTTTTGAGGAAATATTTAGAAAAAAAATTATCGAGATCCTTGGAGTTGTGAATAAATCAAACTTCTAAGCCAACGCAACCAATAGATATTATACACCCCTCTATGCTGAAAATTTTCCACACTCGCAAGAGAATCAAAACCCACTAGGTACTCAAGTCCTGTGAATTCAGAATCTTGAAATTTGTTACGAAGCAACATCTTGAAGCACAGATATAGGAAATAATTGCGAAAAGCATAGTTTTTTAGGTTTGTAAGGAACCCTCAGTACACGAGTCTGACTCGCATTTGTTTGGTGTAGGTGAAAGAAAAAAAGAAAGAAAGAAAGATTTATTATTCCACAAAACAAAACAAACACATAGGTTACAAAGCAAGAAAATACAAAAACTAAAAAATAAATAAAATTGAAATTGGACCAATGTTTACTTATACTCCCGTCACTCAGCGTAATGCTGTCTGCGTGGTGGTGCAAGTCAGATAGCGCTGATGGTGAGGTGTTTGTCATAAATTAGAGTGCATGGGTGTTCCACCAAGATTTTGATTGTCCAAGCCAATATTATGTCAAGTACAAGTGGTGCAATCCCCTAGGTCTCATAAATTAAAGCTGTTCCAAGATAGGTCCTAATCACATGTTAAGTACAAACAATCAACGCCAAGCATTATTGGCAATGTGCCCAACACCTGTAAATTACTATAACGAGAATATAAATAGGTGTATGAACACACATATAAAGTCATATCGTTCTCATATAAAGGTTCGAAATAGATGTTTTATACAAACATCTATAGCAGTCCTCACGGGTAAGAGCCTTAACAAAAATCCGACTGGTGAAACTACAGAACTTTGATATCGCCAATGGCTTGTGGAGGTCTCTCGCTAAGGTATGTTAGGTAGGTATGTATGTTGCTGAACACCCGCCTCAAGCCTGCCGAACACCATTCCTCCACCAGCTGTACTTTTATAGCCGGCCACCAGGGTTGAAGGTGCCGTCTATATCCAAAGGCAGTATAGTGGTCATTCTCTGTTAATGAAGTTTAGCCACTATGTTTCCCATAAGGTCATTGACGGCGTCTTCGGTGCTCTTCTGGGGCATAAAACTGGTGGGAGTTCTTCCTCGGCAAGAGATGGAACTTGTCTCCCGACTCAAGTTGTGGAGTTGTGGAGGTCAAATTGCAGTCGCTTCATGGTAAATATCGGTATTTAGTCGCTTCCCAGTTTTTAGTGGAAAGCTTTTTCTATTTGGATGGAAACAGGCGTTACTTGGCGAAAATCCATGACAAACCAATGGTAAGTAAAATTTCTTAAGAAAAACTTTTTAAATTTATAATAGCATAAATTTTTCGCAGAATTAAAAAGACAACAAAACGTCGACAATTGTTTCTCTAGCCTCTTTTGTTCTTAGCCTCTAAACGAGGCATTATCAAGACTGTCTCAGAGAGAACAGCAAAATTCGTGGTTGGAACGTGTTTGGTTATAAGTAAACGTGTGCAAATTTCATTATCGCGATGTAGGATTCTTTACAATAACTAATGTGGGTAGAAACCTCAGATCATGCTAACTAAGTTCCAAAAATAGGTATTCACCAATACATGACCTTATCTGTTTGATTTAATTCCTGTCTTTTGATAAGTTGCGTAGAAAAGCCAAATGACACACACAAACCAACAACAATTAATGTGTCTGTCTGTTCGTAAACAGATTAAGTAAGGGAGATGTGTGAAAATCTATTTGTTCGTTGAGTAAGGTGTCCGCGTCTCTTCTAACTATTTCTAGCCTTTCCCAAACACTTAACTTGAACCCTTTCTCACATAAACGTAAAACTTTAAAAGTGTTACTATTGTTCAAGGAATGACCAGTGTCAAGAAGATGCTTCGCGAAGAGGGATTTCTCAGGACAACCATTGCGGGACGCCGCTCTATGTTCCTTATATCTAATCTCGAAGGACCTGCCAGTCTGTCCCACATACTTCAAACCACATTCATCACAACTCAACAAATAAACACCTGATCTGCGTGAGACCGACACCGAATCCTTGCCATTACATAGCTCCCTCAAGGTGTTCTGAGTTCTAAAAGCAACAAATATCCTACTTTCCCTCATGATCTTAGCTATACTCAACGAGACGGGACCCACGAACGGCAAACTGGCCGTGTACTTCCTAGGTGGATCTTGAGTCGGATGTAATAAATGAAAACAAGCCTTTCTGCGTTTTTTATTTAATAATGAGTGGACCATTCCTACGTCATAGCCATTACTTTGTGCTATGTAGCAAATGATGGACAATTGTTCACCAAATGCCTGTGGACTCAACGGTACCGCCAGTAACCTGCTCAGTAAGCTGTGGAAAGCTGCCATTTTATGTTGCCATGGGTGATTGGATGAGTAAGGAATAACTGTGTGTAACAGGAATAACTTTTCAGGTCCAAAGACACAAGTTGAGCACCGTCCAATGCTCAACTTGTGTCTTTGGACGTGAAAAGTTTGTTCACTAACGTACCGTATAATGAAGTATTAGATATTTTAAAACACAAATAAACAATAAAAAGGATCAATTTTAATAAAATAGAAGAAATTTATAACCTAACAAGATTGTGTATGACTCAGAATTACTTTCAGTTCAACAACAGTTTTTTTCTACAGAGGAATGGTTTGGCTATGGGATCGCCACTCAGTCCTTTAATAGCTGAAATATTTATGGATGCATTCGAGACTAAACACATAGTTGGGAACGTTCATGTCTTGTACTATTTTAGATATGTGGATGATATTATTATCTGTTGGACAGGAACAAAACGTCAGCTCAGCGTCCTTGTCTCCATGTTGAACTCAGTACACCCTAGAATTGATTTTTCACTAGAGGTGGAGTCAGATTCCACTCTCAACTTCTTAGACCTTTCAATTACTAGAAGGAACGGTATTCATGAGTTTCGTATCTATAGGAAACCAACAGTTACAGACACAGTTATTCCTTACTCATCCAATCACATGGCAACATAAAATGGCAGCTTTCCACAGCTTACTGAGCAGGTTACTGGCGGTACCGTTGAGTCCACAGGCATTTGGTGAAGAATTGTCCATCATTTGCTACATAGCACAAAGTAATGGCTATGACGTAGGAATGGTCCACTCATTATTAAATAAAAAACGCAGAAAGGCTAGTTTTCATTTATTACATCCGACTCAAGATCCACCTAGGAAGTACACGGCCTGTTTGACGTTCGTGGGTCCCGTCTCGTTGAGTATAGCTAAGATCATGAGGGAAAGTAGGATATTTGTTGCTTTTAGAACTCAGAACACCTTGAGGGAGCTATGTAATGGCAAGGATTCGGTGTCGGTCTCACGCAGATCAGGTGTTTATTTGTTGAGTTGTGATGAATGTGGTTTGAAGTATGTGGGACAGACTGGCAGGTCCTTCGAGATTAGATATAAGGAACATAGAGCGGCGTCCCGCAATGGTTGTCCTGAGAAATCCCTCTTCGCGAAGCATCTTCTTGACACTGGTCATTCCTTGAACAATAGTAACACTTTTAAAGTTTTACGTTTATGTGAGAAAGGGTTCAAGTTAAGTGTTTGGGAAAGGCTAGAAATAGTTAGAAGAGACGCGGACACCTTACTCAACGAACAAATAGATTTTCACACATCTCCCTTACTTAATCTGTTTACGAACAGACAGACACATTAATTGTTGTTGGTTTGTGTGTGTCATTTGGCTTTTCTACGTAACTTATCAAAAGACAGGAATTAAATCAAACAGATATGGTCATGTATTGGTGAATACCTATTTTTGGAACTTAGTTAGCATGATCTGAGGTTTCTACCCACATTAGTTATTGTAAAGAATCCTACATCGCGATAATGAAATTTGCACACGTTTACTTATAAGCAAACACGGTCCAACCACGAATTTTGCTGTTCTCTCTGAGACAGTCTTGATAATGCCTCGTTTAGAGGCGAAACAATTGTCGACGTTTTGTTGTCTTTTTAATTCTGCGAAAAATTAATGCTATTATAAATTTAAAAAGTTTTTCTTAAAACATTTTACTTGCCATTGCTTTTTCTATTTTCCCAAGTACCTAATAATTATTCTTCTATGTTAGTTCTGCGAATGCCGACGCGACTGGCGGCGCGGCGGGTGATTTACGTCTTCCTGAAACCAATTTAGCTTTGCAGAGGGAGTTTACCGCAACTTCATGTTACGTTTGTGATGAAACCTTAGGCATAGTACTATCAAACAAAGTTTGTACACAAGCTTACTTCATTAACCTAGGGTTTATAATGAGATTTCGAGGGAATATGTTTTCTCGTCCTTGTATCTAAGACATTTATTACATTGAAATAAAGTTCAAATTTCGACTGTATTTCTTACAATTGAATAACTTTAAAAACTGGAGGAGGTTCTCAATTCAACGGTTTTGTTTCCTTTTTTTGGCTATTACTTATCTCTTACGAATGGGTGAACAAATTAAAAAATAAAAATAAAAGGCTTTCCGTGTGGTCCCATTTCAATTTGGTCCCATTCCGTCAATTATTTGGTCTCATACCGGTAATTTGAAGTCAGTGTTTCTGTGGTAGGATCTTATTTTTTATTTACTAACATTAAGAAAAATCTGTCCATAAAAAATAGTCAATTTGTGGGTCTTTATTGAGTCCAAATCGTATTTCATCAACTTAATGAACTGGCCCTGGACACAGATTGAATTTCTATGTCATTCATTCACGAAGGAAAGCAGAAATTCTAGCTGATTTCACTTTCCACTGTAACCACATGTCTGTCCACATTCCTCTGTAACTAGTTTACCCAAATAAACGAAGTAAACAACATTAAAATTAAAATGATTTCGTAATTTAATTTAAAAGATAAAATTCGTTCAGTAGAATTAAGTTCTTACTTACAAATTTCTTTGCATTATTGCCGACTGTAAAGGTTTACAGTGGATGGCTGGTATCAAAGTTGAAGTGTTTTTTTGAAGGAATATCTGTGCAGAAAAATGAAGAAACGATAATAAATAAAGACTGCTTCATAAAGACTGCTTGCCCTTACATATGGTTGGTACACCTGTTAAGATTTTGACACTAGTTAACAGCAAGAACCTTGGACATTTATCTAACTAATATCGTTGTCCAATAGTTTAAAGGTCCAAGGTTACATTTTTTACAGTTTTCATAGTCTACTAACACAATCGCAACAAAAGATACTTAAACCTATGAATGGGTAGCATATACAAATAGTATTTTATAAATATTAAATGTTTGCATAAAAGGCGTATTCAATTAAATATTTATGTTATTTTATACCTTTACTTTTTGAAGTTGGTTTTTTTAATCGTAGTTTCTTTTATTAAAGTTAATCGTACCTAAACAGAATTAAAAAATTATGTTAATAGTCTATTATTAGGAAAGGGCTATTATATTATACCAAGAGTCATTATTTAAATGATACAGAAACATGGAATTGAGCTATGATCTATGATATACCTACTGAAAAAGTAATTTGGATCTTATGATCCAAATTACTTTTTCAGTTAATTATCTTATGATAATTGTTTAAGTAGGTAATTTATCGTTGAGAATTTTATATTTTCCTGTTATATTGTTATATAGGTAGGTACCTATAATTACGTGGTAGGTATTGGTTAATATTGTTTAAAAGAGTGGCCTTGAGTTTTCTTGCCAGATTCTTACCTACTCACGTGCTACCTATTCTTTTGCGAATATGGCAGTAAATGTAGAATCACTATTAACTTTCATAAGTATCTTTATGACCTAAATGATTGAATTTTCGATTTATTTACAATAAGAATTACAATATACATAATTAAATATTTACATTACAAAATATCGTTTAAAAAATCCTCCGAGTCATTGCCGACTGGGAAGGTTTCCAGAATGCTGGCTGTGTTGCCACGTTGGATGGCGATACTTATTCTTGGGACCAGAAAATAGCCAGCCTTCTGGTCCTGAGAAGCATCGATTAAGCGTTTAGCAATGTCTCTATAAAGACGACGAGCACTCGGACCCCATGACCCCAGTGTCTTAACCCCAAACGGCTCAAATATGTAATCACCTGCTAGGTTAGCATATTTACGCCTTTTGAGGCCTTCAGCTGATGCAGCAGCAGCGCCAGCACATCCGGATGTGCTTGGAAGGTGTGAAGGTGCTAAGGTGTCAACGCATGTAGCGTCCCACACCAAAGGCCTTCCTTTTGAATTTTTGAATAAATGATGCTAAAAATCCCGCTTATATCAGAGTTAATAAAATATATTATTTGTGAATTAATTTGATCAAATTTATGGTATTTCCAATTTATTAACTAATGAGAAAACAAAATTTAGTAGTTAACTCCATTAATTAGTTGGTAACCAATATTATCATAATGAAGCGATCGTTCCCCTAATCTAATAACGAAAGCTGCGTTCATAATACGCAAATTGAAAGTACGGAACTTTTGTTAAAAAATTTAGTAAATTGTAAGATTCCCCATACTTACACCATATAGGTCAATGCGGAAAACTAAATAATAATCTATATATATTTAGAAATGGTGAATGTAATTTGGCACCCCTTAGCTCTCGAGAACTGCTTATGCTCCAATAATGTTTGACCCCTCTATAGATAGCCCTCGATCTGGAGGCAAGCCAAAAAAATTGAAATTTGACCTAGCCCTAAGGGGTCAAAGGTTATAGGCCAAAACCTACGGCGTGGTGCGGCGCGAACACCGTACTAGTGTGGCAGAAAGTTTTAGTAACAACAATAGATACTTACTTAAGTTCAATGGAATTAATAAATGTATATGCCAGAGGTGTAATGTATAGGCATTAATTTTTTGAACGTTCCGATTCACTCCGTCATATTGTAATTTTTTTGATCTTAAAAGTTAAATCAATAATCTGTCAGTGTAAGAATCGATTTTGGAAGGTGTATACGTACCTACATATTTCACTAGAACTTGCTATAGGTACTTAATTGTCAAAGTTTTTCACGTTTGTAAATACAACTTTAAAATAGCTTGTCATATAAATAAATGTGAATTCAGGAATAAGTTTAACTATTTGTTACCTATCAGTTACTGTCGGTAGCAAAATGCTCACTTCTAAGGCGATTTTGGTATTAATTTTCAATTTAAACTTTATATTTGGATTAATTTTGAACAGTAAGTATTCTATGTGCCTAATGATTCTATTAAATGAAATTGTAAATTTTACGATAAAAATAATCCCGTGATATTACGTCAGTTCATGGACGTTGAAACAGTTCCGAAATATCGGAAACTCAACTTTTTAACTATTCCTACCAGTTACATGGTAAATATTCCGTTTGGTCATACAACGTTTATAATAGTGCCGGATGGTCACTTTTATAAATTAACCCGTATATTACAAATTAAGTGTGAACCACATTGAATTTTTATTCTATTAACATTTATTATTTGGTCAATGAAAACATGATAAAATACTGGCTGACGCCTCTGAGGATCACAATCTGTCGCGTCCGAAGCTACCTCCTAACAATGTTATTATTATTACCTAATATATATATATATATATATATATATATTTATATCTATATTTGTGTAGAATCTGGCGTACTTTTAGTACGTATGTACTTGTATTTTATTTGTGTAATATAGATCCAATGTCTGGCTTCAAGAAGAGAGTTAAGGAACACTATCTCGCTTCTTTACCTTAATTATTGTACGTTTATGTATGTTTATATAACTTTTTATGTTTGTCTTTGTGTATTTATGTAGTTATATTTTATGTAAGTTTATTAACCTGCACACACATCAGCACTTGTTTTCATCATGATGTCCTCTCTTAGGCCCACTAGAAGAGATCTATTTAGAGATAAGTGGCGCCATTGTAAACATGTTTAGTTTGTATCCATTTACTGTTTTTATTTACATATAAACAATGTTACTTATTTAATAGTATGTAACATCTGTTCTGGTTGTTGGAATTTTGGTATAGATATTTTTATAGGCTTGTTAATATAATTCTGTATAATATTATATAAAATACTGTGTAATTCACTTCTGATTACCCCTTCACGAGATATAGGCGGAATTATGTGTATGTATGTACTTATATGTATATAAACATTATTTTTTAAGTTTCATGATATTCATGAATTATAACGGATATCTAAACGATACTGAATCAAGATAATAAGGACGCTACATGCGTTGACACTTTAGCACCTTCACACCTTCCAAGCACATCCGTATGTGCCGGCGCTGCTGCTGCGTCGGCTGAAGGCCTCAAACGACGTAAATATTCTAAACTAGCAGATGATTACATATTTGAGCCGTTTGGGGTTGATACACTGGGGTCATGGGGTCCGAGTGCTCGCCACCTTTATAGAGACATTGCTAAACGCTTAATTGATGCTTCTCAGGACCCGAAGGCTGGCTATTTTCTGGCCCTAAGAATAAGTATCGCTGTCCAACGTGGCAACACAGCCAGCATTCTGGGAACCTTCCCAGTCGGCAATGACGCTGAGGATTTTTTAAACGATATTTTGTAATGTAAATATATTGAGTATATAATTATTTATATTGTGATTCTTATTCATATTATTAATATTATTTCAGAATAGGAAAGAGGAATAGGAAAAAAACAAAAAAAATACGAAAAGCTTAAGGTATATTTTATATGTATTTTCAGTAACACCAGGTTTTGTGATACACAGCCGATCAGAAATCAAGAAGATGGTTCACTACTTCTCACACCATTACTTGAAAGTGGGGAAATAGATAAAGCAAAGAACTTGTCGGTTGTAGACCCAAGTATTTTTGCCGGTGTTACCAGCCATGCAGCCTACTTTACTGTGAATAAAACTAACAAATGGCATCTGTTTTTCTGGTACTTTCCCGCGGAAAATCTTCCTCTTGAAACAACACCACTAATTATCTGGTTGCAAGGAAGACCTTGTAGTTCTTCTTTATTTGGTTTGTTTGAAGAAATAGTCCCAATATAAATAACGGATGGAAAAGGTAAAGTTTACCCTACATTTTATTCCTATTCACCTAGCACCTACCGCATATTCCTAACCGCTACGATTAGTCGATGATCAGATAATTATACATAAGCAAGTTAATAAAGTGAATGATATCGGTTCATTTTTCTCAACAAATGCCTACTAACTAAATACTATTAACTAACTTAAATGTTTCTATAATACCTACATAAACCTGATCTAGTGGAACGAAGAAATATTACGTGGGAAGGCAACTATTCACTTCTTTTCATCGACAACCCTGTCGGTACTGGATTTAGCTTTACTGAAGATCCACTCCAGTACGCGACTAATGAGGATATGGTAAGTTATGTTAAAGATAATAATACTTCGTAGCACCGGAAAGTGACCTCACCGTTCTCGTCAGATCGGGTTGGGTGAAGGCCAAATGCCTAGTAAAGACCACAACCTTCGCTACAAAGAGTTGGATCTTCACGCGTCTTTAGTATATGGGTTAAAAAAAGACACGTAGTTACATGGTTAGGGAAATAACAAACTGTAATGGGGCAACATAGCAATGAGGAATCGAATCAGTTGCTGCAAGATGTAATATCTGTCACCTTTGGAATGCAGATGGCACCTTTTTTACCCGCACGCGTTACTCTGCTCTGTATCGGAAGTTAGTGATGTAAAGATTCAGATCATCCAACATTGTAGACTTAGTAAAACGTTGCTATGGATAAGCATCTTCATATTTATATGGATATTGACATACCTATCGTAAATGGTAGATTAACAAGTAATACAGCATTTTCCAATAAGCCGAATAGGCGCGAGTAGTCTATTCAACAGAATTCGTGGCAATATAACACAAACACCAATGTAGGTACTTTTGCCAATTGCTAAATAAAAGTTAATTTTGTAATTTTAGGTAGGAGAATGTCTCCTGAACTTTCTTAAGCAATTCTTACAAGTATTTCCAGAACTAAGACAGGCTCCGCTGTTCCTCACTGACGAGTCTTACGCTGGCAAATATATTCCAGCATTCGGACATTATATACATAATAACAAAGATGATGCTATGAATATCAACCTTAAAGTAAATATTATATATTTTATTACAATCTTTACTTCGTCTCATAAAACGTAAAGGACGTAACCTTCTATGCTTCATTTGCCAGATGCTTAGTCTGTTGGTGGGAAGGTACTTGCAGGTGAGGTTGCTTTAGGCTTTTGAGATCTGGAAAAAAAATTATATAAGCGGAAAATAATGAAACTGAATAATGTTTTAGGGGTTGGCTATTGGTAATGTATGGACAGATCCGTCGACAATGTTGCATTATTCAGAGTGGGCATTACAATTGGGACTGATAGATCAAGAGCAAGCTAAAATGATAGTGAGAAAATGCCAGAGATTGTTGGGAGAAAAAGGACATAACGTGCTTCAAAATGGTAATTTTGTATTAAGAATCATCTATATCTATAGCTACTACTATTATAAAGAGGAAAGATTTGTATGTTGGTAATGAATAAACTCAAAAACTACTGAAAAATTCTTTCACCATTGGAAAGCCACATTCACCCTGAGTAACATAGGCTACTTTTTATCCCGGTAATGTGTTCCCACGTTCCCGTGGAGTCCCGGGAATGAGTAAACTAAATCACGCGGGCGGAGCTGCGGCGATCAGCTAGTTCAGTAAGGCAAATAATTCTATACGTTTTTTTTGAGAAAAGGGAATGTGGAGTGGTCGTTTGTCGCTTTTGACGCAAGAGTCTCGGGTTCGATTCCTGGTCGGAACAAACTTTGTGTGATGACACACATTTAGTGCCGAAGTCTGGGTGTTTCCTATGTATATTTACAAAAAAAAAAGTAAGTTTTTATATCAGTTTATCTAGTACTCATATCACAAGCTCTGCTTAGTTTGAGACTAGATGGCGTTGTGTGAATTGTCCTAACATATTTATTTATTATTATTTATTATAACGAGCCCTTAAAAATCCGACCGGTCTAACTACAGAACTCGATATCGCCCATGGGTTGTGAAGGTCAGATGGCAGTCGCTTCACGGAAAATATCGAAGTTCAGCCGAATCACAGTTAGACTGGAAAGCCGACACCAAATAAGTTTTAAGACTCGGTGAATGATGTGAATGATGATAACTAAAACTAAAAACTTAAAATAAATATGTAAAACAGGGAGTTCTCGGCAGTGTGACCATCACAGGCAGCATTCCTGCGCTGCATTGTCAATTTTGAAAATTGAGAGTGAAAATTGAGAGTCTTTGTGCGAGAAAGCTACCTGCGCGGGAATCACCAGTCTCGTCCCTCAGACGCTAGCTGAGTTCGTATATACGTATTTAAGATCAATATAGATATTGTTAATACCATGTACAAGTTTGTTGGTTTGTTGTTCCATCAAGCGCCAACCACTGAACAGATTTGGTTGAAATTTGGTACTCAGGCAGCCGATAACCAGACATAAAGAGTCATTATGACTATAGTTTTCATACTTCACTGTCTAACCTCTTGACTTTTTTAGAAATCTAGGGTAACTTACGGGAAATTAATTTATTATTCTCGAGTCAACCATTACAATTATCTAAAAGACTTTGAGAGTGATGATGAGAATGATGAATTTAACAAGGATTTCGTAAATATTTTGAATATACCAACAATTCAAGATTCTCTTCATGTGAAGAAGATGCAGTACAAACTGAGGAGCTACGAGGTGCATTTAAGTTTATTTTATACAGATGCTTATGAAACTATTAAACCCTGGCTGGAAGATTTGTTAGAGCACTATGGGGTCATGTCTTACAGGTAATTATTGTTGCTATAGGTACTTTATATACTCTCAAGCCGGTGGCCAACGTAACCAACATGGTTCTACTTAATATAGTGTCTATTGCCAATAACCGCCGACTTTTGACAGAGCCTCATACCTATCTTGATCGGCAGGTGCTGGTGACCACTTGGAGGTAAGGTTGGCTTGGCCGTCCTAGAACTTTGGGGACTTCTGTGCACTCTATTTTTAAACCTATAATTATTTCAATATATTGACTGTGTAATTGAATGGGATAATTTGATCTCAGACTCGAACCAACAATTTGAACGGACGGAGTTTTTTATACTATCTACGGACTGCACCGGATGCATTTCGCTGGAACAGTGAATTTCATGTACGATAATTAATACTTATTATTATTATATATATAGTATCTTTTGTTAAAGAGGCAACATAAATTCATTATCTGTGAAAATTTCAACTTTCTAACAATCACATTTCATGAGATA
Source organism: Nudaria mundana (assembly GCA_963556515.1). Taxonomy (NCBI): domain Eukaryota; kingdom Metazoa; phylum Arthropoda; class Insecta; order Lepidoptera; family Erebidae; genus Nudaria; species Nudaria mundana. The sequence continues at coordinate 14,292,771 of OY748303.1, forward strand.
CAGCCCTTTCATTTATTTACAGGTTCATAAAGACCAGTGGTAACTTTATGGATGTCATGGTGTGCAATGCAGGGCACATGGTGCTCGCGCAGCGAAACAAATTATTGACATGTTCATTAAAAAATTCAAATAAATTCATACTTATTTCAAATTCAGTTGATTTACCCGACTTTTGATTTCACCCGGTTTCAGTAAATGTTTTCGCCTCGGAAAGCACGTTAAGTCGTCGGACCCGATTGTCATACGAACATCTTTGGCAGTCGTTAGGGGTAGTTGGAGCCCTAAATCGTAAATCCCACCGGTTTTAATACAGAACTTCAATATCGCCTATAGGTTGTCTAAGTCAGATGGCAGTCGCTCCACGGAAAATATTGAAGTTCGGCAGCATCGCAGTTAGACTAGAAAGCCGACCCCAATTGAGTTGTGAAAAGGCTCCGTGGATGATGATATTCGTTAATGTTGTAGGTAATTTTTATCCAAATACTACGTCAACAAATCGTACGAGACGAAGAGCAGAAAATGTTCAATATAAAAAAAAACTACGATTTATAGAAAACCGACTTCTAAAGCTAAGAGGTTTTTTTTTTTTTTTTAATCACGCGGCCAAAGGCCGCGGCCGCTCTAACGTCCGTTGCCGGGCGTCTCTGGTTACAAGCAGGTATTTCCAGTGTCGCCCGGCGGACTTTGACCACCTCTGTGGTCTCTGCGGGGATTTGGTCGGGATGAGAATCCCGCGTCGTTGGGGTAGGGTTTTATCCCGCGTCAGTGAGTGAATCTGGTTGCGTGCTATAGGGCAAAGGCCCCGCAGCACGCAACCCTTCTAGCCTGCTTCTGTAAGGATGGCGGGTGGCGATCCCGCCGTACTCAGGCCCCGATCATGGAGGTCGATGGTCTTGGGCGTAGATAAGTCTGCGGCGCCCTCGCCGTTGACTACGGAACTCGGCGGGGAGGGTACGCTCCCTCTCCCTCTCGGCCGCCTCCTTCGCGAGCATGATTTGCTCGCTGAAGGACACGGCCGCGTTCCACCTACTCGCGCTCGAGACCATGGCTTGGAGCATGGTTTCCAGCGAGAGGATATCCACGCCCAGACCCACTACGAGGTCCCGGCACTGATTCGCCCGCGCTGAGCACTCCACCAACGTGTGGAGTGCGGTATCGTCGTCGGAAACCTCGCAGTGTTGACACCGGGGTGTGACCTCACGATGGATGCGAAACAGATAGCTACCGAAGCAAAGCTCAGAGGTATAAAATAACTTAATGGAGATTGAATTTAATACACCTTTTATGCAAACCTAAATACCTTTAATAATAATAAAATACGTATGTGCTACCTATTGATAGGTTTAAAATCGGCGCCAAGCCCTAACTTAAACTTGTAACCTAACCTTTGTCTATATAATTTGTCAAGTGGACGAAGCCGCGGGCGTACGCTTGTATTAATATAATGAACATGTAGAAAAAGCAGAAACTATAAGAGTTTATATTTAATAACAAAAGTATAATAAGCTCCAGCTAATAACAAAGAACTGTTCAATATTTATTACGATTTCTCTGAATGCAAACTTTGGAGAAGGTGCCTACTCGTATTTAGCACGAGCAACGAAACTGCAAACTTATACCGTCAAAGTTGTTTGATGACGAAACTTTTAATTATTGGTTCAGACGGTTCAGAAAATTGTTTTGTGCTGGTGGTTGGATTTCCAAACACTACTTGATAGCTTAACTTGATATCGCCTATTGAACTATGAACCAAATAAACTGGTTCTATTGTTTTATTTGGTCATCTAAAAGAACATGTCAATGGTGCAAGTCATCCTCACCAAGCCTGTTTACGTACGGATGACAGTTGGGCAAAACCTTCGAGAAACTGGCATAGAGCCAGTTTCTATATAAGTAAAAATCCTTTTAAAATTTTGTTAAGAAAATGCTGTTTTTGATATCGAACTATTATTAGCCATATTATGTAAAAATAGCAAGTTCCATATTCAGTACTATACTGTCGAAAAATCGGACATATATATTAAAATAACATAATGTGTTGTATTATTATTCTGTGTGTAATAAAAGCTAACCGGTGACTCTCGCTCCGGGTTGTTTCTGGTGCAAAGGTTGTCGATTGCCATTCAGCGCGGCAACGCTGCTAACATCATGGGCACTTTTGCGCCAGGAATGATGCGGGACGAGTATAATGATTTTGTTTCGTCTGACTATGCTATTGTATCTGTGTAAATATAATATTTTTATTGCAAATCGACATTGATGAATTGAATAAATAAATACTTTATATAATACGCTGTTCTCTCTGAGACAGTCTTGAGAATGCCTCGTTTAGAGGTGAAACATATGTCGACGTTTTAATGTCTTCTATTTTTAGCGAAAATAATGCTATTATTTTAAACAAAAAATTTAATATCATACTTACCATTGCTTTATAAATACTTTACTAAAAAAAAAACTAATCCTCTATTGTTAGACCTAGGGGTCGAAAATGGCCTGAACTGTTGAGAAAAGAATGTTGCGGCCGTGCCAGTTTTTTATTGCTCGACTTTTTGGGGGGCACTGCCGCGCCCCCAGATATGGATCTATCAGAACGCTTCCCAATTGTCACTAACTCTTTGGGAATAAGTGGTGATTTTACATAATATCACATTATACGATCACGAATGTTAGAGGCACTTAGTTCAACGACAAATTACTTAACACTGTTGCACCAGCGTCCTTACTGACTTCTCATGAATAAGTTTCAAATTTATTCCGACCACGTCCTAAATTTCTACACCTCAAGGTAATGAATGTAAAACCCGGAAAATGATTCATTACTGCGACACCTACAGCCGAAGGGACTCCCTAGAATTTACACAAGTTAAACTTTTGTGTGATAAAAAACGAATCTGTGAAAAGCTTTTCCGAAGTTTGGTGAATAATATTTTTGTAGCGCTGTGGTGGTGATTCCAGCTACAGGGTCATTCATATATAGAAACATCCATAGAGGAGCCTTTGGGTCGGAAGTTGGACCAGAATCATTCAATTTGACCGCGGTACATTCCGAGACGCCCAGGACTTTAATTGGCTATGCCATAGCGGCTGGCACGTAAGATTTTGTTGCCTTTCATCAACATTTCATCGCAAGGCAGGTATCAATTTTTTTTTCAAATTTACAATATGGCTGCTACTTTTTATTAAATTCATTCAGCCATTAGGTGTGCCCGGTGACGGCAATAGGCTTGCCCCCTAACGTGGGACTAAAAATACTGGCAAATTGTGGGTGTGTAATGCATCTTTGCCTACCCGTTCGGGGATATAGGCTGATATGTGTGTGTGTATGCATGTGTAAAATTTTAAAAGTCAGTTAATGCAACTTTTAATTCGTAAAGTCTGCATTTTTGAGGACATTATACAAGGACAAAGTCCAAAGATATATCATTCACACGTTAGTGATCTTAATTGCCTTCAGGTGGCTGGCACCGTGCCAGTGTCACGTGGAACTTATTAACTGAAGATCAATTGTATATTTGCTACCAACTTTTATCGGTTGAAAGTTAAAATAACTTAGAACAACTAAAGCCATTTCCACAGTCCAGTATTATAGTTTTTATTATCTCATATTCGGATTGAAATTGACGATTGAAATAGAAAACTCGGCTTCGAAATTGTTGGGCAATATTTTTTGTATTTTATAAGCAATTTTATTTGCAATTGCTGAAAGAGGTGCCTTTGATTGGATATATGCGTGATATGCTAGTAGTCGTTTTATAATGGTGCTAAGTCTACTAATACTTTATGTAGATCTAAATTTACATACTTAGATATTTGATAGATATTTAGATTTTATAAATAAATAACTATTGGGCGTTTTCACATTGCACATTATAAAGTACACTGTGTGTCTATCTATATATATATATATATATATATATATATATATATATATATATATATATATATCTTTTTTTTAATTTAATTAGAAACAAACAGTCATATTCATAACCAATTTTACAGAACCTTCATTAAATTGTAGACTTACAGTTTCCTGTATTTTAGAAAAAAACTACGTACATAGGTACTAAATTTAAAGTTTTAAATTACAACACTACACCTAAAATAACACCTAAAATAAAGCTATAATCATACGACATTCACATACGACAATCTGACAAAATTAGAAAAAATAGAATTAGAATCAGATATATAGATTTCCTACTCAGATAGACACTGTACAGTTAATCTTTTCAGAGGTCCTATGTGAATATCGCGACAATATCGTAATTAGCAGCAGTAACTTTAAGGTAATAATGTAAATTATTGTGACGATATCGTCACGATATACTTAGTGCAATGTGAAAACGCCCATTAGGTACTAGATTTTAATGGATTACCGACTTTTGACCCATATTCATAAAGTAAAATAAAGAAATAATAACATTAGAGTATAATGTTAAAACGGCTAGATGGAAATTGAAGAGATATGATGCGGATATACTTTGTGATGAGAAAACTTCTCCACGCTAGTGTGTCATTAAGTATTTATTCATTCACATTCATTCGTTCATTTGTTTATTCATTTGAACCATTAAACCATCCAACTGAGATAAAATGCCTGCAAACCCCACTATCAAAGTAGAGAGAATATTAAAACTTTAATGACCTGCTGTGGGTTTTCAATTTCGAGCCTGTGCTCTCAATTACTAGTATACACTCCCGAGGTTTGAAACTGACTAACGGAAAGAGCTTTATTTATCCATTGAAATGTTTGCTTACACAAAGGTTTTTTTTTATTTAGCGGCCCAAGGCCGCGGCCGTTGCCGGGCGTTTCTGGTACGCACGCAGAAGGCATTTCCAGTGGTGCCTGGCGGACTTTGACCACCTGGTTTGGTCGGGATGAAAATCCTCGAATCAAGATCATGGAGGTCGATGATCTTGGGCGTAGATGAGTCTGCGGCGCCCTCACCCCTGACTTCTGAACTCGGCGGGGAGGGTACGCTTCTGCTTACACAGTGGTATTTTATACTTCACTAGCGGACTCCCGCAGCTTCGCCCGCTTAACAAACACTTTATACACAAAAACTTTCTTCGAGAACCTCTCTATCCACTGGTGAAAATTGCAGTATTCACCAGTGTCGTCGTTTTGAAGACACAAGCGACTTTGTTTTATAGTATGTTATCATTATGATGCAGTAGCGCTGTATTTATAAAGGCTAATGTTTATTGCGCTATATTTCACATACGAACACCACAACTCAAAATAATGCTGTAACTTTTGATAGTTCGATTTGTTCATCTGAATCCAACAGCTCCTCTTTTTTCGAAGTCGGATAGGATTTTACTTTAACTTTCCAAGATGGTTAATTATACTGTCTGTGTAAGTGACTTGAGTAACAATAGTTTCCAGGCAAAGAGCCAATCCAAACTTCTGCCAGAATTCCTCCTAACAGGACAATTATAAATATCCATTTGTAGACGGGACGTTGTAACATTTGCTGTTGTAGTGTTTCAAAAAAGACCTACACCTATCACTCCACAGTATTAATTCGCATATATTTTATTCCTTTTTACAATGTTTTTTAACTGAAGTTTCTTAAATTCTAGGAAATGGTAAATATTAATTATAATTGTGGCGCGTACTTAATGAATCTCTGACGTCATACGTAAGAAACGTCTAGATAATACAAGAAGGCGGGCGGAGAACTTTCGACGGCCTTCCATAATATTTGACCAATATCTAGTTGCGCATACGCCACACCTTATAATTAAACTAGCCAATTAGAAATAAGCAATGAATCGTAGGTACAACATAAGTATAGGTATTTATACTAGTTCTATAGTTTAAAGCTACGCCTACCTAAACCTGTTTCAAGTGTCGTCGGAAATATTCTAGGTACTTGTATCATATTACTATAAAAGCGAATGCATTTCGATAATAAACAAAATTTATTCACATACTGTTACTACAAGCGTTTATATATACCTCCCAACAACCACTTCATAATTAACCGAGCGAGTGAAACGTTTATATTTTGCGATTGGACAATTTTGCTTTCGTCCGTCTGTCTGTCTATAAGTGTGTTCCGGGCTAGTAGCCACAGTTTTGATCTGATCTTCACGAAACTTGGCACAAGTGTTCCTTGATTTAATACAATTTTTCTCTCGTGAGTTTTTTTGGATTGGGGGGGAAATGGGGTAAATATGTTCAAATAACGTTTTAATGTTTTCCGGGCTAGGGTACCCCCTTTATTATACGATCTTAACGAAACTTGGCACAAGTATTCGTGTACTAGAAACAATATTTTAGTGGAGTTTTTTTTTATTGGGGTGAGGAGGGGGGGGATCCCAAAAAACCGATTTTAATGTTCGCGACCACTAGTAATAATACGTAGGTCACACTATAAGTTTTGCGTAACTTAAAAAAACAACATGTTAAAACCAAAATATTATGTTTATTGTTTTTCAAAATACTCTCCTTTACGTTTTAAACATTTTTTCATGCGAAAGAACCATTTTTTAAATCAGGAGGACCACAGATCTGAAGGCATGTTTTCTACGTGCTGATTGAACGCTGTCACTGCCTCTTCGGAGTTGGTAAAAGTGAAACCTCTCATCAAATCTTTGATTTTGGAGAAAATACGGAAATCCCAGGGTGCTAGGTCAGGGCTATGCGCAGGATGGGTGACGAGTTGTACTTTTTCGGAAGCTAAAAATGACTTTGTTTTATTGGTAGTATAAGAAGAAGCGTTGTCATGATGTAGGAGAACGCGGCTATTGGGTCGTCTTTCGCGAACTTTTTCTAACATCCTGGGTAAACAAATGGTAGAATACCACTCGGCATTAACACTCTTTTGATCTTCAAGTGGAATTGTACAGATGGAACCCATAGCTGAGAAAAAAAACGCGATCATTTTTTTACCAACGTTTCTCGCCTGCCTCACTTTTGTTGGCTTGTTCTCATTTTCAAACACCCATTCACAAGATTGCTGTTTTTTTTCGGGTTCAAAACAATAAATCCACGTTTCGTCTCCTGTGATAATGTCTTAAACAGCATTAGAATGTCCGTGGTCGTACTTCAGTAGCATCTGTGAGCACCATTCCACGCGAGCCCGCGTCTGCTCCGCTGTCAGTTCATCAGGGATCCAACGACAACAAAGTTTTCGAACTTTCAATTCTTCGTGTAAAATTTTCTGGATTTGACTCATACCAATCCCCAATAGTCCTCGAATTGTCTCATAGGTAATCCGCGGGTTTTCTTCGATTAACCGCTTAACAGTAGCCACATTATTTTCGTTGACGGCAGTTGAAGGCCGCCCTTCACGAAATTCGTCATGTAAAGAAACTCGACCTCTCTCAAATTCAGCAAACCATAGCCTCACGGTGCTCAAACAAGGTTCTTTTCTCCCAAAAGCATTTTGAGGACGAGCGGCACAGTCTTGCGGAGAGAGAGAACTTTTAAAATCATAAAAAATCATCACTCTAAAATCTTTTCGAGTTAATTCCATTTTCGTTGCATACGTAGAACTTTGATGTGTGATAAAAAACAATTGACAAATGATTGACGAAGCGCTCGGTCGGCGTCGCTCGGTCGTCGTTTGAAGTTTCCTAGAATTTTATTTAAAATTATTTAGCAAGGTCACAGGTCAGTTCAGTTGCATTCTTTGCTTTGTACAGTGAGGTAGCTAAATAGTTGTTTAGTGTGTTAATTAGTGAGTTGTGTCAAGTTGTGTGTGATAGTGATTGTGTTGTGTAGTAATGGCTCTGAGTAACGAAGAGTATTACGAATTAGAGAGCATCAGAAGGCAATTTGAGTGCTGCTTGGGAGTTGTACCGTGAGCGTTGATACCTAAAAATACTGTGTACGCAGTCGAGTCGAAGCCGAGTTATGCGTTATGCGTACGAGCTGTGCGGAGCAATATGCGCCAGCGAGTATCTTTGTGCATCGGGCGGGAAGGCGGCCATTTTGAACCTTTCCTGTAAACAGGTAAGATTTTTCTAAAATTGGGGACAGAGATTTTACTATCACTTGCACGTGGTGTACCTGTCGAACCACAGACGAGGATCTGGGGAAACATAACTATGTGTTGGTCAAAATTTTATTTACATAAACAAAAATAATCCTTTAAGGACGCCCACACCGCCGCGACGCCTGCGCCACAGCCAAGGGCATTGTACATACGTACCACGCGCTCAATGTCTAGTTGTAGCTACGTCAAACCGTAGCGTTGGGACACGTTTGTTTGGATTTGAAATATCTTTTTAAATTTTTTGAAGAACTTTTTGTTTCTTCTTTGGCGGTCGCCATATATCGAAACGGGTTATGGTCGACCAGCTGATGGGGCTGGCTTCGGGTTGATATAAAACTTTCGTAACATCCTGTATAGAGATGAACAGTGACATACATGCAATAAATACTAGAAATAAGCATAAATTGGTTGGGACGTATTATCGTTTACAGAAGGTTTATGACTCCTTTGCAGGATTTAGTGTGCGTTTTTATAACAAAATTCCTCTAAACATTATGACCTTCCTTTGAATAAATTCAAAGTGGCTGTTAAGACACACCTCCTAAAAAGGCATATTATACTATTAAGGATTATGTAAACGATACATAGAAATGGCAATGAGTTGCTTGCTCATCACTCGAGCTACATAGGAGCTACTTCTGTTTGAAATGTTGTTTTATTGCTGAAACTCACTTATTATTGTTAAATTATTATTATTATGATATTGTTAGGTATGGGTACTTTGAGATTATGTGGCACCTTTAACTAGTATTTGACTTTTTTTTGTGAATAACAGAGATCTATAATTTTTAAGTTCACTTGGTCCACACATAGTCACGTACTGCCCTTGCCCTCTTTTTATTGTTGTAACAGAATCATTGTATTTACTGGCGAATAAAAAGAGTGCTCGTGAGTTTTTCTTGCCAGGTTCTTTCTTCACAGGCTCTACCTATTGCCTAGCGAATCTGGCGGTAAATGTAAATGTAGAAGCATTTTCTTTTTTGAAGTTCATAAGTGTTACTTTGTGACCTACATGAATAAAGGTACTTTGATTTTTGATTGATTTTGATTTTTTATTACTAACAAGGTTGCAACGTTATAAAAAAATATAACATTCGAAATTCAAATAGTTCCGATTAGCTAGAAGTGCAAAACTTTTAGTGTGCCCCATGTATTTTAACTTATTTAAAGTGGATATACCTGCTCGCCCTCTGTTACGCGCGACTAACTGATGCAACTGGCAAAATGTAGTCGCATCGAATCCCTCTGTCTATCTCTTCGAGTGTAAACACGTCATTATGTATCTTGAGTGTCTATAATATTTATGTTATTATAGTGACCATCAACGCGTAGGTACATTACTTTGTAAATGTCCACTTATAGAATAAAATACGTTTTCTTTTATTGAACTAATGAACGTATTCTAGTAGCTCAACTTAATGTAACGTGCGCATCATGGGCACGTCAATGTTACTATCAGAAAAACCGGCCAAGTGCGTGTCGAACCACGCATAAGATAGGCTTCCGTAGTTAACCATAAAAGCCTCTAGAACTCCTGAACTAACACAGTTACACCATCCGTAATAATTTTCCTTTAAAGTTTATTACAGCGGATGCTTGAAGCAAAAAACCGTCTTAGCGACCGCTCAATGTATTTAAAAGATCTATCTAACGATACAGTGCAGCTTTTCAGGGAGAAAGCTCTGACCAACTGAAAGGTATGACTAAGACCAGTACTGTGCCACCTACACAATGGGGTAGACTCGAGAAAAAAATATTATCTCCACTTTACGTGTAGTCCCGAGGTACCCCAAAAAATATATTTTCAGAATTTTATTTTAGGCTTTTGTCGGCGTAGTAAATATTAATGGAATAGTAATAATTCATGGAAAGTTTCATGTATCTAGCCGCTTGGGAGGAGAGCCGAGGACGGACGGACGGACAGACATGACAAAACTGACTGCCTCGGTGGCTCAGTGGTATGAGTATCCGACTGCCGCCCCTGAGGTCCCAGGTTCGATTCCGGGTCGACTCAAATTATTTGTGTGATCCACAAATGTTTGTTTCGGAGTTTGTGTATTTTCTATGTATAATATGTATGTATTTAGAAATATATAGGTATGTTTATCAGTCGTGTAGATCCCATAACACAGGCTTATATTAGCTTAATTTGGGCTAGATGACGTTGTGTGAGAATGTCCAAAAATATTTATTTTGTTTATTTACTAAAAACGTTCCGAAACTTGAACTACATAACCCTAAACAGGGTGTTGGGATAGTTGAAATAAGGGAACATTATTTGTTATTGACTGAGGGAGCGAAGCGACCGAAGTCTCCGTTCAACTTGCAGACTGGGGAGAATTTCTTTCGTCTGTACACATCTCTACATCTCTACATCTACGGGTTCTGTCAGATCATGTTTGCGGCCGTATTTATCAACCGATTTTCATGAAACTTTACACACACACTCCTTGCTTACAATGAATAACATGTGAATGATATTTTTTGGATTCGATGAAATATGAAAGAGTAAAAAAGAAAATTGAAAAATAAATTTTCTAAACAAAGCTCCTGAAGTCTACGGTCTGTCAAGAATACAATCCGTAACCATAGCAACCCATATAAATAAAATCAAAAGTCATGCAAATAAATACAATAAATAAAGCCGCTCCCGAAGTTTACGGTTCACAGAACCACTAGTATAATTGACATAAATAAATATGTTAGGACAAATCACACAACGCCATCTAGTCTCAAACTAAGCAGAGCTTGTCGTATGAGTACTAGATAAACTGATATAAATACATTGTTTAAATTCATACTTACATTATTATACATAAGAAACATCCAGACTTCGGTACAAACGTATGTGTCATCACACAAAGTTTCGAACCCGAGACTCCGGCTTCGAAAGCGGATACACTAATGACCACGCCACCGAATGATATTTGAAAAGAATATTTCTTCACATGTACGAGTATATTTTACTTCAAGAAGGAATTAACACGAAATACGACGTAGAAATACATATGTTTACCTTTTACGAGCTTTTATTTAACTTGCAATGTATATAAGTATGTACCTATGTAAGTAATATGTTTGTTCGGGTGGAATCTTGTAACTCAATTTTGAAGCAGATTTTCTTAACCGATTGAGCTAAAATTTTGTGTACACATCCTGTTTGGATGACAATACATGGTGAACCCTGTGACGTCATTCTAAATCCAACGTGGTGGCACACACAAGATGGCGGACTAATTATAATTAACGCACTACTACAATATGGGTATCAAATGAAAGGGCTAAGGGCTATGAGCCAATTCGAAAAGGTTAAAAATAAATTAAAAATAAAAATCTTTTAAAAAACAAGCTTTTATTAAAACGCGCTAAAGGGGTGATCAATTTGCGAGCAAAACCGCTGGTACGCCAACAAACTCGCGAGCCAAAGGTCTAAACCGCTAATGGAGCACGTAAAAGTCTGCGGACTTAAAAATCGACGGATATGCTCGCTGGCTCTTTGTGCATGCTTGAATTTCTAGTCCGCGGTGCGAAAAACCGCCAGTGGATCAGGCGAGCTGACAGTCTTTTTGCGACCTTGGTAGCGAACTTAAATTGAAATGGGACAAGCGTTGTCTTTCTTGCAGTCTATTTTTTACCCACACTTTATGGCGTCTTTTATTCTTTTTTTGTTCTTTTTCCTGATCGAACAGTATACAAGTTACAAAGTAACGTTTGGTACGCTAATGGATCACCAAAGCGTGTCGACGAGCCAATGAGCTAACGTTAGCTCGCCGGCTCGCTAATGGATCACCCCCTTAAAAAGACGAAAATAAACTTTAACCTCAATATATTATCATCTTATAACGACATTACACAAATACATATCATCATGTTATATTGCTGAACTGAACAGCGACAAGCTTTTATAGCATAAACTGTGTAATGTCCCGCTCACGCAGGACTTGATTCTTTGCCGCCATCACCTAAAAAAACCCATTTTAATTTAGTCGCATTCCGATAATTTGAAGTCGGTTCTTACGCATTCAAATTCTGTCCGCAACGTCTTCGGTGGGCGATACAGTAACTATTACTTCCCAAGAGCAAGAGTCCCATCGTCTTCATCTCATGAATGGACCACGAGCCCCTCCACACACAGTTGTATATTAAGCATGTATATTATATGAACGACGATATAACTACGAATACCTCGCAGTGTCATGTAACAGTAAAAGTAAATTTGTGTTTAACTACCTATATAAACCCAACACAGATTGTGTCTTTCAATTAAAACATTTTCACCCACTTGACCAACATGAGTATTATGATATATATGAGTATATATATGAGTATTATAACCAGGTTAGAACTAATAATTAGTTCTCAGTGTTAGTTTGAAACAGTGTTTGAGTGGTTCATCAAGTTTAATATCCATTTTGATCTACATTGTAAACAAGTTGCAATTTCATTCCGAAGTATCTACGTAAGTTGTGTTTGTTTACGTATTAATTTACCACAATGTTTGTGAAGCAATCTAAATACATTATTATGGCAATTCACACTATTATAAAGGGAAAAGTTGGTATGTGAGTTAAAATTATTTTGAAATTCTTTGCGCTGAATATTATGGACCAATTGACGAGATAGCTGACACCGTTGATTAGTTCATGGATTTCTTTATCCATGTGTTCAGTTTCCGTGAAAATTTAAATACAAGGCAAAGGCGTGAGCATCTGCTAGTCGTAAATAAATAAATTAGTGAACATACAAATATTCACATAAAACATAAATCTTTTTCAATGTTTCCGGACATAAAACTTCAGATATTTTCAAGTCCTTCGTCTATTAAATTGAATGAACACAGTAGCTTTTATAGGCATTCATGCATAATGGATTATCGCTTCGAGCAAAACAATCTCAAGTTGCATTACATAATGTATGTTACGTTACACTTCCCAGAATAATATCAGTACTAAAGACAATTGCAAGCCAGCATCTGTAGCCTGCCCTAAGAGTATAGCAGCGTCAATCGATTGTTAGTTTGAGCCAATGATATCACAGAAAACAGCACATAATTAAATTAAGATATTTTGTCAATGTTGTCAAAACTGTTGTTGTTGTCGCAAATGTTGTTGATTGAAACACTCAACCAATGATTGGTCAATTCGCGCTGCTGATGTGAGCTGTGGGTCGGAGGACCCATTGCTCACAGTAAGAGGCTGCGTCGTCGCTTCTGCGTTGATCAGAGGTGGCTAACCCCAAGTCCATTAACAGATTCTACCTATCTTGTACTCCGACTTTGTCCCACGTAATAGAGCCTATTGTCGTTTCTGGGCACAAGAAATATATTTGTCAGAGTTTGGCCGGGTTGGTGACAACATGCTCGCCTCCTATCACGTGGAACCAACAACATTACTGCTGAAAAATGAGCAAATTATATACCTTTGTCAGTAACTAGGACGAATGCAGCAAAACAAATACGTATCCAAACTTTTGCATAAATATAAATTTACCATTTGTTGAATTGAAATGAATGAGAATTATGCATTTCTAAGTACACTTCCTAACTAACATTTTACTTTTCCAGTGAAAACCATTGCTGCAAGCCCGACAAAACGCAACGCAATTGAAAATGCAGGAAATAAATGGAAAAATGTCTGTTTCGTAGTTTTGATTTTTTCTATGTATAATATGCATGGGAGTTACACCAGTGAATGAAAAATTGAGAAGCGAGCGGCTGTCATGGTATGGACATGTTATGAGAAGAGAGGAAAGCAATGTCGTTAGAAAGGTGCAAAGTATGACTGTAGAGGGTTTAAGAAGTAGAGGTAGGCCAAAGAAAAGATGGATGGAATGTGTGAAAGAGGATATAACAAATAAAGGAGTGACTGAAGAGATGACGTCTGACAGGGATGTGTGGAGGAGAAAGACTTGTTGCGCCGACCCCAAATAATTGGGATAAGGGCGGGTAGATGATGATGATGATGAATATGTATGTATTTAGAAATGTATAAGTATGTTTATCAGTCGTCTAGGTCCCATAGCACAAGCTTATATTAGCTTTATTTGGGCTAAATGACGTCGTGTGAGAATGTCCAAAAATAAAAAATATTTATTATTATATGTACACAAGTTGATCAATGTACAAGACTCTGGTATACCTACTTACCGAAAATAAGGGGTAATAGGCTCGCACTCTATTACATGAGTCCTAAAATAAAACGGTGCAGTGAACCCCTGACTATTAGTAATTTCAGTGCTATTCGCAAGTTACATTACTAAACCTGACGGGGAACGAAATTGGAATATCGTAACTTTGCGCGAGTACTGTATTTGATGTTGTGCACACCCATTACTGGGTATTGCGCGTCAGGGTTTAAAGAAAAATTTGGAGTAATAAACCGTCAGTTGATAAAAAATGAAACGCCAGCTAAAGATAAAATGATGGCTAATTTCGATTGCTTTTAAACACTTGAACCACAGTAACTTTTAAACGATTAGTAGCGAAATGAATAATTTAATTTTCAACGTCTCCAACTTGTAAGACGTATTTCGCTCAGCTACTTGCTTTAACTTCAAAGATTTAGCTAATTCTGATCAAAGCTCTGAGACACTTTACTTAAATGGCTCTTGTTTCTATTTTCTACTATTTTAACTTAAATTTTATTCAATTAATGTTTATAATGAAAATTAGCACTAATTATTCCAAGGCATCTTAGGTATATCTTGAAATGTCATCGGCAGGACTCGAATCTGCCTGGAGACATTCCAGTTTATCGTGATTAAAATTATAAATAAATCATATTTATAATTTTAATCACGAATAGTTTAAGCAAACTCAGTACTTTGAAATACAAAAACACATTTATTAAATTTTTATTGTATTAAGCACTGTTCACATTCATCAGACAGATCTCATTCCTAAATGTACCAATGAGATTTTTGCTGATTTGAGAATTTGCCAATGAGAGTTCTGTCCATTGAAATCTAACCGATGAATGTGAACAGCTTAGTGCTTTTAGTAAATAAAACAAAAACAATTTAATTTTACTCTTTATGTAGTTAACTGTACTATTTTTTGGTTCATTGCTTAGTCAGAATATTATAGAAGTCGAAAAACAAATAAATAATACGGCGCTTCCAATAGCGCCGAAAGATCGGAAACTCGACATGGTATACATACCGAAAACTCTAATAATACCCAATTGTTCAGAATATTTGTGATTGTAGACTGTATTGATTTCTCTCAGCAATTAATACCCACATTATGTTGATGAATGAAACCAGCAAAATTGTTTATAAAATATTCATCAACCTGAGGAAAATAAAAATTTCACGATAAAGTTACTCATGGGCGCAACTTTTTTTATTCACGTTTGCCCAATGCCTTTGTGTTTAATTTCCTTAATGGTTAAAGTGGCTGGTTTTGCAGCGGTACGTTAAAAATACGGCAAATACCTGAAGCGTGGGAAATATTCACAAATAGGAATATAAAACTTCCTTTTGAAATACTTCCTTGTAAAAATATAGGTAGTCGTATACGGCGACAGCGTATACGCCGACCGCGTTGGTCTAAGGAAGTCGTAAAACAAATTTTGACGTCAATTTAATGTCAAATTAACTAGCTTAAATTAATATTACTTGAACTTGAACTTGATATATCTGAGTTGAGATCACAATTATAATGAAATAAGACAAAAAACAGGCCAAGTGCGAATCGGACTCGCAAACAAAGGGTTCCGTAGAAAACGGCAAAATAATCACGTATGATGAGCTCTCTTAAATATTTATTGAGCGGAGCGAAGCGGAGCTCAATCTTAGGTGACAAGTGTAAATCGTTTGTGTGCTACTCCTCCGAAATGGCTCGACTGATTTTGACCAAATTGGGCACGCTGGTCGACATCATACCCATGAGTGCATATATGAAAATAGAGCTGACCACGGAGGAATAATCACCGAAAATGTCCTGGACATCACCGAAAAACCAGATGGTTTTTATGGTTGCCATGGAAACACGTGCGTCAACAATGAAAATAGTTTTTTTTTCAATCGATTAATTAATTTAAGTATTCGATTCTGATTCTGATATGTAATAAAAACATTTGCTCCGCTCAACATTTGCAATTAGCAGCATGCATTGTATACCTAGTTATATTCTGTTTTTTGAGCGGAGCGAAGTGGAGCGAAGCGGAGCTCAATCTTAGGCGACAAGTGTAAATCGTTTGTGTGCCTACTCCTCCGAAACGGCTCAACCGATTTTGACCAAATTTGGCATGCTGGTCGTCATCATACACGGAAGTGCATATATCTGAAATCATGAAAATAGAGCTGACCACGGAGGAATAATCACCGAAAATGTCCTGGACATCACCGAAAAACCAGACGATTAAATAGTTGCCATGGAAACACGTGCGTCAACAATGAAAACAGATTTTTTTTTCATTAGATTAATTAATTTAAGTGTTCGATTCTGATTCTGATATGTAATAAAAACATTTGCTCCGCTCAACATTTGCAATTAGCAGCATGCATTGCATACCCAGTTAGTATTTGTTGTTATAGAGATGTTATAATATTTTCACAGATAATGTATTTCTGTTACAGAAATACATTATCTGTGAAAATATCAACTTTCTAACTATCACAATACATTTGATACAGCCCAAGACAGACGGACGGATGCATGAACTGACAGCCAAGTCTCCCTTATACCCTTTGGGTACGGTACCCTAAAAAAACATGTGACTACCTATGGGTGTAGTGACTTGACACACACGTGACTGCAAACAACTTCTCTACATTCACTCACATACTCTGATGTTTCCTTACAAACAACGAACTTGCCCTTAAACAAATTTTGATCAATCGCCGCAAACTTCCGGGTTATGAATTAGATTAGGTCTCTCAGAATGCTTATCCTTTGAATGTAATTAATTTATACGAAGGGTATTGCCTAGTTTAATGTGAGGTTTGTGAGTCTCTTAAAGTTCTTCACTTTGATACCTGCCTCACTTGATAAGTTTGAGTGGATTTTTAACAGCATACAGTTCGGTGCCTCAAAACGGAACCCTCGCTGTTATAGTTCTGAATCTGTAGCTTAGTTACAGAAATTGGGCTATATTTTCGAACTCGACTGGTAAATTTTACTGAAAGCTCCTGCATCGAGGACGTGCCAAGAATCCATTATAATTTTTACCTCTACCCATTTTTATATTATGTAATGGTTTGCTACTAAAGGTAGGTACCCCAAATAATGTTTTTCATAATTTTCTTTTAGCACTTTGTCGGCGTTTCTTTCTTTCTTTCTTTTAGCACATAATATATCCATACAAAATTTCATGTTTCTAGCACGAACTGAAATTTGGAAGGAAAGCCGAGGACAGACAGACGGACATGACAAAACTAGTAGTATTTAAAACCGGCCAAGTGTCAGTCTCGCGCACAAAGGGTTCTGTACCAAAACGGCAAAAACATTACGTTAGTTGTATGGGAGACCCCTTAAATATTTATTTTATTCTGTTTTTTTAGTATTAGTTGTTATAGAGGCGCCAGAAATACATCATCTCTGAAATTTCAACTATCTAACTATCACGATTCTTAAGATACAGCTTGGTGACAGATTGGGTCGGACACAGACGGGCAGCGAAGTAATAGGCTTCCCGTTTTGTACGTTTGGGTACGGAACCCTAAAAAGGCCAGTAAGATCCAATGGGCGTTTTCACATTGCACGATATCGTGATGATATCGTCACGATATCGTGTGACGTTATCGTGCAATGTGAAAACGCCCAATGTTTGCAAATCCATTAGGAATATTTCTTCACCCTTTCTCGTCAATATTTACTTACTTGTACAATTTTACCATCATCAAATTCACAGGGCACGTCGTGATCCTCGCGTTTATGTAATTGACTTGTTTGTCAGTGAGATTTGGTTAAGAACCGACACATTATTTGACGAGGGTTAAGTTTGCCTTCATAAACGAAAGGGTCTTCTCCGCTACAACTTTTAATGTTATACAGCATTACGTATTCCTTTTATTTCTCTGAATTAGAAGCGAAGGATCACAATTTAGAGGCACCTTTGGGTTGAGAGTGATATGCTGGAGGAATGACTTTAGTTTATTATTGCATGTTAAATTAAATAAATCTAACTACTTTGCAATATTCCGCCATATGCAAATTACCCAATTCTCGTATTTATTCATGCACAAGTCCGCCCTCCAAACCCACTTAGGCCGAAAGAATAGAGAAATAATTTTGAAAATAGAATAAATATGAGAGTTGTATTATCGTGCAAAAAATAATAAAAAACCTCTACACGTGTTTCGCCCCCAACCAGGGGCATCATCAGGAGATGTCGATGGCTCGGCGCACGGCGACCGAATGAGCCACAACTCGTAAACCGCACCTATTTATATCCTAGGTCAGGTGTGTTTCATTTTGATTTTGTAAGCATTGAGTAAAAGCTGATAATTTTAAATTACACAAAGACACATCATTTTTTTTAAATGTATGGACTAGTTGACTGAACAGATGTTGTCCTGTCTTGAAATAGTTAAAAGCATTTTCTAAATAGTTTATTCATAAAGGTAAGTACATCATACACTGTAATAGACAGATATGCACATATCACGCCTATATCCCGCAGGGGTAGGCAGAGGTGCACTATACACCCACAATTTGCCAGTATCTTTAGTCCCACGTAATAGGGGACAAGCCTATTGCCGTCACCGGGCATACATATTACTAGGTATGCAATGCATGCTGCTGTTGCAAAAAACTGAACGAAGTTTTTTTTGTTCTAAATCACCCTCATGCCACACGTAATCATTGTGGTAAGTTTGAAGGAGATCGGTTCAGGCGTTTAGGAGGAGTATGCGGACAAACGAAATACATGAGTCGCCTACGATTGAGCTTTGCTTGCGGTGCCTTGCGATGAAATGTTGATGAAAGGCAACAAAAATTATATTTGCATAGACAAGAATTTTTAGCTTAATTTAAAAAAAAAAATACTTTTGTTAAAAATATTACCAGTGCAATATTTCACTGGAGCACTTAACCGTATCTTGTTTCAGTGACTGTTATGAAGATGAGGAAAGACAAGGTTATGTTCATTTCGGTTTTAATTAAAACAAAACGTTGCTAAGTGACAGTCGGGTTGTACTATCTTACCTTCATAATGAAGATATATAGGTACCAACAATAAGTAGGTATAATACTAGACAGATATTACCACAGAATAGGGAATAGGATTACTGTATTCCAACGATAATTGTTAGTAGACACAAGTATTTAATTGTAGGACACAATTGAATAAGTACTTGTGTCTTGGGTCATATTGAGACTGCTTCGGTGGTACCTACTGTAATGTTTATTATTTTTGATGTTAGGATGTCAAAGGATAGAAATAAAGTATTCATTTAAACCACTATATTTTTATTGTAAGAACCTTCTAAGATAATATAGGGGAACTGAGGGTTCCCCTCTGCAAGGATTTAATGTACTTTTAGCCTAGGATACAATTTAGGTCTATTCTAGGTGCTATGTTATTCAGTAATACAGGGTATATGGTTGGTGCGCTTGGTCGGTAACGTTAGTGTATCTTTATGAAGATACTGTGGTAATTAAGGGTAATAGGTTAAGGGATTTTATAAGATACTTTCCCGGTGAAATACGCCACTCCTGCAAGCCGGCAGACACCGTCTCTGTTCCGGTCTCTGCCCACTCCAGGCAGAAGGAAGCTGGGTTCTCACCCAGGTAGTATGGTAGTACCGTAAGCCTCCTAGAACAGGAGTTAAAGACTTATTCCATGCATTATGGCCACTGTTATTATCTAAGCGCCTACCACGTCGTACATATTATGTGTACATACCTTTCGGAGGCGAATATCCAAGCTTCACCCGATTAAATCCAGCTAACACATGCAAAGCATGCATGCGTATCGTGTAAGTCGGTCTCTAGCCAATCCTGGCCAGATCAGGCAAAGATTCCTGTTTAAATTTAGTGAGACAACTCCAGACACGTGTGCGTTCAAACTCAAACCTGTAAGGAACGAGAACCCACTGTCAAAATATACAGTACATACGCTAACTCACGCTAGCACAACATTTTATCTAAAACTTACCAAACTTCGAAATAAATTACAATAAATTAAATTGTAATATAAATATGTGATGCGAGCGTAGCTCGCTTGTATAAAATGGCTGTCACACAAGTCACGTGGTCCAGCGTCCAATCAGGAGAAAGCCAGTGTTGCCGCTTTATTATGCAAATTTCAACCAACTAAAATGGAATACTGCCACTACAAAAATTACAACATTACAACACCCCCCCAACCACGCAAGAATTCACGTAGGGAATTCGATCCGACGCCCACGTCGGTACTTAAATTAAGGACCTAAAACAAGGAGAAAACAACAACAATACAGCACTAAACACTGTAAAACAAAAATTAGGAATAGGAAAATCCTAAGCAGATAAGTAAAGATGAAGGAAATAACTAGGGTGACTTGTCCTTGGCATCATGGTCCCTATAAGGAGCCACGCATCGAGGCCTACGAACTAATTCACACGAACCAACCTAACATGTTAACTTAACCTAATACACAAACAAAAAAAAAACATCTGAAAAGAAAAAAAACCTTGTCAAGGTTGTAATCGGGAATACTAAGTGTGAATACACACAGCACTAATCCTAACATGCAAACAACAATACGTAGAAATTTTAGGTGGAGCCTAACGTAAGGTACACACTGTTTAACAAGGTGTGGGTCGTCCTTGGCATCATGGTCAGTCAAGAGACCACGCATCGGGGCCTACGGACTAATCTACACGATTACTCAACTACGGCTAGATAGCCGTAGTGGCAGATGCCAACACTAGTTCAAATAGTAAATGGCAAGAGAGGGAACAAAAAAAAATGAATATAAGGAAGCACCGAAGTTAACTGTCTCACGATGTGCTCCGCCTGCCTTCTTTGATGCTCGGAGAGAGAATCAAAATCGCGCAGCTCTCGCACCTCCGAAACATGATCAAACTTTGGTGTCCAAAGTGGTCCCATTGCACATTGATACAATTTCAGGGGCAATATTGAAAGCTCTCCAGAAGTTAATACCCAGTAGTAGGGCCGTAGTAACTCCAGGGATAACGTAAAACTTTACAACCTTGGTATTGTCTCCCACCGTGACCGGTAAAAGTACATAACCGGTGACGGGGGAAGACGAACCATTAGCAGCAGTAATTGTATCCAAATCATAAGATACATGAACCCCAATGTTAGCGAGTTCACTTAAAATAACATTATTAATAATTGAGATTTCAGAGCCTGAATCTAACAGGCCTTCGTAATTAGCTTTATTAATGGTTACGGGTAAAAAGGGACGAGTATCAGAACCGCCAATCACGTGAACCAAGGGCTTGTCCTTAATAGGGAGCCCGCGAGATGTGTTATGCCTTTTGTGGGCAATACACTTATTATTATTATTAAAAAAAAAATTGTACGATTGGTAAACGTTCTACTGGAAACTGTGGAACGATTTCCCCGGTTCACGCCTACACGTTTTTTTGAATTAGTATTCCTCGGTAGTTGTTGCTTCGTTGAACACTTGGGGCACGTTGAGGCAGTGACGTCTGGTTTACCACATCTATAACAAATCACTATCTTGGGGGCCGTACATTCCTCTAGCGAATGTCCGTTAATACGACAACGAACGCAAAACTTAATTAATGTATTTCTTACCGCCGCACATGTTGCAGACTTATTAGGTTTGTAAGTGTTCGTTTTCGTTGAACACTTAGGGCAAGTTAAGGCAGTGAAGTCTCGTTCCCCACACCATAATTAATGTATTATTTACTGCCGCACATGTTACAGACTTATTAGGTTTGTAAGCCAAGTCGCGTGCGAGCATTTTGTCGTGTGGCCGCGGTGGTTCGATAAACATACCGGCCCTATACTTTGCATGTTCAAGTAGACGACAATATTTCTTTAGCTCAGACCTAGTACTGACTTGCTGTAGTGCCAGCTTTGTGGAATAGAAAGGCCTAATATTATAAGTAACTATAGTTAACTTCTCAGCTTCGGTAATAGGAGACCGTAGTCTCGAAAAATAATTCTGCATTATGCTTAAATAAGTAACAATGTTTTCATCGGGTCCTTGAGTTCGAGAACGGATTTCCTTTAAAAATAGATGGTCGAAGTCGAAGGGTAGGTATTCGTCGAGCATAAAACTCTTTAGCTGAGCCCAGGACGCGACTTCCGTCTTGATGCCTCGGTACCAGAACAATGCCTCCTCTGTAAATAATTCAGCAGCAGATGCCAACAACTTTTGGTCTGATATACCCCGCGACAAACAAAGCTCCTGTACACGCTCAATAAATTCGATGACACAACCCTTGCCATTAAACTTCAACCCTAACGAATGTACACTTGAATATCCATCGCAAGTAATCACTGGGTGTATAGTTGTCTCGGCACCTGTAAGTGTGAGCTCACCCTTATTTATGGTTGAAGGTGTGTGATTACCCTTATTTATGGTTGAAGGTGTGTGATCACCCTTATTTATGGTTGAAGGTGTGTGATCACCTTTATTTATAGTTGAAGGTGTGTGATCACCTTTATTTATATCCTCCATCCTTCAGTAGGACAAGACTAACGTAGGTAAAGTAAAGTAAGTAAAGTAAATTATAGGTTCAAATACCTAGCGTGACCGACCAACACACAATTCACCATGGGTATCTCTAAGACCTCTTCTAGTTGTACACAAGTTAATAAATGCGCATAAGTAGTACACTCATGTTAAAAGTTATGATAATACACAGTTATCGAAATACACAACAAAAAAACACATTGTTACAATGATAAAAAGATAAGTAGGGTACAATTAATGTCTTGTATATAGAACATTTGTAAATTGTCAAATGAGACCTGTATATGGTACACCTTTCAATAGAACAAACAAAAAATAAAGATAGTACATAGTAGTAGTATTTAGAAAATAAAAATAGGTTCAATGTTTGGTCATGGTGACACACATCTATGGTTGTGTAATTGTATAGGTACGTTTTCAATGAAAACTTAGATTTAATTGTTAAATTACTATTGACAAAAAGTCAAGTCTTAATTTGAATATGTAGTGAAAACAATACAAAGAAATTTGTATTCATATAGGTAGTTACCCAATCTCCTGTTCAACAACAAAAAAAAATACAAACAGGGTACCAATACTAGCAACCAATAATAAGTAGGTACCAATAATAATATTATGTAAAACAACAAAAAAAAGTATGAATGTCACCAAAGTTGTTTTTTTTTTTTTTTAACTTGTAGGTTAGTTAGGTATAAGCTTATATCTAGCATTGTTTAGTAACAACTCACCAAGGAGTGTGTATTTGTGTAGTACATCTATTTGAAAAACAAATTAACACTAATAAATACTATGTATTTGTATCGTCACCGACCAACCTTTCAGTAAGCAATGATTACTGACAGGGAAAATATTCGCACATACCAACAAACCAGTTCGAGCGCCATGTAATGTTTATTATTTTTGATGTTAGGATGTCAAAGGATAGAAATAAAGTATTCATTCAAACCACTATATTTTTATTGTAAGAACCTTCTAAGATAATATAGGGGAACTGAGGGTTCCCCTCTGCAAGGATTTAATGTACTTTTAGCCTAGGATACAATTTAGGTCTATTCTAGGTGCTATGTTATTCAGTAATACAGGGTATATGGTTGGTGCGCTTGGTCGGTAACGTTAGTGTATCTTTATGAAGATACTGTGGTAATTAAGGGTAATAGGTTAAGGGATTTTATAAGATACTTTCCCGGTGAAATACGCCACTCCTGCAAGCCGGCAGACACCGTCTCTGTTCCGGTCTCTGCCCACTCCAGGCAGAAGGAAGCTGGGTTCTCACCCAGGTAGTATGGTAGTACCGTAAGCCTCCTAGAACAGGAGTTAAAGACTTATTCCATGCATTATGGCCACTGTTATTATCTAAGCGCCTACCACGTCGTACATATTATGTGTACATACCTTTCGGAGGCGAATATCCAAGCTTCACCCGATTAAATCCAGCTAACACATGCAAAGCATGCATGCGTATCGTGTAAGTCGGTCTCTAGCCAATCCTGGCCAGATCAGGCAAAGATTCCTGTTTAAATTTAGTGAGACAACTCCAGACACGTGTGCGTTCAAACTCAAACCTGTAAGGAACGAGAACCCACTGTCAAAATATACAGTACATACGCTAACTCACGCTAGCACAACATTTTATCTAAAACTTACCAAACTTCGAAATAAATTACAATAAATTAAATTGTAATATAAATATGTGATGCGAGCGTAGCTCGCTTGTATAAAATGGCTGTCACACAAGTCACGTGGTCCAGCGTCCAATCAGGAGAAAGCCAGTGTTGCCGCTTTATTATGCAAATTTCAACCAACTAAAATGGAATACTGCCACTACAAAAATTACAACATTACACTACCTACAATAAGTAGGTACGAGTATAATACTAGACAGGTATTATTACAGAATAGGGAATAGTATCACTGTATTCTAACGATAATTGTTAGTAGACACAAGTATTTAATTGTAGGACACAATTGCATAAGTACTTGTGTCTTGGGTCATATTGAGACTGCTTCGGTGGCGTGGTCGGTAGGTAGTGCATTCGCTTTCGACGCCGGAGTCTCAGGTTCGATATCCGGTCGGGACAATTTTTGTGTGTGAATTTCCTACCACCACCATCCATCTCCAGGATGAGATCAGTACTTGGTCATCATAATATTGCATTATCATGCGGGTTATAGTTGTTTGCAAAATTTCAGCTCAATCGAAAGCCGGTAAGAAGTGTGTTTAATTTAACTTCGAAGATTTGTTTAAAGACGGACTTGGGGTTAATTGTGATAATGTCAAAGGTAGTGTCTAGTTGTGTAATTATCAAGTGTTAGTTAGTACAACACCTCACCAATAGATGGCGCTATATGATTTACCTAAATCACGATAGTAAAATTTACCGTCACTACATATCGACACATGCAAGGCAAAAATGACCAAGCGAAATATTGGCAACTTTACACCAGAGCAGTTTAAAGTTTTTTTTATAAAAAAAAATTCGTTAAAAATCACCTATAAATCACAAGGACATTATTCCAACGAATTTTAAATGTACTTTAAAGGCTTCATGAACTGGCATTACTAATGCTTAATAAATTTTTTTCAATAGTTAAAGAAATAGTGTCGGTTTGTAATAATTTTATCAAAATCACAAGGTGATTACATATTTGAACCGTTTGGGGTTGAGACACCGGGGTCATGGGGTCCGAGTGCTCGCCGCCTTTATAGAGACATTGCTAAACGCCTAATCGATGCTTCTCAGGATCAGAAGGCTGGCTATTTTCTGGCCCAAAGAATAAGTATCGCCATCCAACGTGGCAACACAGCCAGCATTCTGGGAACCTTCCCAGTCGGCAATGACGCGGAGGATTTTTTAAACGATATTTTGTAATGTAAATATTTTTAGTCTATAATTATATTTATTTTGTATATTGTAATTCTTATTGTATTTAAAGCACAAACGGGTAAAAGTTACTTACCGACAACGAAATTTCTTAAATCAAACAAGTAATGTTAGCTAAATCCCATAACTTTATGATTGTGTTTAAAGTAAAATGACGCATCCAGAAGTAATGCACGTTTGTCATTTAGGTAACATTATTTAAATAGAAAACAGAAACACTTTTCTGCCATGCCATTTTAGTTATATTACAAATTAAATACAGTTAGTTTAGGATTTTTTAACCAAGTAACAATGAATTTAGGTTTCAGTACACAAAATCAAAGACTTTCATCTTTGGTTTTGTTGGGTCGATAGTTCCCTGGATCGGATCGATCCCCTTTCTTGGGGATCGGTTGTACGTTTGCCTCTTTCCAGATCTCCGGTACGGGCCCTGTAGAGTATGATAGGCGGTACAGACGCGTTAATACTGGAGACAACTCAGCTGCACATTTTCGTAGTACCACCGCCGGAATGCCGGAATTAGTCACGAAGAGGTCTACGAGCATGTCCACCTCTCTCACCTCTGTCTTGGGCTTTGTGAGCCAGTGATCCATCAGGATGACGCAGTGGTGGCAGCGAGGGTTGGCAAAAATTAGACTGCACGGCTTTGGCAAGTTGCCAGTATCCACGGCTGCCCGTGGGATGGGATGTGAGCTCCTGACCAAGCCGCGTTACGCGCTGGGCATCCGCTCTCTTGAAGGCCCTCTTGCTGAACCTAGTGGCCCTATTGTAAGCTGCTTTCAGGCGGTCCATGTTCGGGTCACATGTCGCCCGAGCCCTGACTCAGGCGCGATATGCCAACTGTTTTTTCTGGACAGCCTCGGCACTTACACGCCCGAACCAGGGGCGAACTTTGCGGATGCTGGCGACATCAGAGAAAGAGATATAATATTCTATCCCTAGACTGATCTCGCCAGCAACGGCAGCAGCGCTATCCGAAGGCGCCATCCTTACAAAGCACCGCTGGCTCCACGGGACGGACGCAAAGTAGTCGTGGAGACCGTCCCAGTGTGCCGACGAGTAGTGCCATAGTCGTTGAGTCATTTGCCCAGCACGAGTAGGAGGTGGCACTTTCAAACTGGCGTGCACCACACGTGGTACCCCCCCGGACCAACACTGTTGTACCACCTGGTATCCACGTAGGGGCCGAAGCCACCACATGGGTACCGTAATCTACGAACCTCGTCCGTTAATCAGCAGGTGCGCCACTAGCAGGTGAGGTCGCTGGGGCCCGATAGATGTAAGAAGGGCCCCTTTGCACCCTCGATTACTCATCTCAAGCAAGTCACTACGCGATGTAGTAGGTACCTTCTATGTGCAGTGCGCGAGAGCACACGAGTCACAATGCGACAGTTCGATGAACACTAATCGATATTTTATTGACTAATAGCCATAAAAATCTTGTTACAACGCGTATAAGCAACAATATAAAATAAATGCAACAGCAATAAACACGTTTTTATACAAATTTCATATCAGAAATAACTAAATGACAAAAGTAGTAAAAAAACGGCAGGTAAAATAGTACCAAACGACAAAATTATATTCATTTTAGGCAGGACAAATACTACTACGAGTATATAAGATTTTTTACGGCGGCGTTGCGCTTAGGAAAGAAATACTAAATGAAAATATGTACATAATTACGGTAAGGTAAAAAGTCTTTAATGGTGAATAAAAAAATAAATAACCAGGTAAAATTTCTTAAGCAATATTCATACCGTAGACAGTAGAAGGCAAAAAATACTAAATGTATAAACGAGTTAATTGGAGTCAAAACAGAAATTACTAAGTGTAAAATGTTAAATTCGAATACCATACCAAGTGAAAGTTATTCATAAATTGGTAAAATTTTTGTCACTTAGTCGCCGAAATCAGTGAAAATGTATTTTTTTTTATATTACCAAGCGACAACAAAAGCCATCTTAGCGGCACGAAAGTAGGATCAATACACGCAGAATTTTTTTCTGATTTCAGTGATATATGTATAATTCAATATCGCCCAAAATGTTGCTTAGTCATTTTTGCCTTTCAAGCGTCGATATGTATGTTCCCAAGTTTTAGTATTAAATTACTGCGTCCTGAGCCTAGTGTTTTTTTGGTTGAGTACCTTAAATACATGGCGACTCGAGCGGGACGTTTCTGGGAACTGGACAGGTAGGATTCCTTTCCCCAACGTTTTGATTGTACTGCACCAACTGTTGTCAAATAGCGACTGGTATAAATTCAGTGACGTCTTCTAATTAAATTAAAATTAACTACAAAATGTTTTTGACCCACGCTGAAATTAATTAGAAGTTAAATGGTTGGCAAAAATTTAATGACTCTTAACAAATGGTTTGCCATGGTTTGTGTTTCAACTAATAGAAGGAACGTCTCAACATGGATGTTCTTTAAAAACACCAAGAAAACTCTTATTTTAACATAAATGTACACTATAATCACGCCTATATCTCCGAGGGGGTAGGCAGAGGTGCTTTACACACCCGAATTATACAAGTAGTTTTGTTATTCACGGGTAATAAGGAGCAAGCCGGTTGCCGTTAACGGGTAGGTACTAATACCTTAGATAAATCACCTTAAATCATTAACCATTCTGTACGTAATACAAAACCAAATTCCAACATTTAGGACTCACATACAATATTTCTATATTTCTTCTGACGAAGCGATGGAAAGAGACCGGACGGTATGTCGTTGCTACCGTGGAAAATGGGAAGGCCTTTGGTGTGGGACGCTAAATGCGTTGACACCTTAGCACCTTCACACCTTCTGCTGCATCGGCTGAAGGCTTCAAGCGGCTTAAATATGCTAACCTAGCAGGTGATTAAATATTTGAGCCGTTTGGGGTTGAGACACTGGGGTCATAGGGTCCGAGTGCTCGCCGCCTTTATAGAGACATTGCTAAACGCTTAATCGATGCTCCTCAGGACCACAAGGCTGGCTATTTTCTGGCCCTAAGAATAAGTTTCACCATCCAACGTGGCAACACAGCCAGCATTCTGGGAACCTTCCCAGTCGGCAATGACGCAAAGGATTTTTTTAACGATATTTTGTATTGTAAATATTTTTAGTATATAATTATGTATCTTTCTATTATGTTTATGTATGTAATATTTACAGATAGGTAATAATAAGACACAATACAATAAATTCCTCCGCATAATAGCCTACTGAAAATGTTCTCACAACGCTGTCAGAATACAACATTGAAGGATATTACTAATTCACTGAGCCAGAAACTAATAGTTCTGTTATTTTTAAACTTGGGCTTTGAAAATGGCTCCTTTCTTGAAATAGTATGACGTTAAAGAAAAAATGTCATTCCAAACAATATTACTTGCTACCAAATGTCGTACTTTTAGAACGAGGGTACTCTCAAGGGAGTTGCTTAACATGCAATTTATTTTTAATGGTTGTTTATTTCTGATTAAAGTAAACTTTTTTGGACGTTCTCGAAGATTTACAAAAATTTATAGAAAAATAAGAAAAGAAAATGTTAAATATAGTAATGAACTTGTGCGTAAATGCTATTTCTTTGAGTTATAATAATTAACCCAATTTCTTGTTTTGAAGTTTTTGGGCTTAACTTTAATGCGTAGGTGTGTTCAAACTATTTTTCAACCGATTTCCAAAAAGGAGGAGGTTCTCAATTCAACTGATGTTTTTTTTTATATTTGCCTCATATTGTTGGACTGGGTGAACCGATTTTGAAATTCTTTTAAAATGAAAGCTATTACTTCCCAAGTAGTCTCATTTCAATTTGGTCCCTTTCGTAGAACTATTTGGTCCCATTTCGGTAATTTGAAATCGGTTGTTGTGTCAATTTTTGACGTGTTATTGTTATTAGAATAGAATAGAACTAGTTATCCCGGCGAACTTTGTATCGCCACAAATATTAAAAAAAAAATTCTAAGAATATTTTAGTTTCATGAATGATATTATTCATTATAATTGAAAAACGCGACGGACGGACAGACAGATAGCAAATTGTCGTATTAAATATATAGATAGTCATTTAGTTCATGTAATAGCACCCATATACACAATTCAATTAAATCACAAGCTTATGTCAATTTCAGAAACATTAATTAACACTAGTTATCCCAGCAAACTTTGTATCGCCTCAAAAAAAAAGGATATTTTAATATTTCATGCAAATGTATGTATTATTATATATAATTGAAAAACGCGACGGAGAGACAGACAAATTGTCGTATTAAATATATTATAGATAACTATAATACAACGAATTAGGCAACTAAAATTTTCCGCAATAACTGACTGGAAAGGAGCCCAGATGGCTGGAATCATTATCAAGCTAGAGTGTAAAGCAAAACGTAAATACTCGTAGCATGTAATCCTGAGTGGTGTTGATGAAGCGCTTTGCTACAAGTATCTATATATATATTTCTAAATAAGCAGTAAGCACCTACAGATTTGTAGGCAGACTCCAGTGTCTCATAAAACACTTGAACGTAAAGGCGGAAAACGAAGAGTGGAGTACGAATTATTGCTTTACAGTTTCTTATGTACACGGAGTTAAATGTCTTAAGAAGTTTAGCAGCCGCTTAAAGCTCATCGCTCACAACAAGTATTGTGTACACAAGAACATTGAAGTAACCGACTCCATCACCGGTTTATTGAAGCGAATTTATGACAAACGTTCTACATTTACTGTGCTTCGTAACTTACTGGAATATTTACTGGTAAGAATAAAAACACACTTACCGACAATATCTATTAAGATATCTCTACATAGCGAGTTATTCTATTAGTTTTGAAAAACAATTTTAACTGCATTCTTAGATTTAAAAAAAATCACCTGTGTGAACCAGGAATCAAACCAATAAATGGTAAAAAACAAAACACGACACCGGTCAAAATGCATAATGGGAAGGATTTTTAAGTTTCTAAGGCTGGATTCGACCAAACTTAAAGTTACACTGGTGTTCAACCATCATGATAAAAATACTCCCTAAAATATGTGGGATATTATTTCTACTATTCTATTTGAAATGTCATAATAATTTAATTTTGTTGGATAATACAGTGACATGTATAAAATGTTGACATTAACAATAATTGACACTGTATTATCCGACACAATACATTGTTTATGACATTTCCCACATGTTCTAGTCTAGTCGGAGTAAAATTATCACCGTGATAGTTTAACATTCCAGTTTGGTCGTATCCAGCCTAATTAACATAGCTACTTAAATAAAAGAAAGGCTATAAAATAATTTATTAAAATGACCATCATCCATTTTCATTCATGTTACAAAGATTTACACCTAAATAAAAGAACAAAACATTCGTGTTTATTTTCCATATTTTATTTTTAACACGGAAATTAACGAGAAACACGACATAGATATGCATACGTTTAGACCGGCAAGACGGGCTTATTTGGCCCAGCGATGGCTGCCCTCCGTCATCCGTCTTCGAGACCAAGAAGTGGAGGTATCTACCCTCACGTCTTCACGTCTAATTCTTTTATCTGTCAAAATATAGGTACCTGTAACGTTAAGATCAGATTGTGCCGAAGCCTAAGAACTACACTAAAATTCTCTTTAGTGACACACAATTTACCTAGATACGAAGTAAAATCCTTTGTAACAAATTGATATCTGTAAGTACTTTGACATGTTAAGCTAAGCTTAGTACGAAAAACTATTTTCCGAACATGATACAATACCTGACTTTAGAGGTAGGTATATGAAAGTAAAGCTGAAATAAAACAGCTATGATTAAATGAATCGAAGATGTTTTATTTAAGTGACTACCGAAGTCTTACTTTTATTATTTGATTTATTTATTACAAGCTGATTACCGCGGCTACGCTTGATATTGTTTTTTAGGTACCGGTTCTCATAGGAACACATTACAGCGAAAGCAAAAAAATCACATTAGATTTTTAATCTTCTGTGATATTTTTGCCGTTTTGGTTACAGTACCTTTGTGATATCCATATCCTTTGTTAGCGAGTCCGACTCGCATCTGCCTGTATGTTTTTTAAATCCGCGGCCGCCCCTACGTTCCTTGGGCGCCTCAGATGAGCACTTGGAAGTATTTCCAGTGGCACTGGCGCTGTATAATTATATTTTTGTATTTAAAGCTATGAGTTTGCTTAAACTATTCTTAAAATATTAAGAAAGAAATTATAAATAGATCACAAAAACTGATGTCATCGGCGGGACTCGAACCCACGGCCTTTCCCTAACAGGGGGAGTGCTCTGACCAACTGAGCTACGATGACCACTACCGACAACATCGAATCTTTGCTTCATATCATATTCATAATTTCTACATCGCGCTATTAAGGTTAGCGTTGAATCCACCTACCGCAGTTCTACCGAAGTAACGGTACCAGTGTATCGTGTTACAGCGATATTTAAACACTGAATTTTTAGATGAATCCTTACCAAATCCTGCTGTATAATTAGCTGTATAATGCCTGGATGGTTGTTAAGTTCTTATGTATTCGTGGTACAATCTAAACTACTTCGAAAATGTACCACCGAGGGGCGAGGGAATAGGCAGAAGGGGTATTTTATTAGATGTTTGGAATAATCTCTCGAAGAAAGTACTTGCCTCAAATTACTGCCACTTTGGCTATCAATTATAAGTTTTAAGTGTAACAAAGCAGAACTGGAGTTACCCGTAGTGCCAAATGCTTGTTTGTAATTTGAGTGTAAAGTTTTCATTCAGCCTTTGTTTTGTCCAATAATAGTTCGCTATGAACTTTCGTACCCATGACGCCCGTTCTATCTGATTTTATCCATACAAACTCTTTATATTAGGTGAAATAGGAACGTTAGAAACTCAGTCGCTAGTAGGTAGGTATTTAAAAACCATTATTTTATGGTGAGTCATAAAAATATTATTTTTGTAGAATCAAATATTTAAGTGATCTAAAAATGTTATGTTTGTTTCAGAGTTATTTAGGTGTTTTTATGTACAATTATAGTGTGTAGATGAAGTTAAAAAAATATTTATACCCATTTATTTATTTATAAAAAATTTCAACAGTCGATATAGCATTCTTCACATTTAAAATAACAAAATGGTACAACACTTGTCTACTCGACATCGAAAGAAAGAAGAAAGAAAAAAACATTTATTACTCCACTTTTACAACATAAACTAACAAAAACAACGCAAACAACAACAGCTTAGAAAAAAAAGGAAAATTATAATATAATTAAAGGAAATAATAACAATAGGGTTTTTTTTTGTATGCGACCTTTGCCAATGGCAAAGCCTATTCTACAGCATTATTTTATTCTAGGCTAACTAATATGGAGCGATAGCCCTCACAGGGCTCTTTCATTCTTAACTATTTTAATATATCTTCTTTCATTCCAGTTCTAGATTAACATACCATTTCTGCTTTTATTCCTCTCGCACTTTCACACGCTATTCCTTTCAATCTTCAGTGTTGGGATTTTCAGGGTATATTAGCTTTTTATTTCTTTATTTCAGAATTAATTTTTCAAAACCATAATTACGTTTTTGCTTATATGTTATATCGAGAGAGTTATAGGAAGTACCAATATTGCTAACATTGAACAAGAAATCCAAAAGCGGGTAGTTGACAATGTGACGTCTCGCAGATCTTTAACAATTGAAACGGTACCATAAAATATTGTAAAATATTGTGCTTCTAATATTATCACGTTAAGCATTTTGTGGTTAAGCGAAGTTACTTATTGTTTTCGTCTAAGCATTTGCATGCTACAAAGGCAAATAGTAGACTCGGATTTCGTCTCTAGGTACTCATGTAACATAATGTGACAACTCTCACAATTCAAGCTCAAGTAAAATGAAACTGATCACTTCGTAATAACAAGTACATTATGCATTCAATTATCTTATACGTTTTAGTCTTACACTATTACTTAATAAATTATCATGCGAGTAATGATAATGTTACAATCTAACTTAATATAGAGAACATATCTCTACCAAAGTCGCAGACAAAATGAATAATTCCGGTCTGAGCTCACCGAGTGGCGGTGTCAGTACACCGCCACTCGGTCCGCCCCTCCGCTGAGACGGAAGGGTGGTACCGTAGGTGTTGCCAGTACAATATTCTAATTTATACTGTTACGTAGTGAAAAATCATCCAGTAATTATAAAAAAACATCACAAAAGGTACTGATATTTTGTACGTGGTGTTTGTTTCTGTGTGTACAGTGTTTCTTCATAATCAAATGTAATTTAAGAAAGTGCCAATTTTTCTATTGCGTAGTACCTAAATAATTCGTATATTTTATACTAAAAGGGTTTCAATGTCATGTCAACCCAGTTACTTTAATTTAATCATTGCATAAGCAAGGGACTCGTTGGATTATATTAATTTAAATGAAATTGTGCCTACTTAATTAAAGGATTAATTTACTCTTTCATTATACTAGGCTTTCGATTATACTATTTCTACTAATCATCATTCACCGAGCCTTTTCCCAACTCAGTTGGGGTCGGCTTTCCAGTCTAACTGCGGTTCGGCTGAACTTCGATATTTTCCGTGAAGCGACTGCCATCTGACCTCCACAACCCATGGGCGTGAACTATTTCGTGATTATCTTTAAACTTAAGTAGTTACGTGTACGAAAGCAATGCTTAACTTTAAATCTTTGAACACAGATATTTAAATATCCCTGTAACAATATTCAAAGCTGAACTGAAGTCCAAAGAACATACATTATTCACTGTCCCCGTCTGCACCAATCTCCATTTTCTACCATATGTGAGATTAAATCTTCACGAACCATGTTTGTGTATCAGGAGTATTATGTTTGAAAGGTTGCAAGCGAATAACATCTTGTGAAATACTTTGAGAATGGTGTGTGAAATAGATACCTTTTTTTAATACGCGGACGAGGGGCGCGACCGCCATCGTCCATTGCCAGGGTACGCACTCGAAAGAATTCCCAGAGACGCCGCTCGGGCGGACTTTGGCCACCAACGTCGCGTCGTCTCTGTCGTGTTGGTCGAGTTTTACCCCGCATCTTCTGGGTCAGGTTCTATCCCGCGTCTGTGAATGGAGGCGTACGTGAGGTGAAGCCCTTCAGCACGCAGCCCTTCTAGCCTGCTTCTGTAAGGACGGCGGGTCGTTTTCAAGTTCTGATTCCTCTCCTTCCCGGCCGCCTCCTTCGCGAGCATCACCTGATCGCAGAACGATACGGCCACGTTCCGCTGGCTCACGCTAGAGACCATGGCTCGTAGCATGGTTTCCAACAAAAAATAATGTTATACCTATTTAATATCTACGCTATATTCATGACATACGGTTTCCACTCAAAAAACGCGTCTACATAGATATAAAACTGTTTAATGTACAAAGTAAAGACATTATGTGATTGATGATTGTACAATATGGTTACAGATCACAGCAGTTCAAACCTCGTTGCGGATCAAGCTGTGCAACTTGCAACTTGTAACTTGAAATAGTTTCACTGTCAGTGTCATTGTCATTTGACGTGTCAAATAACACGTAGGATAGGTACTCTGTGAGAGTTGGATTTTTGCTGAGCGCGTGGCTGGTGGCTTTTTAGGTTACCTCTGGCGCTCCGCAAAAATCGGGTTCCCAGATACTCACATACCGAACAACGTTTCTTGCCCTGCACCTGGAGCTAGTTAGGAATAACTAGTTCTTCTAATCAAGCATTACCTTGACATTGGCGAAATCATCGGTGAATATCGATGGAGCCACGTTTTTAAAAAAAGAAGAAGAAGAAGGTACTCTGTATCCCGATAATGTTCCCGTGAGAATTGGAAACTCTCACTAAACGTAGAAAATCTCACACTAAAACCTAACGCACTGTAGATTAAAAGAAAACAAAACAATTTCAACTGAGGTTTATTAGCGCGGGAAATCATTAACGAAACAAGGATCATTGTAATTGAGTAGGTAGTACTTCGTGACGTTAATTGGACTCTTTGTTTGCTTGTCATCATTATCATTATGACAGAGTATTGTATTCAAATGTGCTTTACCATGCAAGGGAAAAGTTCACTCACGAAAATATGTGACTTGTTTATTTAAAAAAATTACAACCAACCTACGGTTCTTTTCAGTTTAGCTGATTGGCGATGGAAGGAGACCGGACGGTATGTCTTTGCTACTATGGCAGATGGGAAGACCTTTGGTGTGGGATGCTACATGCGTTGACACATGTAGCGTACATGTGTCGGCGCTACTGCTGCAACGGCTGAAGGCCTTAAATGGCGTAAATATGCTAACCTAGCAAATGATTACTATATTTGAGCCCTTTGAGCCGTTTGAGGTTGAGACAATGGGGTCATGGGGTCCGAGCGCTCGCCACTTTTATAGAGACATTGCTAAACGCTTAATCGATGCTTCTCAGGACCAGAAGGCTGGCTATCTTCTGGCCCAAAGAATAAGTATCGCCATTCAATGTGGCAACACAGCCAGCATTCTAGGAACTTTCCCAGTCGGTAATGACGCGGAGAAGTTTTTAAACGATATTTTGTAGTGTAAAATTTTTGGTACATACCTAATTATGTATATTGTTATTCTTATTGTAAATAAATATCTTTTTCCTGTATGTTTCTAAATACATACATAATATACATAGAAAACACCCTAACTCCGAAACAAACTTTGTGAATCACACCAATATTTAATTCGACCTGGGAATCGAACCCGAGACTCCGGAGTCGAAAGTCGATGCACTACCGACCATTTTTACCGACCACTGTTAATTTGATGTTACAAATAGACACTTAATTTTTTTTATCTAACTTGTTACTATGAATAATGACATGGCAAATAATCACGTTTGTATCCCCGAGAGAAGAGACTGCCCACGTCATAGAGACTTGGCCTATTTCATATTCTATGATTCGAACCAATGATTTTAAATACAATGGATTTCGGATCATCGCTCAAAAGTGTCCGAACTAAAAGAGAAACAAAACGCTAAAAGAGAAACAATCGCGCGCCAGTCTTGATTTTGACAACTGAACGACAACACGTTGCACAATGCCGTACTGTATTGTAAAAACGTGTAAAAACTACGAAAAAAAAGCAAATTGAAGACGGTGTATCATATTTTCAGTAAATAAGCTTTTGTTTTATTATTTGCAATTTATTATTTCACTTAAAATACAGTATTTCGTCGATAATAAATTAAAAGACAAAAGTAAATATTGCAATCCAGTCCAATACCGAAGTACCTATCTGTCTCTTTCGAACTCATCCCAAGCTCAGTAAAAAGAAAGAGACCATTTCATTTTCACTGAATAATGTACTAACAAAATGACCATTCAGATTTATTCGGATTACCGATAGCGATAAAATTATTTGGAACAAAGATTATAGTGGAGACGCCTTGGCTCTTTATGATTTTTTTTTCGTTATATGAACCAACATCTATTTCAGTTTTCCTCGGGATCCAGTACACTGTGCACAATGGAAAAATATTATTGCCCTAGCACGGCGAGAAGAATATTTTGATCCAAAAAATAACAATCTTGTTTGTTCGGCTCATTTTATGGACATAACAAAAAGAGGTCCGATCTTTATGAAACTTGTAAAAGAATCCCTTGATTGAATGGAGGAGATAAGCCCAAAAATGTTTTTAATTTTCACAGGGTATCATTGTTTTGTCATAAATATAATTACACATGTCATTTTATTTCGTGTATGTACTGTTATTTTCTTTTTATTTGGATTCTCGGTAATGTATTCCCACGGGAATCGGGGCCGAGATAACTATATCTCGCGGGCGGAGTCACGGTGATCAGCTAGTAGCCAATAATTTCGTATCCCAAAAATTAACCATAAGATAAAAATAAATTAATGATGCGCAGTTTTAGCAACTAATTCAGTCACTTGAAACACGGCTATCTTGTAGTAGACGTAGCGACATAGCGTTATGAAAATAGTAATGAAAGCGGAAGAACTTTGACACCCGCAAGAAGTTTGGCATTTATAATATTATAATTAGTTAAATTCATTAATTCCCTTTTTGTTATTCATACACTACAGTTACTTATTATGAAACTGACTCGAAAAAAAAAATCTTTGTCAGTCGTTAATTAGTTTTTCAGCTTATTTCGTCTAACATAAACAAGTAATTACAATTTATAAGATTATGGAATTTATTGTAGTCTTACATTAATTATTACGCCTACGTAGGTACATATCATGGAATCCTTAAAAGACTTTAACAAAATAAACCTACTCCATTGTTTCTATGTTCACGTAGTTCAAGTATAAGCTGCATAAGGTGAATTAGTCAGGCGGACAGATAGAAGCTACGTAATGCGATAAATTAGTGCAAACAAAAGTGAACACTATTCCGTTGAATCAAGGTTTAAATTTTAATATGAAATTTGTTTATATCTATGTATGCCTATGTATAATGTATAGGTCGACTCGGGACATTATTTTCTTGCGATTTGTTCTAGATCCTATGTCCGTTGTATTATAAGGTCTTTGATTCGAACCCATATATCTATTACATACCTACAGCACATAGTCTCTGGAGTTCAGGCTATAGACCTACTAACTATAAAAATGAAATAAAACATTAATGAAAACACAAGGGTAAAGACCTCATAACTCAAACCATCGCTTTTCCAAGCAACCTTATCCAGCTCAATAAGTTTTTTACCCCAATACTTTTCCAAACGGAAAACATACACATAAATTAAACACTATCAATATGTAGGCACATTAGTTATAAGTTTCGTTCGTTCAACTCCAAGTTTCATAAACAAGCGTACTTTTGTGGCTATGCTAGTGCATGGAATAGTTTTATTTGCCACTATTGGACGGTAAATACTGCTGCTTACAGGGTATTTTTGAGTCTGATCACAGGATTACTTAGTTCAGGCAGAAATGACATCCTAGATACCATCCACCAGATAATAATAAAACATATCTTTGGTAAATGTATAACCAGTTTAGAATAAATTAAAACTATTGGCTCTAAAAATATCTCAATGAAATTTATTTAATAAAATAAAATTTATTATTTTTATTACATATTTCTAAGTCCGTTGATCGACGTGCCTGTATACTATTGTACCATTTGCATTAAGATAAATCAATGACCATTTGCAGGTGTTTGAGTCTCTGGGATCATACCACTGACGTGATGCAACATCCCCCGATAGTCCACTCATAAGACGCAGAGTATGGTACACAGAAGGATGTTTTTAGTGGGAGACCCCAGATGCCCGATGGGCGTCTCCCCGTACCTGTGGAAGTGCAGAGTATGTACATTTTTAAACCAAATCTAAAAAAGGTCTCTGGAATTGTAGTGAGACCTAACCAGATTTGGATATCGACTACACTAAACGTATTAGGCGTTTACTTAAACAGTTAGAGAGTAGGTATATCAATTGAAGAAGTAAACAGCGTAAATATGTCAAGACCCTTAATGACTTTGAAAGCCGAATTGATTGCGACAATTTATCTTTCTCTCAAGTTAACAAAATACTACCTAATTCATGTAAACTTTTCGCAATGAAATAACTAACTAATGTGACTTGACAACAAGTTAGAGCGTATATCTCTATTATCTACTTTATTATAATATTGTAAAATGTCTCAAGATCATAAAAATACTGTAATAAACAGTACACCTACTTTGGGTGTAGGTACTGTTTATTTTATTTTTACTAAAATTTAAGTCTATCTTCTTTCGACAGGGTGAACTAATTTTGTTTTTTTTTAAAATTGAATACTACTGGTTCCGAGTACCGAGTAGTCCCATTTCAATTTGGTCCCATTCAGACTATTATTTGGTTCCAATTTGAAGTCGGTTTTGTGTTAATTTTGGACGTGTTTTTCTCTATTTTGTAAGAAATAAAGGCTCAGGAAACATTTAGATATTTTTCTTTTTGGTCTCTTTTTTATTTTGTGCTTGCGGAAAAAGTCTAAATTATGTTTCCGGGGCGTTGATTGACTATTTTATTATTTTACAGAGAAAAATATCGTAATATCGCTGTATAAATGCAAGCATTTATTGACAATTAAGAGCATTCCCGTTAATTCATGCAGCTAAGCTAAAAGAGGTTGTAGTTAAGGAGTATTTTGTCAATAGTGTGATTGCCGGGAGTGACGAAGTGAAGCCGCCACCATTCTACAAACCTATCTTTCAGTAGTGTAGAAAGGTAATTCATCTTTTCCAGTGGCGCCCGGAATTCCAGTGGTGCCCGGTCATTTACTAGGTAACAAAACAATGAATATCTATCGGCAGGACTCGAACCCACGGCCTTTCCCTAACAAAGGGAATGCCCTGACCACTAAGCTACGATGACCAATACCGACATCATCCAATATTTGCTTCATATTCTAATGTTTAGATTGCTCTTGTACGGTTTATAATTTCTATTTAAATATTTAAGAATAGTTGAAGCAAACTTATTGATTTCAAATCCAAAAATAAATTAAATATCTAGTTCAAATTCTCTTGATTTGTGTTAAACTTTGTGGCGATTAAAACTTGCCATGATGGTCACGCGTCATTTCACTGAACGTGAATCTCATGAATAATCATCCTGAAGTATTTCGTATGGGCTGAAAATGTAATGGCAGTGTTGTTTTGGGTCAAAACGGATAGCTTCAAGTTCGTAGAAGCAGTCAACCGATATTTTAGTTGTCCATTCATTTAATTTACTGGCTTATATATCAACAAATTGAAATAACGAAATCCAAGTATGTAACATACAGACTTAGGTTTTCGTACCCAAAGTAGAATGGAAAAATCACGTTTCTTTTATTTAAGGGGTATAAATAAAAGAAACGTTTTTTGCCGTTTTGGTACGGAACACCTTGTGCGCGCGTACAATTCGCACTTGGCTGGTTTTTATAATGTGAACCTGCCCGTCTGATGGAAAGATATGGGTATATCTTGCGATCGAGGGCCACTTTCCTAATACACAATACAATTGAGAGTGGCGTTTAAATTGACGACCCGGTGATGTGCCTTTTCACGCTCCACTTGAAGAGTCCTGGGTTGTAAGAGGAAGGTTATGTGCAGGCAGAGAGTTCCAAGATTCGATCGTTCTATATCGTTATTTACCCCACCTATTAGTTAAGTTATTTACATTTAGCCTAACAGAGAGACAATCATAGATTCGTTAATGTGAAAACTGACGGATAGAGGAATAATCCTTTAACGACAAGGCCTCTTAACAACAAAACTATACTGAAAAGTGGGCGTAACGATATGTACTATGCCTTCAGGAAAATAGGCTTGATTTAAGGTATATTTGAAATCCATTTGTGTGAATGTAAACTAACGTATGTAAATACGAAGACTTGTGACTCACCGTTGGCGTCGTAAGTAACCACATGTCGCCGCATTATATTTTATGAAGCTTATATTTTATGAAGCATATCATTCCTGACACAAGCATTTTTATCTAAGCCCAGTCACTAGTTATCTCACTGACCTAGCCACCCACTTAAGGGAATAATACACGGTTTAAAACGGGTGTTTAAAACAGATATTCAACTGGTAACGAAAGTCAGTTGCGATGACGATGACGGCCGGAATGGATTTTATTATATATTTTATTATATATTATAGGCTTAAAACTTAAAACCAACAGTGTTCCATAGAACATCGTACAGGTATGACGTCATTTGGTTTAAAACAACAGTCCACACGAGTATAATCTTGTGTTTTAAACAGCCGTTTGAAACCGTGTATTATACCCTTAACTTCGAAATTCTAATAAAGAGATTAATACACTATTGCAAACGCAATTGTAAACGTAGTATCAAACCGAGCGCTTTGCTGGCTACACTGCTTAAAACCAACAGTGTTCTATTGAACACTGTTTTAAACAGCCATTTTAAACCGTGTATTGGATGCTTATCTATGAGTTATCTTGTAACAAAAGTAGGTAGACATAGAAATAAACAAAGACAATTGAAAATATAGTGCTATTACTACAACGGAACACGGACATTATTCTATCTCGGATACAGGAAATGTGGTCGTTACACAATAATATAATGTAACTAAGATTAATCTTTATCTTTTCTGCCTGTAAAGGAAAACAAAAAGACAAATAAATATCATCATCATTATTTTACCATAGAACTCGTTGGAATTATACTCACTTCAGAGTATATAGTCTGCCCTATGAATGTATTAATAAGCCCCCAATAGCGTACCTAGGCGAGGTGGTGAAGCTGAACAAAATTTTGTGAATTCAAGGATTCGTAGCAGTTCGTCAGAAACGCAATTCGTCATTTCTTGGGGATATTGTTATTTATTAGTTGTATGTTGAAGCGATATTATTAAGCGAAACTATTCATCGCTACGAAGGCAAATATTTTTATCTAGTTTCGAAGATCAACAAAGTTTTGTTTAGATAGTTTGTGAGTATTTTTATAAAGTTAGTAACGGCTTTGAGTTTCGGATCTTATAATCCGGATAATCGGTTTACCAATTCTGCGGCAACGTTGAGTCAAATTCAAATGCTTATGAACGTTTAAGGTGGGATTACCTAGTTCATCGACATTAGCATAATTCAAATGAACGTCAGTGAAGCTTACTACGTTCCAAGTATGATCGTGGAGTTTTTGATTGAAATTTCAGAGGCGGAGTACATTCTACATGTTAGTGGTTAAACGTGTACCTATAAGCGCAGTTCACTTAACTTTCTTGATGAAGCTAAACCCTGTATAGAAGACATAACGTAAATAGATCATGAAAATGAGTGTCTCACTCCGCGAACTCTGAATATAAATTCCGCCATTATTAGTTGTCCAAGGAAGGAAAAAGTTCAAGAAGAATGCGAAATATAATTCCTTTTTTATCCTTCTAACTCATATTGAAACAATTCAAGCTGAACTGAAAAAAAACTACATGAAAATCGAATCTACATCGGATTTTATAGTACTCACCTATTAAAATTCACACAATCTTTTCTGCAAATGTACCTTGGCAGTATAGAAATGAACCCTACAATTATCATAAGTTAACATCCCTTAACAAGGTTTAAACTAAAATGCTACAGAGAAATCGAAGTAAATATAGTTATAAGGGTCTTAGACATGAGGATCCTGGTAGTCTGTTGGGTCATTAATAATTAAGGATTATTAGCAAACTGATGTTAACAAGGTAGGCTTAATATGGATTGTTACCATAGATAAACTGGAGGTTATCTATGATTGTTACCAATCACATTTGCGCCAATAGGACAGGCGACGGTATACGCAGGTACACGGGTTCTGCAAATTGCGGAATGACTAAATTGGAAGTGTAACCTCCAAAATTGATTTGGTAAATAGAAAAAGTATTTTGATTCCTACCTACGATTCTAATTAAGTGCCATTTGTCTTGAAACCTTTTAAACTCTGACAGTGCATAGGTTAATACTATCAGGCGTTACTTTTCGGAAGTCCATAGTTAAATTAAATAAATCTAACTACTTTGCAATATTCCGCCACATGCAAATTACCCAACTCTCGTATTTATTCATGCACAAGTCCGCCCTCCAAACCCACTTAGGCTGAAAGAATAGAGAAATAATTTTGAAAATAGAATAAATATGAGAGTTGTGTTATCGTGCAAAAAATAATAAAAACCTCGACACGTGTTTCGCCCCCAACCAGGGGCATCATCAGGAGATGTCGATGGCTCGGCGCACGGCGACCGAATGAGCCACAACTCGTAAACCGCACCTATTTATATCCTAGTTTTTTTATTTCTACCCACACCCATAATACCGAATTATTTTATGTCTACCCACCACCGTTGTTTGAATGACGTATACCTACCCGCAGCAAAGGGGAAGAGGCGAAATTAAGTTGATCATTTAAAATATTAGGGTTCAAGCGTCTATGTTTGTATATTTCTAATTGTTCCAAAACCGAAAGCCTCAGTCCTTTGTTGCAGGTGTGCAGAACGTCATAAGTGTGAGGATTAGGTAGGGAGTGACCGGAATCCAACAAATGTTTTGCGAAATGAGACCGTTCTGGGCGATTGTTTCTAAAAGCTGATATATGTTCTTTATACCGCGTCGCGAAGCTACGGCCGGTTTGGCCAATATAAACACCCTCACAATCCCCACACTTAAGCCTATACACACCTGACTTCCTGTCATCCCCAATTTTCTCCTTAACATTGCAAATGTTTCTCCGGATAGTGTTGTCCGTTCTAAACGCGACATGAATATTATTTTTACGTAAAATTTTGGCAACTTTATCAGATATCGGACCTAAATAAGTTAGACTAGCTCTATACCGATGGACGTCACGATCCGGGGAACAGCATATAGTAAACTACGCGTAATTGAGGCTCGCCGCCTTCCAACTAAGTTGTCCACAAGCTTGGTACTGTAACCATTAGATTTAGCAATTTGATAAATAATATTTAATTCGCGGTTAAAATTTATTTGAGAAAGTGGAACCGAAAATAGCCTGTGAACATAGCTGTGGAAGGCGGCAAGCTTGTGCTGCCAAGGATGACAGGAAGTAGCAGGAATTACTGTGTCAGTATGAGTGGGTTTGCGAAAGATCCGGAATTCATGCCCACCCTCATTTCTAGTAATAGTCAAATCTAAGAAATTTATGGACCTATCCTTCTCTAACTCGAGTTTGAATTTGATTTTAGGGTGAACACTATTCAAATGAGATAAGAAATCCGTAAGTTCCACATCGGTGCCCCGCCAACACAACAATATATCGTCAACGTACCTATAATAATAAGTATTGTTAAACATTCCTCGTAAGGGACATTAGTAAACAAGTTATCGACATCCAGTGAAAGCAACCTTGCATTAGGGGGAAGCTTGATATCCCGTATATGATTGATTAAGTCAGTCGTATTTTTAAGACTATAACGAGGCGAAAAGGCAGTCTTCCCCCTAAGGAAGTAATTTTGTGATTTGTGATCCCCTTAAGTGATTTTGCTAGATCATATGACGGGGAACCGATGCTGGACACCACCGGGCGGATGGGGACGCCTTCCTTGTGGATCTTTGGCAAACCGTATAATATTGGAGGTCGTGGATTCATTGGTATAACTTTGTCGTATTTCCCATTGTCAAAAACAAAGCGGGTACTTTTAACTAATTCTTTAAAATCGTTAGAAAACCTTTTTAGTGGGGTCCGATCGTAGTACCACAAAGTCGTCGGTCTGTAGAACATCATCGACTTTCTGGTTATAGTCATCACGTTCCAAGACAACAATGCTGTTGCCTTTATCGGAGTTAGCGATGACCAAACCAGAGCCGACAATCCTCCGCCGCAACGACCCTGCAGTAATAGAATCGAGAGGGTCTGTCTCATTTCGCAAAACATTTGTTGGATTCCGGTCACTCCCTACCTAATCCTCACACTTATGACGTTCTGCACACCTGCAACAAA
Source organism: Nudaria mundana (assembly GCA_963556515.1). Lineage (NCBI taxonomy): Eukaryota > Metazoa > Arthropoda > Insecta > Lepidoptera > Erebidae > Nudaria > Nudaria mundana. Next base: position 14,337,695 of record OY748303.1, read on the forward strand.
GGACTGAGGCTTTCGGTTTTGGAACAATTAGAAATATACAAACATAGACGCTTGAACCCTAATATTTTAAATGATCAACTTAATTTCGCCTCTTCCCCTTTGCTGCGGGTAGGTATACGTCATTCAAACAACGGTGGTGGGTAGACATAAAATAATTCGGTATTATGGTTGTGGGTAGAAATAAAAAACCTAGGATATAAATAGGTGCGGTTTACGAGTTGTGGCTCATTCGGTCGCCGTGCGCCGAGCCATCGACATCTCCTGATGATGCCCCTGGTTGGGGGCGAAACACGTGTCGAGGTTTTTATTATTTTTTGCACGATAACACAACTCTCATATTTATTCTATTTTCAAAATTATTTCTCTATTCTTTCGGCCTAAGTGGGTTTGGAGGGCGGACTTGTGCATGAATAAATACGAGAGTGCATAGGTGTCAAAGCATTTCACTATAAAGTATCGCAGGGTCGCATGTCACGCGGTCGTCGTAGACGCTGTCGCCGTACAGGGTCGACTTACCATACCTGTTGGTGACGTCACAATATTATTTATATTTATATATTATTAGGTATGTATTTATTCTATTGTATAATAAGTATCATACTATGTATTATTGTAATTGTTAATGTTTTAATTAGGTATGTCTATATAGTATAAGTAGATTGTATGTTAGCTTAAGCAAATTTTAGCACACAACAAACTGATTCAACCAAACATTCCCTTCCCCTGGCCCACTGGGAAGGGATTTCTTTTGAAATAAGTGATGCCTTTGTCCTGCAACTCTATCCTTGTTTGTTATTCTTCTCGCTCTTTGATCTTCAAAATCAAAAAATCAAAATCAAAATATCTTTATTCATGTCGGTCACAAAGTAACACTTATGAACGTCAAAAAAAGAAAATGCTGCTACATATTTTTTTTTTTTTTTTTTTTTTTAATATTTAGGTCGACAAATTGACGCCACTCGCCTGATGGTAAGCTGAGGCGACGTCTGGCAATTGAGGGCGACTCTCACAGTACACAGGAATACTATAGAGAGTGGCCCTCAACTTGACGACCCTGTAATGTGCCTCTTCACGCTTCGCTTAAAGAGCCCAGGGTTATATGTTGGAGGAAACACGTGCGCAGGCAGGGCGTTCCAAGCCACCATCGTTCGGCAGAGAAACGATCGTTTAAAACGCTCGGTTCTCGCGAAGACGGTTTCCACGGTATGAGGGTGACATCTCTGCCCGGCACGCGTTGTTCGGGATCGGAAGGGAGAGGGTGGGATCAGGTTGAAGAGCTCTTCAGAACACTCACCGTGGTAAATACGGTAGAACGCGGCCAAGGAAGCAATTGTTCGGCGCTGGGCTAGCGGCTCAAGGCTTCCCGTTACCTCCGGACAGTCTATAATGCGAACAGCGCGTCGCTGCATAGCGTCGAGTGCGTCCAGCAAATACTTCGCGGAGCCGTCCCAGAGGTGAGAGCAGTATTCAACGCAGGGTCTAATCTGCGTTTTGTACAGCAGACACCTCTGGTGCGGTTTAAAGAATCGCTTTACCTTGTTCAGTATTCCTAGTTTCCGCGAAGCTAGCCCAATACATCTCTCAATGTATTTTGTGTTATTGAGCTCTCGACGAACGTCTATGCCAAGGATGTCTAGATTGTCCTTCATTGGTAATATTGCATTCTGAAGAGTGGGTAGGGTACATTTACATTTACCGCCAGATTCGCAAGGCAGTAGGTAGAGCCTGTGAGGAAAGAACCTGGCAAGAAAAACTCACGGCCGCTCTTTTTATTTGCCAGTAAATATAATGATTCTGTTACAACAATAAAAAGAGGGCAATGGCAGTACGTGACAATGTGTGGACCAAGTGAACTCAAAATTACAGAGACCATATCTCTGTTATTCACAAAAAAAGTCAATTACTGGTTAAAGGTGCCACATAATCTCAAAGTGTGTTTCAGCAATAAAACAACATTTCAAACAGAAGTAGCCTCTATGTAGCTCGAGTGATGAGTAAGCAACTCATTGCCATTTCTCTGTATCGTTTAGATAGTCCTTAATAGTACGAGTATAATATGCCTTTTTTAGGAGGTGTGTCTTAACAGCCACTTTAAATTTATTGATGAAGGTTCATAATTTATTAATGAAGGTTCATAATGTTTAAAGGAATTTTGTTATAAAAACGCACTCCAAATTCTTGCGTGTATATAAATAAATAAGTATAAGGTACATGTTTACTAAATTATTTTTCTACTGGAGAAGTTCTACAACATTGAAATGAAATAAACCTATAATTTTCACCAAACAAGGCAAAATTTTAACGCGAACGTTAAATGTTTGGCTTTCTTCCAAAGTCTTAACAATAAAGTAGCTAAGTGTCAAGACAAAATTTTGCAACGTCGGTGTCGCTAATTTAGTATACTATTATATTTTAGATTAATTAGCAAGTAAACTCTATAGAATCTATGCCGAAACTTTGTAATTCCAAAGTCTCTCTCTGCCAACTCCGATGGGAAAGAGGCGAAGCTGTACCTATGTAAGTAAAACCTTCTGTAGCCTTGTGATCTAGGCGTTGGGTTTGCGATCAGATCCGTTCAACCACACTCATGTTATCAAAGTGAACACAAGCTCTGTTAGTTTAGCTGAAATGGTTAATTGGTAGGTATGTACAATATGTACATACAGTGAGTTGTGTGCAAGTAGCTATAGACAACTAACTCATGACTGATATCTAAATTGGAGGCTGCTGTGATAATATTAAAAGTACGATCTTCGATTAGCGTTTGTATTTAAAAGCGATGAATTCACTAAAACTTTGTTTCCAAAAATTTTAGTCAAGTTAAGTCAGGATCAATCCAGCGCTTCTCTGACAAGAACACTATACCAGCTAAGCCACCGATGACCCTTGCCTGTGCCAATTAATTCTGCGTCATTCATATTCCTTAATTTTTACTAACGTTTATTGATAACGTTGAGATATCTAACTGGCATCTTCACGAAGTAGGTAAGTAGGATCTCTTATTACTCCCTGATGTTTCGGTTCAATTGCATCTAACGTGGTTACTTGAGATTCAGCTAATGTCTGCGTTCCCAATTTTTATACATTACAGAGAGAAAAGTATCTTATGTGTTAATCTATAAAATAGTACAACTATGCGCCAATTTTCATCCAAATATGGACAACGGTCTATGCATGATTTAGTAAAAACATAAATTATACTAAATAACATTGCAGCAAAACGCGGTAACAAACTCATTTAAATTACGTGCTTGGACTTAATTAATGAAAAATATATTTTAAACAAATGTACTACCTACTACAAAACATAATATTCGGACTACAACCTAGGTATTATGTAGGTAAGGTATATAAGATGAGGCCCGCAGCTCCACCTGTTTCAAATACGGATAGGAGTACCTTATGACGATACCTTCTTTCTGCATTCTGATTTTGCTGAAACAAAATTAACCCTGCAATATGTTGCCACTAGCCTGAGGCCTGGTATATCTCCAAAAACCGCAATATTCAAATATATAAAATAAACTTAAGACAACACGGGTCTTTTACGCGATTATTAAGATTATAATATGCATAACTCTTTATTCCCTGACGTTTCGACCCTGTTGGTCGTAAAAAGTTCAGTAAGTTCAGTGATTAGCGTGTAAGACATACACAACAGACAGATACACAAATTGCTAGTGTTTTATTAAACTAGTGCAGATGTAAACTTACTCATTTTTTAATGCTACTAACATTGTTTGACTCTTCATGATGAACTTAATGGAAGAGTATTCATCAATTTATGTGTTTTGTTCAATATCTACATTATTTAGGGGCAATGAATTCAAAATACAATACCCATGATGCTAGTAGCGATGCCGCGCTGAATGGCAATGGACAGTCTTTGCACCAAGACGGTCCCGGAGCAAGATTCGCCCGTGCGCCGTCTATCTCTAATCCTGCGCCCAACATCTGCAATGAAGGTCTTGGACTCGGAGCCCCAACTGCCCATGGTTTCCACTGCAACGGGCACAAATAAATAACACGGCTCCATTGCAGCGTACTTTTCTCGTTTTTTATCTACCGCGTTCTCCGCCACTGCAGCCGGTGCACGGTCGGTTCGATCAAGGTGAGTCTCCTCGACAGTGTTAACGCAAGTGGGCCAAACCAGGCATTTACCATTCTTCCATGGTACCAAGGTCAAACCGTCCGGCCACTTGCCATCAGTCCTGCTGAGGCCAGGAGGCTCCAGGACGCAGGGCACATTGGCCGATAACCTATTATCCCCCCCCCCCTTTTTGGCCCCTAGGCCATCGGACTATGTCATTGAGGGTATGGTGACGTGGAAACCTCCCTGTGGAACGATGGCAACTAAGTGCGTGATAGCCATCGGCCTCCGCCATAGACCTGCAGATGCATTTATGTGGTTCACACAGCCTGCTGCCCAGGCGAAGAGCCACCGCTACACGCAAAGAGTCACCATATCAATAAATACCAACGTAAATACAAACATAATGCAATTATTCCCATTGTACTGAACGGTATTCAATTTCTTCTAGTCTATTTGCATAACAAAGTATAATAGGACCCACTGAATAATTTATCCGATCGCCAGATTTCGTTTACAATGGATCGAATGGGATTCGACTTATATTTTTATTTAATACTATTATCGAGTAAACAAAGACGTCAAGTTTACCGTTTATCCTCTCTACGTGTATTAAATTGTATAGCTTGTTTGTTCGGGCTTCATATGAATATTTTCTTACTTTATAAAATTCACAACATTTGTCTATTACAAAAGTCGAGTCTACCAGATTTCTGCTACTTCAACCTTATATATTGTGTTATTTGCAACGACAGGGTTACCTACCGAGACAGTTTCCGCTAAGAACATACACCAAAATCGGTTGCACCACTACAAGCACGGGGCATGTGTGCGTGTCCACTGGCCGCTTGTTGCGTATGCGGAGATACTGGAAACGCTTACATTCACACGCGCACAACTACTTAACAATCTTAGTAGACATAGTGGTTAGAGAATTTTGTACGTTAAAAAGCCGAAACCTTGTTCCGTTTGTCCTACTCTGTGCTCCTAGACAGTTGACAATTGCGCTTTATTCCATTGTGATCGTTAGTGATATCAGGTTTACATTGCAGCAATATTTTCAATGCTTGCTCCGTGCTAGCATGCACAAGGCACAATGAATGCGTCACATCGACGGCACTATCTCGTTCGCGTTCTATTGTTACTGTAATGAACTGCCCGGCTGCGGGCGGCTCACTGATGACATCGGACCACAATGCTTACACTGTGTACACAATCTACATAAACATCAGTGACAAAATATTCTGTTTATTTTTTTAACTGGAGTAGGAAGTATTTATGTTGTAAAATATTTTAAAAAACTTTGAGTACACTGGTCATTGCTAATTGCTCATTGCAAAATCCAAATATGTAAACAGGGGGTCTACTCTGAAAACAAATTTACGATTGAATCGGCCGATACTTCGGGTCTCTCTGAAATACATTAGGTCGGCGTGGTTAACGCTCTATCCGATGGAACTTTATTTGACAGATTTTGTATCGGAATGCTTACTCAGTTCTTCTAGGTAAGCTCCATACCTATTATCGAATATTATTTTATCTAAGACAAAGGGGGCTAAGGGCCTTACCAACATCTCCAGGGCTCAAGTTATCCTGACCTGCACGCGATGTACCTGCTGACAAACAAACGAGGCTCTGGCAATTATACTCCCCGGAACGGCAATACTCGCCATCTATAAGCGCCTCTGTCTCCTAATGGGGATATAGACGTGATCTGTGTCTTGTATAAGGCATCATAACGGATACAATTTCCTAATTAAGATAAACAAACTCTGAATAAAAAATCCGGCCTAGTGCGAGTAGGACTCGCGCACAAAAAAATCACGATTGTTTTATGGGAGCCCCCTTAAATATTTATTATATTCTGTTTTTTAGAATTTTTAATTTGTTGTTATAGCGGCAACAGAAATACATCATCTTCTGTGAAAAATTTGAACTTTCTATCACAGTTCATGAGATACAGCCTTTTTTTTCTTTTTTTTTAATCCGCGGCCATTGCGGACCGCCTCCGGTAGACACAGAGAATTCCCAGTGGCGCCCGGCGGAGTGAGATACAGCCTGGAGACCGACGGACGGACGGACAGCAAAGTCTCAGTAATAGGGTTACAGTTTTACCCTTTGGGTACGGAACCCTAAAAAACAAAACCCTAATTACAAAGTCAGTGAAACAAAGATCCGAATATTAAGAAAGAAATTATAAATAGACCACAAAAACTGATGTCATCGGCGGGACTCGAACCCACGGCCTTTCCCTAACAGGGGAGTGCTCTTTTTGTGGTCTATTTATAATTTATTTCTTAATATTTTAAGAATAGTTTAAGCAAACTCATTGCTTTGAAATACAAAAAATATAAAGATCCGAATGTTTGAAAATTCTCCACTACTTTTGCCAAGCCCAACAGCTACATCAGTGAGTTGGAAGTCATAAATTTGTTAGGCAGCTTAGTGCATTTGTGTTATACGAATTAACGTGGTGAGTTTGCACATTCATTTAATAACATTATTTATACTAAGCCCAAGTCACGTTAGTCATACTGATTTATAGCCAATTATTTAGTGATTAATAAGATTGCAACATCTAGTCGTGGAGGGCCTCGTGGTCTAGTGGTAACCGACAATATTAATACATTGCAAAGGTTAAGCAACATCTAGTCAGGCCGGTCTTAGGATGGGTGACCATTTCTTAAGACACTGAGACCCCTACGTGCCTCGGAGAGCACATTAAGCCGTCGGTCCCGGTTGTCATACGAACATCCATGGCAGTCGTTAGGGGTAGTTGGAGCCCCTAAAAATCCGACCGGTCTACCTACAGAACTCGATATCGCCCATGGGTTGTGAAGGTCAGATGGCAGTCGCTTCACGGAAAATATGTTAAATCCGAATCACAGTTAGACTGGAAAGCTGACCCCAACTAAGTTGGGAACAGGCTCGGGGAATGATAATAAGATTACAACAAGTTAACCACGACTCGGACCCACGGCATTTCCGTAACAAGGGGAATTCTACGAGTATGACCACTGAGCTACGATGACTTAGTTTTACTGGTTTAGGTATGATTAACTAACGCTTGAGATATTATAAATACCCAAAAACCTTTCTCGAGGACCACTCTATCCATTGGTGAAAACCGCATCAAAATCCGTTTGGTATTTTTGAAGATCTAAGGACATACTTTGTTTTATACTATGTTATGATTTCTATTTAAATATTTGAAAATAGCAGAAGCAAACTCATTGCTTTCAAATACAGAAATATAAATAAAAATGTACAAAGAATTTATTTACAATAAGAATAAAAATTTACATAATTATGTACAAAAAATATTAACACTAAAAATGTCGTTTCAAAAATCCTCAGCGTCATTGCTGACTGGGAAGGTTCTCAGAATGCTGGCTGTGTTGCCACGTTGGACGGCTATACTTATTCTTACTAATAATGTTAATACCTACCAATTTTATCTAGAGAAGAAATAAATAGTTTCAGTCACAAAAACTATAGTCTAGGGCTGGACTTATAAAAATAGTTTCTTTGTCTAAAACTAAAGGGTTAAATCTAGGCGGTTCGCCGAAACGTCGAAATAAATAAGACGGAGTGAGCCACATACACCAAAAACTATACAGCAAAGCACGTTAATGTGATCTATCTGCATGCCAAATTTCAAGTTGATAGGTTTAAAATTGCGACCGGTATCGTTTTACATACATTTTCGATTGGGCCCATCTTAGAGAAGACTCCGCTACGCTCCGTTTTAATAAAAAATACTTCCAGCAAAACAAAGTCTTTGACATCACCTATGTAGATGTAGCGTTCACTAATTGCTAATTCAACCCTACTACTACCATTTACGTACGTATTCTCTTGAGTGCACTCAGTTATCGGGATAAGTGGGCCTTAGATTAATGTCCACCCAACCTCTTCCGTTAGTAGTTTATGTTAAATCCCTTGCAAACAATAGATGGCTCATTTCAATCATAATAAATCACGTTAAAGCTTGCGTGATTTTCTTTTGCAGTTTCAGGTAACAACCTATTACGTGAGACCAACAATTTAACTCGCGAAATGTAGGAAAATGAAACGACTCTGAATGACTTTGGAAGTAAATGTGTATATTTAAATAGAGGTAGAATAATTTAATATATTTTTTGCAAAGAGGTTTCTGTTACGTTTGTATTACGCTATGTTAGTTGATGAATAAGTAAATTATATGACTTAGATTTCGATGCAGTAGTTCAATTAAACAGTACATTACCTTTGTAAAGGATTTGTCGCCAAAGAATGTAATTTTGGCATATTCAAGACTTTGAAAACAAAAATGAAATGAAGATAGATATATATATAGATAGGTAGACAGTCTGGCGTACAGTGTCTGGCGCCGCAGACTCGTTTACGCCCAGGACTATCGACCTCCATGATCGGGGCCTAAGGACGGCGGGGTAGCCACCTGCCGTCCTTACAGAAGCAGGCTAGAAGGGTCGCGTGCTGCGGGGCCTCAGCCCCACAACACGCAACCAGATTAAACCACCGACCCGGGATGAAACCCGATTCTAACGACGCGGGATAAAACCCGACCAAACCCCAGCGCAGTGGCCACACTGGTGGCCAAGGTCCGCCGGGCGCCACTGGAAATACCTTCTGGTGCGTACCAGAGACGCCCGCGGCAATGAATATAGAAGCGGCCGGATTAAAAAAAAAGACAAAAATACCGAAATTCTTTTTTATTTCACTCTTTCCCTCTATGTCTGTAGATATACCTAGAAAGATTGGTGACAATAGACTGGTCACTTTGGAAACTGACTAGAGAACTCTGTTAAGCAGTGTACGGCAGCGGCGATAGATAATTGTCTCATAAATAGATAATCCTGTATCATTCTTCCCACTGAAAACAACGAAACTATAATTTTATTTCATCTAATTTTGCTTTTTCTTAGAAGTAGTTTTAAATCCTCGGAAATACTTCCATAAATATTCATCAGTTATATCCTTTGGGCAACTACGATAGCTGTGCTTGACAAGTTAACGAGCCTTAGGTTCTCTGGAAACGTTCAGTTATGCAATGGAGTTCAAATGTTACAAATCACGCATCACTAAACTCGAACACATCTCCACTTTAATTTCACTCTTGAGAATCATACAGTGCTTAATGAGATTCCGTGGAATGATTTTGCCCTTCCCAATTCCCATGTAAGGCAATTATCACATTAGTATGTTACTAATGTGATAATTGCCTCCGAAGGGGAGACTATAATTTTTTGCTGTCTGTCCGTCCGCACACCCATATCGAAAACGGCACATGCGATTTAGATAGATAATTATTTTGGAATATTTATTATCCTGCTTGATTAGAATAAGATGCAAGGGTAACTTATTGTGACCGGAAGAGGCCCGGAACTACCCTTCGGAGACAGGAGTGTTGACAGCAAAAAGTTGTTCTCTAACTATAACTTAATCAGGAAATGGTCTATCTATGTCTCCGTTTACGTAAAGATCTCGAATTACTTTCTATCATAGGCTACATGCAACCTATCGGGCTATTTTAGTTCGATTGTCTTCATATGAGTGATGTCCATTCGAGTGTGAATGGACAAGCTGGTAGGGTCGACCAAGGCGAAATTGCAAATGTCCTAAATAAAGGCAAGGTTAAAAGTACCAGTAACAGGCGAGCATGTATGAAGACATTAATGAAAGATGAGTCGTGATCTCTGCTTACCCCACTGGGAAAGAGGCGTGATTTTATATGTCTCATTTATATGACTCATTCCTCGCGGAGTTCAGATTAAAGTTTGACTAGAAATATGGCTGGATTCTATTTAGGGATGCACAATAGTTTAATTTCCTCTTCTTTGACTTCTTTACGGTCTCGACTAGCAGGAAATTACTAGACCCGCATAGACCAGCAGCGTAAGAAAAGACGCATGAAATGTTTGAAAGCGAATAAGTATATTATGCTTCCTAGCCATATCTGTGAAAATAATGTACGAAAGGGATGTGTGGAGGAGAAAAATACGTTGCGTCAACCCCAATGAAGTGGGATAAGGGTAGGAAAATGAGTAAAGATTTATGTGTAAGCCGGAAATATTATTAAAAATTTTCATCAATATCAATACATATAATAAAATTGTAAGTGGTCGATGTCTGTACATCGAAGATATAATAGAGAAACTGTTGTGGGGGGCTTTATGAAGGCAATAGAACCCAAAACAATGGTTTTTAGAATTTTTTGTCTGTGTCTGTTTGTCTGTTTGTCTGAATGTTTGAACACGGTAATCTCAGAAACGGCTTAACTGATTTGAATGCGGTTTTCAGTAATGCGTTGTGGTTTATTCAACTTAACATTTAAGGTTTGTTTTATTTTAATCGGTTCATAACTAAAAAAAGTTATGTCGATCTAAAGTAACACACAGGCGGAGGTGCGGGCAACAGCTAGACATAATAAATCAGTAACTGGTGATCAAGAAAACTATAACACGAAGGCGGAGTTGCAGGCAACAGCTAGTTCAAAATAAAAATAAGTAAATTTCGGTCTATTCGTAAATCAAATTTGTTCAAGGTAACGAGCGTCTATTCAGGATAGCTTAAATTTTAATAAAATTCAACTGCAGTAACAGTGATACAGCAGATTGCGCAATTTAATTGACGCTCTATGTTAGCCAGCGAAATCTTCTATCTTTTGAAACAAAAATTTTGCTAGCTGTCTTTCTTTCGGTCACGAAACGATTAACTCATTTTTGAAATTTTCTGTGAAATCATTGGTCCGACGTAGAAGAAAAGAAAGAAAAAAATTTTATTCGAAATGCATTGCATTACAGTGATTATTTACTTCTGCCAAACTGCAGCACAGTTTGTTGGCAGACGTAGCTCCTGATTAAAATACAGAAAAAATATTTAAAAATAGTTTTACATTTTTTCTTGGCCGAGGTAATACCTCTAAAAAAAAATATCAATAAAAATAACAAGTTGGTTTTACATGTATGTACCCACAAGTACTATTATTTTTAGTATTGTTACCATGAACATAATAGGTATGTAGGCTTACTCACACCTATAAGTTGCGCAGATGACAGTATGTACATTCTCAAGAAGATACTTTTTCACTTTAGTTTTGAAGCTTCCTATCGTTTGACAATTATTACATACATCGGTAGACTATTGAGTATTACTGGCACGAGATATTTACTAGTTCTTTGACCGTAGTAGTTGTTACAAGTTGGCACCTTGGCCACTCTCAATAGTAATGTGTGCTGTGAGAATGGCCCACAATCGCTAGACATCGTCACGACTTACCACCAGGCGGGCGGCGTCAATTTGGCGAACCAAATATAAAAAAAAAAAAAAAAAAAAACCTCATATTTACGCTTACCTGACCTTTGTGACCTCTCCCGAATTATGACATTCTTATGCTCCTCCCCCACAAAGTGCGCCAGTGCCACCAATAGTACCGACTTCTCATGGACCGGCAGTACTTTACACTCACAGAATAACTGTTCGTAGTTGCTATTTTTGGAACGCACTTTCGTAGGTTTGTCTACCAATAATTTTAAAAATCTTATTTGTAACAACTTTATCTGTTCTAAGTATGTCGTGAAAGTGCGCCCATAACAAGCCAGTCCATGGGAAATCACTGACTCCACTAGGGCATAGTAAACGGTAAACAAAGTAGCCCTGTTCAGTGCAAAACTGAGGTGATGGAATTTCACAAGCACAGATCTTAATTTTTCGCAAAGCTGGGTTATATGAAGTTTCCATGTAAATTTGCTATCGACTGTCATACCCAAGTACTTGTACGCTTCCACCACCTCAACATAAGCACACGTGCACCCTGCAGGGCCGGTGCCGGCGTTATGGTATTTATGCAAGCACTCAAAACTATGACCCACAATGCGCGGTGGCCGCCCTTTATTTTTTAGGTAAGGTGAACGAATATACATATATTTAGTTTTATCTATATTTATAACAATACCATTATCGTGTGACCATTTTATGATATTAGTTAAATCAGCCTGCACCCTACTTTCGATATCACATAAGTCTTTATCCGCGTATACCAGACAGGTGTCATCGGCATACATATATACACGGCAATTATGTACCACATTACACATACTGTTGACGTGCATGATGAATCCGACGGGTCCAAATACGGAACCGGTCGGCACTCCGCATGTGATCTGTTTAGATTCACCAATAGATTTCGGCAATACCGCACTCCTCCATAGCTTGAAGCAGCTGGTGATGTTCCAGGGTATCAAAAGCTTTTTTGAAATCAATGTAGACCACCACCACCTGCTTCCGCTGGTCTAGGCAATTATTTATATCGTCTGTGAACTGTGCCAGCGCAGATGTTTTTGTTACAATTTTTGTTACAATTTTTAATCTCTTCTTGACGATAATTATTTTTAGCTTTATTTATGCATTTGTTTACCCTATTTCTGTATGTATTATATTGACTTCTTAAATTCATATCACACGGGTTGCCTTTCCAACTCTGGAAGAGTTTATCTCGAATATTAATCATATTTTTAAGCGATTTTGTAATCCATGGCTTTGTCTGCCTTTTACGCCGCACAGGAATTTGTATTTCGGCACTAGCATATACACTTGAGAAACTACAGCACAATCTAGTATACAAAGTAATAGGGCACTTACAGTTCAGTAGTTCGGTCCATTGTACATTTTCCAGGCCATCCGTAACTTTCTTATTACTTAACACTGTTAAACTTAGTTGTTCATTACTGATTGACGAAGCCGCAATACTACCTTCTAAGCACACACCTATTAGAAAATGATCCGATAATTTACACTCTAATATATATAGGACCGTATCGTACATTGTGTTCGAACCCATGCGTGGTCTATGCAAGACCGCGTCACTGTACCCCTGTAAACCTCCTCCCGAGTTACATCACCAATCGCACAATCCATTCCCGCCACACACATATTGTTTACATACTGTTTGGTCACTCCGTCGCCGGTCAGGTCCAGTAGATTAATGTTAATATCTCCCAACAATATTATTTCACAACTGCGAGGGATTGTCGTTATCAACGCTTGTAATTCCTGTACAAAAGCGTTTCTATTCAGTTTAGGTGGCCAATACACAGTCAATATATGAATAACTTTCTTTCCATCCTGATATAATCGGCCATGGATCATCTCACAGTAGTTAGACTCAATAATTTTGGCCGTAATGTTCAAACTATTTTTTACATATAGTAATATCCCTCCACCCGTTCACAGCTCTCGTGTGTATATGTGTGTATCGTAACCTGCTAAATTATATAATGACTGTTCCCACTTTTTTATATTAATTTCTGTTAATGCTATGATATGTATTTCGCCTTTGCATCCATGTAGTAGTACTTGTAGTTCGTTAAAATGTTTCCGAAGTGATTTAATATTCAAGTGAATCATGTTGAAATTTCCTCCCTTGTGTATTATTGTTTTTTGCCAACTATCTGCGTTTAAGTACCTGTTATACGTAATATTAGATCCTATATGCATAATCTGGTCATCAAATTTTGAATATGAGTTATTCACTGTTTTCACTCGACTTCTTTTAGGTACCTACATTAATTGTTTGACACATACATATTTATATCCCTTAATGTACGTATGGCTCTAATTTTTGTGTCATTGGGATCATCTTTCTTTATTAAGACCTTATTATTTTGGATCCATATGTATTTGTACATAGGTTTTAATTCGCACTTCGCTGTCCACAGCAGATTACGCATGTATTTTGTTAAATCTTCATTAATATAAATTCTCCCTTTATTTCCATTACCAAAAACGTCATCATTAGTCAGCTGATACGTCTTTCTACTGGCTATCCATTTGTCGTGAACATTGCGGGATTCTAGGGTTATAACGGGGCGCGGTTTTTTCTCACCGCCCGCGCCGGCGCCGCTGCCAGCGCGCGGCGTAACGGTTTTATTTTCCTCGCCTACCCTTCTTAACTCGCATATTGCACTAGAATTTATGCCCATTTTAATTCCTATATTTTTTACTATATCTTCTAATATTTCGTTTTGCCGTTCCTCTAACCCATAGATTTCGATATTCTTCTCTTTTTCCCTTACTTCCAAGTACATAATCCTTTCCTCCAGAGCCTTATTATTTGTTTCTAAATGAATATTTCTATTCTCCAGCGCTTTGATCTTCTTAGCTGTTTTTTCCTTTTCTTCTATTAACTCCTGATACTTTTCAGCGTAGAAACTTATGTCCAGCGACATCGCCTCCAGTGTTTTCTTCATGTTAAATACTATCGTTAACTTTCATTAACCTCTGCTAATAGTTTTTGCGGAGTGGTATTTGATAGGTCAACTTCTATAGCCGGTTCGGGGGTCTTCATGATTCGGCACTCATTACACTCACCAGTGTCACTTAATGATTTTATCTTTCATGCATGGTAAGCGCCTTTGCAGTCACCACTACAGTGCACTATATTTTCTACCTTAACACGATCCAGTGATACTTGACACAATTTGCATTGCACCATTTTGTTTGATTGAAAACCGTTAGGTACACAATAGAGAGATAGAAAGATTCACGTTTATACTGCCAACAATAACTCGTCCGCTTGCGAGGAGCGCGCGCGGCGGAATGTAATTTTGTAAAGTAGTTGATTGACTGACTGCATGCAAAAGACCTTCTGCCTCCTATTACTAGAGTAGGTAGTTCATCAAACAAGCGTTTTCAGGTCACCGAAAACAGGAAAACTCTCCACCAAATACAACAAAGTAAGTTACGAATTACGAGACGTGTTGACTACATCCTTAAATAGAACAAGATTTCAGTTAATTTTCTTGTCTCGAATTATATTCTGTTAGTTGTAACTTGATTAGTACAGAACGTGACAAACAAATGCGGAGTCCGACTGCTCATAGTAATCATGGCAATTGAGGAAAATAGCCAGACTACTCCTTTTAGAGAGAATTTTCGGTGAGTTAGAATTCTACACGTCCAAAAATGTGGGTGTCCATTAATACAAGTACTAAACTGCCCTTGTTTACTTGGAACTCACATAGTTCCTAGCAAAATATCGGCTTATAATAATACCACTTCCTACAACTTTAGAAAACCTGGAGTTACTCGTATATATCTTAGGAGTTTTTTTTTTAAACTCCTTGGTTTTGGGTCACGGCCGCCACGTCGTCTTCTCCTCGGGTACACACCCTAGGGAATCGCCCTGTGGTTTTGGCTACCTAAACGGCCTCTATCGTGTCGTTGGGGGGGGTCTTTTCCCGCATCTTTGGAGTGGGATTTTATTCCACGTCGGCGGTGAATAAAGGCGTGGGAGGGTTGAAGCCCTTACAGCACGAAACCTTTCAGGCCTGGTTCTGAAAGAACGGTTTGTTGTGGGTCGGTGGTCTTGCGTGTAGTGAACACTTCGAATTCAAAACTCAGCGGGGAGGATACGATCCCTTTCCTTTATTACCTGCTGGCTTTAATTATTTCCAGCATTACCTGCTGGCTGAAGGATACAGCCACGTTCCACTGTCACCCACTAGAGACCATGGCTCGTAGCATGGTCTCCCTAGCGAGAGGGTATCTACGCCCAGACCCACATATTGCCAACAGGTTTTTTTGTCCAGCCTATTGCAGCTACTGGACACCATATATAATTGAAAATCAATAACCATTATGATAATCTGCAACTAATTTCCAAAACCCAGGACTAATGTTCTGTACCTAAATAAAACCTTTGCACTTTAAGTGTATGCATTGCGGTAAACGGGAAAGTCCTGGAATATTTATAGGTTTAAATTAATGTTGTGACAAGTAAGTGTAATATTCTTAAACAAGCTTTTAAGCAAACGAAATTAATCTTGCCTTACATATGAAATGACACGTGTTCGTAATTATGTTGACATATTAATTAATTTTCTAGCACGTTCCATTTGAATTTAATTTGAATAAATTTTGCCTTTTCTTCATGAGTATGAAAGAAAGTTTCAGTTTATATTTTGAGTAATACCACAGAATACATACAGAACTTATACAGAACTTGCACTCCGACGTTGAGTAAAGCACATTCTTTTGTTTACAGCGAACATCATTCGAACGTTAGGGTTGTCAGGAAAGTACCAGCATAATTTGACCAATAATTATGACGTTAATGCCTCAATATCAACTCTATGGTCAATAATAAGTCACAAACAAGAGGCAACCCTTACTGATTTATAACTTCAAGTTGTCGCTGACGTCACGTATTTTTTGCGGTTGTTAGGCGAGTGAAGGCTTGCCCATACCACAGAATAGGGAATAGTACTTACATACATTAGCATACCTTAGGACAATTTTTGCACCCTCAATAATAAATGAGAAAGTTTGAATGTTCATTGCTTTTCTAGGTTATTCTCGAATTGGATGAGTTTGCAATACAGGCTACTGATACCCTGGCAGGAGCTTTTTCAACAAAATGTATGATGTCCACTTTTAACGGCCATACAAACTTCCATTAATAGTAAGGTACAGCCATTTAAAATTACAATCCAGTCTTATAAAGAGTAAAGAAATTCAGCAAGAAAAACTTGCATTATTTAAAACTAGCGACACCCGCGGTTTCGCTCGCTTGACTTTTGACTTTGAATTTTATACAAATAATATATTTTTATAATTTAAAAACATTCCTCGAGAAACACTCTATAATTTTTTGTATTTTTAAAGCAATGAGTCTGCTTAAACTATTCTTAAAATATTAAGAAAGAAATTATAAACTCTATAAATTGGTGAAAACCGCATCAAAATCCGTTCAGTAGGTAGTTTTAATGATCTAAGCATACATACGGATGTAGCAACTTTGTTTTATACTATGTTATAATTATACAAATAAAAGTAAATAATTACATATCTTAGTACATATCTTAAACACACATAAATTTATATTATTTTCCTAAGCACATAATAAATTAAGTCTAAGTGGCGAATGTCAGCAACACAGCTTTATTTATTAATTAAAACACTTGCTGTGTCTAGCGACTTTAATCATTACATGCTAAGGTACTCATTTATCATTAAAAAATGTCCAACAATTTCACTTTAATTCTTTCGAGTATTATGACAAGTAGATAAATAAATAAATAAATATTTTGAACATCCTCACACAACATCATCTAGTCCAAACTAAGCTATAAGCTTGTGCTATGGGATCTAGACAACTGATAAACATACTTATACATGGGGCACACTAAAAGTTTTGCACTTCTAGCTAATCCCCAAATTTGTGACGCCTTGGGTTTGTAGATATTGGATGTTGAAACGGGGCAATTTTACACCTTGCGCCCAGCAGTTTTCTTTGAATTACTCATAAATCACTGCATTTCTATTTCTTTTTAGGTTGTCACATTTCGTTACGATGTCATCACTAATGCTACATCCAAGTTTGAATCTCTTATGACCACCCATTTTCGAAATATAAGATGGGCGCTTGGTTCATAATTCTGAACGTTACGCCCACTTGTATTTTGACGACGGAAGCTCCTACGAGTTTGAAGTATATTTGAAGTATCCTGAAGAGCTGTAAACTTTAAAGCATTATAAACCATATACCCAGCAGATCAAAAGGGAAACAAAGCATCTTTAGTAGTAGGGTACTATGTGGGGCCAAAACTAACTAGCAAACTAGGTATCTAATGGCAGGTTTACACATATTAAGTTGTCAAGTAGGTAAGTGTGTACCAACTCGTAGCGAGTAAATTACAAACACGTTTCGAAAAACTAAATTTTGCCTGTGGTACATAAACAAAAAATAGTAAAAATCTAATTTATTTGCATACTAAATTATAACTTGTAACTTACTTCTAAATAATAGCGCTTGACGTATCAAATCTTACTCACTACTTAATACTCTAAAGCATACATAATTGTAAATAGGTAATTGTTTTTTGTTTTTTAATTCCGCGGCCGCTCTAGCGTCTGTTGCCGGGCGTCTCTGGTTACAAGCAGAACGTATTTCCAGTGGCGCCCGGCGGACTTTGACCATCTCTGTGGTCTCTGCAGGGGTTAGGTCGGAATGAGAATCCCGCGTCGTTGGGGTAGGGTTTTATCCCGCGTCAGTGAGTGAATCTGGTTGCGTACTATGGAGCAAAGGCCCCGCAGCACGCAACCCTTCTAGCCTGCCTCTGTAAGGACGGCGGGTGGCGATCCCGCCGTCCTCAGGCCCCGATCATGGAGGTCGATGGTCTTGGGCGTAGATGAGTCTACGGCGCACTCGCCGCTGACTACGGAACTCGGGGGGGGAGGGTACGCTGACGGCAATAGGCTTGCCCCCTATTACGTGGGACTAAAAATACTGGCAAATTGTGGGTGTAGAATGCACCTCTGCCTACCCCTTCGGGATATAGGTGTAATATATATGTGCGTGTGTATTTGCATAGAATTTAGTTAAAATATAGACAACTAAATACCTAACAACTTAATACGTGTTAACCTGGTTTTATATAACCTTACTTCATAGATAGTGTGTTTATGAGTTACGGACTCTTGTAATCAAGTTATAAATTTATTACAGTCAGATCAAAACCTTATTTGTCTGTTTAGTACAAAGGTGTTTATGACCGCTTGCTTTGAAAGCTCCAGGCGGACTATAAAAGTTTTTTTAGTAGGCTGAGTTTCATTAACAAAAATCTGCAAAATATTTCTCATTTTCCCCTCAGGTATCACTAATGAGACTTCCGCTCATTAGATACAGAATAAGACTTCATGCTGCAGATCTTTTAACTCTGCCGTTTGTTTCGTGGTAGCCATTTACTGAGTTGACTCTCGAAACAAAAGCAACTTCCATTAATTTAACTTTAAACTACGATTTTATATCTCAAAACTCTAAGTTTGGAATTGTAGTACATGGGGCACACTAAAAGTTTTGCACTTCTAGCTAATCGGAACTATTTGAATTTCGAATGTTTAATTTTTTTAAACGTTGCAACTTTCTTAGTAATAAAAAAAAACAATTGGCGGGACATCATTTGTCAATTGTTTTTTATCACACATCAAAGTTTTACGTATGCAACGAAAATGGAATTAAGTCGAAAAGATTTTAGAGCGATGATTTCTTATGATTTTAAAAGTTCTCTCTCTCCGCAAGACTGTGTCGCTCGTCTTCAAAATGCTTTTGGGAGAGAAGCACCTTATTTGAGCACCTTGAGGCGATGGTTTGCTGAATTTGAGAGAGGTCGAGTTTCTTTACATGACAAATTTCGTGAAGGGCGGCCTTCAACTGCCGTCAACGAAAATAATGTGGCTACTGTTAAGCGGTTAATTGAAGAAAACCCGCGGATTACCTATGAGACAATACGAGGACTATTGGGGATTGGTATGAGTCAAATCCAGAAAATTTTACACGAAGAATTGAAAGTTCGGAAACTTTGTTGTCGTTGGATCCCTCATGAACTGACAGCGGAGCAGAAGTGGGCTCGCGTGGAATGGTGCTCACAGATGCTACTGAAGTACGACCACGGACATTCTAATGCTGTTTATGACATTGTCACAGGAGATGAAACGTTGTTTTGAACCCGAAAAAAAACAGCTATCTTGTGAATGGGTGTTTGAAAATGAGAACAAGCCAACAAAAGTGAGGCAGGCGAGAAACGTTGGTAAAAAAATGATCTCGTTTTTTTTTAGGTACGGGTCCCATCTATACAATTCCACTTGAAGATCAAAAGAGTGTTAATGCCGAGTGGTATTCTACCATTTGTTTACCCGTGTTAGAAAAAGTTCGCGAAAGACGACCCAAAAGCCGATTTCTCCTACATCATAACAACGCTTTATCAGACACGGCCAACAAAACAAAGTAATTTTTAGCTTCCGTAAAAGTAGGGGGGGGGGGGGGGGCACTATGTATTACCAAAAAAAATGCGCTTTAAAGTTGAATATCTCGCAAACGACAGCTAAATCAACAAAATGTCTTAACAACATCCCAATGTTTTACAAATACTTATCTAATGATGGGGTTGACGCGAAAAATCAAAATCATCCCCAATTTACTTGTAGGGGAGGTCCCCAGAAAAAAGTTTTTTGTTGATTGGTTGGAAAGACGTGATTTGTGTGTAAGTTATTATTTATGTATAACTTCTGAGGCACATTCTATGAATCCCGTCCCAATGAGTCGGACTAGCGCACAAAGGGTTTCGTACCAAAACGGCTAAAATCACGTTTGTTGTATGGTCCTTTTAAATTTTTTTTTATTGGGTTCGCCAAATTGACGCCGCCCGTCTGGTGGTAAGTTGTGACGATTATATTCTGTTTTTTATTTGTTGTTATAGCGGCAACAGAAATACATCATCTGT
Organism: Nudaria mundana; assembly: GCA_963556515.1. Taxonomy (NCBI): domain Eukaryota; kingdom Metazoa; phylum Arthropoda; class Insecta; order Lepidoptera; family Erebidae; genus Nudaria; species Nudaria mundana. Next base: position 14,358,068 of record OY748303.1, read on the forward strand.
GAAAATTTCAACTTTCTATCACGGTTCATGAGATACAGCCCAAGACAAACGGACGGACGGACGTACGGACAGTGAAATCTCAGTAATTGGGTTCCCGTTCTACGCTTTGGGTACGGAACCCTAAAAAAAAGCAACTATAGCTACAGATTCAACGCACGTGCGGAAACAGACGTGCAGAAGTTTTCACGTTAAACCAACCACCAAGTACTTTGTTGTACTCAGAGATGTTAAATTACTTCAGTTTGTATTCTTGCAACGACCTGTAATATCTGTTCCCAAACTTATCCCATATACGAATAAGTTGATAAGACGTGATTTCTCATGTAAAACTGGCCAGTACTTTGAGGGTTTCCATGACAGTGAGAATTCATTAAAGTCAAATAAATAATGTAGGTTAAATAACGTACATTAACGTCTGTGATTTTACATTTAATTAAATGCCAAATTCTCACGGCAATGTGTATAGCCAGTGTGAAAAGAATCTGGCAATAAAAAATCACAGCCACTCGTTTCCAATCTCCAGAAATGTGCTAAACGTATCGACCAAGATAATGCATCGTCTTTGTAGTTGTAGTTCATCGTGGGATTATACATTATGTATAATCGGTTTCATTCTTTGCATTTTAATTAAATATGTAAATAATTAATCAAATATAATGTAAATTTTTGGCTCAGAGAATTAACAAGTCATTCAACGTGGTAAAACGTTGGATAACGTGGCATTCAAGGAATCGTTCCGTCTTGATGCGAACAATTTTTTTAACGCAACTTATTAATGATTGATCCTTGAACTTACTATAAATATAATTTTAGATCTAGGTTCTAGGTGTTTCTAATGAACGTAACATCTCAAAATTAAAATTTAATAAAACAACAGATATGAGAATACTATACATACTATAACATCAAGCTCTTGTAACGGTGATTGTGTTCGCGCTCCTTTATAAAATTTCAGTCGTAAATATTTTTTGTATCCAACAAAGGTACCTACTTGTAATAGATATATAATACAGTGCAGATGTAGGTCAGTCAGTGTAGATAGTCAGGTAGCGAGCTAATCTCAAGCCAAAAATAAAAGCTTCCATCGAAAAGATGGTTTCCATTGTCTCAGGAGTGGTCGGCTATTCAAAATATAGTCCTGTTTTAACATGTGGAGGGAACAGAGCATGATAATACCGCTATTGTTGAGTATGACGTTTGTAGATGAATGATGAAAAATGTCCGAGAACGCGCATGAGCAAGGCAGCAGGCATGAATGATGGAGTATGATTGAATATACAGAATGTTACATAAGGGTTATATCAACTTGAATACACCCCCATCAGCTGATCGTCCAGAACCCGTTTCGATGTGTCGACCGCCAAACAAGAAAAAATTGTTCATAAAAAAAAAGTTATAAATGCGTTATTTCAAATCAAACCAAATGTGTCCCAACACTAGTTCTTGAAGTGCCTACTAATAGACAATGAGCGCGTGGCAAGTATGGCGGCGGCGCGGCGTCGTCGCTCGAGACCTTGTCGGCGTCCTTTGTCGGCGGTCCTTTGACCTGACTGTGAGTTTTAAATAAAATACTATGAAATTTCAAACGGCGACCTTGATGCGAAACAGAGACAAAATGTTCCTACCAGAGAGAGAAGGTTTTTCACAGGCGCTCATTATTTGTACCACTTACTTGATGTCGATGACTGAATCAGCTGATTTTAGCTAGTGTTGTTCAAACAAGAGTATTTTATTCGCTAATAATGTTTTCATGATAATTATTATTGCATGTTATGCATATTTTGGATGATATTTTTTTCTTGTTTGGGGGCTGACACATGTCGAAAGGGGTTCTAGTCGATCAGCTGATGGGGGTGTCTTCGGGTTGATATAACCCTTATATAACATCCTGTATATTAAATATAATTTATAAGCGGAACGTATAGGAATAAAATAGAAATATATAGGAGGAATGTTCCTCCTGTAAAGGGTTCAGTCGCTGGTTCGAGTCCAGCCCAAGGCTATAGTTTTTGTGATTCTTATTGTAAATTTATATGATTGAAATATTGGAAATATAGAAAATAACTAAGTACCTAATGAAGTTGTATTATTAACCGACTTTCAAAAAAGAGGAGGTTTTTAATTCTATTGTTTTTTTTATGTATGTTACCTTTTATATTTGTACAGTTCGCGAGGGATAAGCGGAGCTTTGCATTTGTGACCACGAAAAGTAGAGTATATTTTCTTTTTGTAGCTGTGCGTGTAAAAGAGGTCATATTATACGTTCACGTACACAGCACTCACACAAATCCAAATCTCTGTTTATCCCTCGCGAACCGTACCAACTGGGTAAACCGATTTTTTTTTATTTAAAGCTTCTGCTTTCTGAGTTGTCCCATTTCAATTTGGTCCCACTCCGACAGTTATTTGGTCGCATTACAGTAATTAAGTAAGTTTTCATGTGGCTATAGATTTTGTTCTCGAAGTTAAAGGAATACGAACGATTGTTTAAAAAATATTTTACAACTGCAATGTATACTGTATATATATATGTATATTATTATGCGGTCATAGTTAGCCAGTAATTTTGTAGTTCCCGCGTAACGATAGACAAGTCTAGTGCTGCTGGAATTATATTTTTGCTAGTGTCTCGTTAAGGGAGCGAAGCGAGCGCCATCCCAAATCTCTGGTCTCGTTTATTGATAAACTCTTGTTTCTTGTTGGTGCGTGTACTACGGTTCGTCGAAATTTGTTTCACCGCGAGATGCTTTGTCGACAAGATTCTTTTCATAATTGTTTTTTCATAATTCATCGAAAAATCGTTTGTCCAAAAATTTTTGGTCGAAAGAATCATGGTACTGTCATAATTTTAACTTATAAGCCATAGCCTAGATTAGTCTATGCTTAGATTATAACACTATTGTCTATATTTACGTTCCACTTCCTTCCTACTTACTTTGTAATAAGGTTGACTGAATATACGATACGTATTATTCCAAGCTCCTGCCTTTATTCCAAAAACCAACAAACAGGTACCATATACTTTAATGTATGCTAAAGCTGTTTTTGTTATGTAGGTACAGGGTCCCATAGTTTCCAGTAAAAGTTCATACATACATATAATAACATTTCCCCGATGGGTTAAGCAGAGATACATTACAAAACCAAATTTTGTCAGTAGTTTTTTTGGTCCTACGTCCTACTGGTGTACTGGCTAGACTACGTGGAGTGGGTAAACCTAATGCGTTACTGGGAATCCTACTAATATTATAAATGCGAAAGTTGGTAAGTATGGATGTTTGTTACTCTTTCACGTAAAAACTACTGAACGGATTTTGATGAAACTTTACAATAATATAGCTTATACATCAGAATAACACAAAGGCTACAATTTATAAAGATACGGCGACGGGAACAATAATCACGCGGATGAAGTCGCGGGCGACCACTAGTAATATTATAAAAGTAATAACCATTCTATAATACAAACCATTAGTCAAGTTCAGTCACATCATATCTCGTTCTATCAAAAAGCAACGCTTTTTATTCCTATGCCTTATTAACTATAGGCACCAGATGACGCTTCATTTTCTTACTGTCTCCCTTAAATGAGGCGTCCACAGTGACCTTCAATATCCAAGCCTTCACATTTATTGCTTACCTACCTTTTTCTCTTTTAAGGTTCCGTAGTTCAAGTCTTGGAACCCTTATAGTTTAGTTACGTCTGTCCTGCCGTCCGTCCTCGCCTTTCCGCACAAACGGTGAATGCTAGAAACATGACACTTCGCATGGATAATGTGTATTGATTGTACTAAAAGAAAATTATATAAAAAAAAATTTTTTTGGGGTACTTCTTCTACACCTCACCTGTGAATGTTTTTTTTCAGTGTGGGACATCATTAGATAGGTATTTCAAAAACATTGAGAGGTTACTAAGACGAGTTTTGGACGTGAGTACCCGTTTATGAGATATTCACCTTTAAAGTTAATTTTTAGGTAAAACAGAGCGTCCAAAAACTAAATGGTTGGGTCGAAAAATCGGAAAAAAAGTTATGATGGTAGTTCATGTAATGAACTTTGAAGGAAAACCATAACGGTTAAGGAGTTATAGAGGCTAATATGGGTGACTACGGAATCCATTTCTATGCGTGGGCTGACACGCACTCAGCTGGTTTTTTTTTGATCATTATATGTATCGAAGAATTTACATCTTTTACTTAAATTAGCTGCCAACAGTCCCTTACTAAGAGCGAACTGAGTAAAGTACGTGTCCAGAATGATAATTACCCTTCAACACTTAAATTCAGAGAACTTAAGTTTGTAAAATTTTGTTAATAATGTTAACAGTCGTACTTAAAATTTTTTAGCAAAATTTACTTAAAATATTTTTTGTATGTTTTTTAAACGACGTTATTAACAGACTAACATCGAGAGAAACCTTTTTTGGGGTTCCGTACCCAAAGGGTAAAACGGAAACCCTATTACTAAGACTTCGCGATCCGTCCGTCTGTCCTGGGCTGTATATCCTGAACCGTCATGATTAGAAAGTTGAAATTTTCACTGATGATGTATTTTATTTATGTTGTCTCTATAACAACAAATACTAAAAAAATAGAATGAAATCAATATTTAGGGGGGCTCCCATATAACAAACGTGATTTTTTTGCCGTTTTGGTTCGAGACCCTTTGTGCGCGAGTCCGACTCGCATATGGCCAGTTTTTTAATAATTGTATTCAGTGTCCAATTAGGACCTGATTTTAGTTGTCTAGACGAGCTAACTGTTTTCTGAAACCTTATTTACAGTGCTATCTTGATTATTAAAGTATTAAAATTTGGAAATTGGAGGTTTTTGAACCACAACGGCAAAAAAATCACGTTTAATATATGGGAGCCCCCCTAAATATTGATTTCATTCTATTTTTTTTGTATTTGTTGTTATAGAGACAACATAAATAAAATACATCCTGCCGAGAATAATTTCTGCGGAGGTCCAAACTTGAAGGTCCTACGAGTATATCACCATTATTTCTTTCTTTAACGTCGCGGTTACATTTGTAACACTCTAGGAGGATGACTTGGACCTTGGAATTGTTGACAGGATCCCCTATTTTCAAATTTGAATGATGTAAGATATAATATATGTAAATATATTTATTGTATACAAAATGCAATCTTATCTTATCTTAACAAAAATCTTCTACAAGTTGTTCGTATAACAGCTGTCAAAAGATACTTGGTCACTATAATCTTGATAGAGTTCACGTGAACTCTGAATAACTTTGTCACGACTTGTCCCAACATGTTTCCACGGTTGTGATAAATCGGCAATAAATATTCACTGCGACAGTCAAAGGATGTATCATAAATTTCTTGAAAATCCCGTCCGGTTCTGTTACGGATGATGAATAAATAATAAATTCGTTCAGGAATCCAAAACATTGGCAAGTTTTCCAAATACATAATTTATAAACTTACTGTATTATTATTGTGCAGTATGTGAGTGCGTGTGGAACGGAGGTTCAGAACGGTGATGCTTTTTAGGGTTCCGTAACCAAAGAGTAAAACGGAATCCCTGTTACTAAGACTCCGTCTGTCCGTCTGTCTCCAGGCTGTATCTCAAGATGATGTATTTTTGTTGCCGCTATAACAACAAATACTAAAAAATAGAATATAATAAATATTTACGGAGGCTCCCATACAACAAACGTGATTTGGTTTGTCACTTTTATAAATATTCTCCGACTCGCACTTGACCCGTATTTTAAACTTGTTTGTTTGTTTGTGTCAGCTAATCTTTGAAAGGGCTGGACTGATTATTTTGAACTTTAGTTAGCTAATATAGGTAATAAGGAGTAACTTTGGCTACTCTTTACGCCGGGAATTGGTATCCATATAACTGTGTAACGTGGGTGACGTAGACGTTCCCTAGTATTAATCTCAGAAGGGTTTCTGAGATTAATACTAGGGAACGCCTACTACGGGCTAACTGTTCTAGTATTTACCATTATCATAAAATGTATTGAAATGAAATAATCGGATTACTTAGTTGGTAACACTGAAAGGTTTTTTTCTCGAAACTCAACTTAATCTGATCATCTTATAAATGGGTAATTAGAGCGAGTTAAGCATTTTCCTTGCTTTAACTGAGAAGTAGGACAATATTTGCATTTTATTGAACACTAGGATATTATCTTTAGTTACCCTTTTTGAAAAAATCTGGACATAAAACGAAATTGTATTATTTACGTTACCAATTCCCATGGGAACAAAATATCCAGGACAAAAAGTAGCTTATGACCTTTCCCAGACTCTAGACTATCTCTGTACCAAATTTCATTTAAATCACATCAGCGTGAAAGCTTAACAGACAGTAGAGTTGAGTAAGGAAGTAAAGATCGAGATTTATTTGGATAAGAAGTTTTAAAATGTAAATTAACATTGTCACCTCTCTTATAGAATGTCGGTATAAGACAATGGAAAAGTTTGGATGGCAGCCAACTGATAATATTTTATACTTGAAAGAGCAGTCTATCGATTTTTTCTTACATAAATCGTAAAGATAGCTCGGTTATCCTAAATCAGGGTTATTAGCTTTTGTATGTTGTGTTTTTTCCTTAAGTTGTTTTTTATAGGCAATAGAAAAAAAATGTTTGGCGCTTTTGCGTCATGCTTAATAGGTATTTCTTGATATAAATATACTCGTATAGTTTACATAGAATATAAGCCTAGATCTCAACAGGGGTTAGCGCTCGCGTTTTTGGACCTATAGGCCACAGCGTCGTCTCAGACTCGATAGGTATTTGTAATTTTAACCGTTCCGTCGGTTATAAGAGGATAAATGAGGAAGCATAGAATATAGGTAGGTACTTGTTGAGCGGAGCGAAGCGAAGCTCTATCTTAGGCAACAAGTGTAAATCGTTTGTGTGCCAACTCCTCCGAAACGGCTCGACCGATTTTGACCAAATTTGGCACGCTGGTCGACATCATACCCGGGAGTGCATATCTCTGAAATCATGAAAATAGAACATGAATAAAAATAAGAAAATTTGCTCCGCTCAACATTTGCAATTTTATTAGTAGCATGCATTGCATACCTAGTTTAAATTGGAAGTGAACGTAGAACGCGTGTAACTGAATTCATGTAGGCACATAAATCAACGAACTGCCCGACAAGCGAGCTGCCCGGTAGGTACTACATAGGGCTGCACTGCGTTCCTGCATTCCACGTCTCACAGCATTTGCCACCGCTGCCCGTGTGATGACTCATCAAAAGCCTTTATTACACGTTAGAAAATTAATATAAACGATACGAAAATAGTGAAATGTAACTTCAAAATTAACTGACGATTATGAAGGGAAAGTTATGCCCTAACAACGATGACTTGCCTGTTATTTATGTCATAAAAAGTATACCTCTATGTTTGGAAAGGGACAAGGGTCTAGCACGTACAGGCCACTGGTATTTTATGAGTACAATCTTCGCCATTACTTTTTATGAATACTGTAATATTCTACCTCAGCGGTATCTAAGCCTTTGTGATATGGAACTATCAAGTATACAATCGTATTTGGAAGTAAACTTAACATTAATAATAATAGAATAAGATGATTGTGGAATTTGTGTACCTATATTTGCTAGATCTAGGAATCGGTCGTAAACCATAACGTTAACGTACTTTCATATGCATTTATTGAAAGCTTTAATTGATTGAATTTAGGGTCTGATTTACATGATTCTTCTTTAGTTCGATACGGTATAGTTGCCATTTGGTTCCATAAAAATTAAACATAGTGTAGCCCAGTAGTTTTTATTATTTATGTAGTTCAAGATTTAGAGTGAGGATCGGAAAATGTGTTTTGAAATAGATGAAAATAGCGAATGGTTAGGCAATTTTCTAAATTCCCAAAGTATTAAGGCAGTAATGTGTGTGTGGGATTAATTTGCAATGAAAATGTTAAGTATAAGCATTTTTTTGTTTTAAAAACGAATGCAGACATAAACAAATACTGCAAGCTGTTAAGGGTATGGCGAGGTTAATATGCCCATTATGAGCAAAAGTCTCGACGCATATAAAAAGAAAAAAAAACTTTCTTTCATACTGTACAGTAACAAGTAAAAAAAATATAAAGGATGGAAAACTTCACATCGCATATTGTAGGCCTTATTTTCATATATTTATCATAGCATTTTACTGTTCGCTCATTAAAAGAAATGACTAGAGCTCGAAGCAACCCATACTTTGTGGAACAGTCACATTGTTTCAGAATGTCGTCTCTATTCAAACTATTTCAATAGTGCGTTGTGTATGTTAGGCGATTTCATTTTATGCTAGCTTTTTTTAGTATTATAAGAGCAGATTTTCCTGTTTAATTTACCTATACATTTATTTACGTATATTATTCTGTAACCCTTGGTTGAAAACCTCTGTTGTTGCTTGACAAATTATATTAAACACAAAAACACTCTATACATTGGTAGAAACCGCATCAAAATCCGTTAAGTAGTTTTAAAGATCTGCATATATAGGGATTGGAAGCGACTTTGTTTTATACGAGTAGGTACTATGTTATAATAAGTATTTATCAGAAACGTAGAAACATTCACGCCTCTTTTTGAAGTGGGTAGAGACTATGGATTGGCACTCGCTATTTTCATGAGCATACTTCCTTCGCTTCTTCAACTTTCATAATTTTACCAATTGTCATACATGCACACAAGTTATCTACAGGTACTCTTTTGTTCCGTCGGGGACGCTCCACCGTGAGCGCGATCATGCGCGTGAAGAGCCTGACGGAGGAAGTAGTCTCGCAGGGCAAGGTGGTGGTGGCGGTGTCTCTTGACATCGCCAACGCGTTCAACACCTTGCCATGGAGCTGCGTTAGGGAGGCGCTCGTGTATCACGAAACGCCTCTCTACCTCCGTCGTATTGTCGGGGTCTATCTCTCGGAGAGGGTTCCACAGGGGTCGGTCCTGGGGCCGCTTCTGTGGAACATCGGCTACGACTGGGTGCTGCGGGGTGCGTTGCCTAGGGGCGTCGGCGTAACGTGCTACGCCGACGATACCCTCGTCACGGCGCGGGGTGCAACGTACCAGGAGGCAGCACTCAAGGTCACGACGGGTGTTGCTCGAGTCGTGGGTCGGATACGGCAGCTGGGACTGGAGGTGGCCTTGCACAAGTCTGAGGTTCTGTGTTTTCACAGACCTCGGAACGGTCCACCCAAAGGTTCCAGCATAAATGTGGGAGGCGTTAGCATCGGCATCAAGCCCTCGATGAAGTACCTAGGGATCGTACTTGATAGCCGATGGAACTTCGGACCACATTTCCGAAGTTTGGTCCCCAAGGTGACGCAGGCATCGCTTTCGCGACTGATGCCCAACCTAAAGGGACCCAACGCTTCCTGCAGGAGACTGTACCTGGGGATCGTGCGGAGTATGGCCCTACACGGGGCTCCCGTATGGGCGGATAGGTTGGCGGTCAAGGGGAACGTGACTCTGTTAAACAGACCACTTCGAACCTTGGCCGTCAGAACCATACGGGGGTACCGCACGATCTCCGGAGAGGCTGCATGTCTCCTAGCCGGGACCCCTCCATGGGACCTGGAAGCGAGAGCCCTTGCGTCATTGTTCCAATGGCGCAAGGAGGCGCTGGAGCGGGACCACAGGCCTGCGTCTCGAGAAATCGAGGACCAGCGGTCCCAACTCCGCCAGGATCTCATGGAGTCATGGAGGGTGCGACTTGAGCAACCCAAGTGGGGTACCACCATCATCGCGGCGGTGAGACCGATCATGGACGCTGCAGAGGCAGCATGGTGACCTCACGTACCGTGCGACGCAGATCGTTGCCGGGCATGGATGCTTCCGTAGCTATCTGTTTCGCATGCATCGTGAGGTCACACCCCGGTGTCAACACTGCGAGGTTTCCGACGACGACACCGCACTCCACACGTTGGTGGAGTGCTCAGCGTGGACGAGCCAGCGCCGGGACCTCGTAGTGGGTCTGGGCGTGGATACCCTCTCACTGGAGACCATGCTTCAAGCCATGGTCTCCAGCCGGAGTAGGTGGAACGCGGCCGTGTCCTTCTGCGAGCAAGTCATGCTCGCGAAGGAGGCGGCCGGGAGGGAGAGGGAGCGTACCCTCCCCGCCGAGTTCCGTAGTCGGCGGCCAGGGCGCCCCAGACTCCACGACTACGCCCAAGACTATCGACCTCCATGATCGGGGCCTGAGGACGGCGGGATCGCCATCCGCCGTCCTTACAGAAGCAGGCTAGAAGGGTTGCGTGCTGCGGGGCCTTTGCCCCATAGCACGCAACCAGATTCACTCACTGACGCGGGATAAAACCCTTCCCCAACGACGCGGGATTCTCGTCCCGACCCAACACCCGAAGAGACCACAGAGGTGGTCAAAGTCCGCTGGGCGCCACTGGACATACCCTCTGCTAGTAACCAGAGACGCCCGGCAACGGACGTTAGAGAGGCCGCGGCCTTGGGCCGCGGAATTAAAAAAAAAAAAAAAAAAGGTACTCTTTTGATCAAAGTACGTCCGTTTAGGTCGACGACCCTTACCAGGCTATCCATCCGTCCATTAATTCATTATGAAATATAAACTCACTTTCAGGTAATTCTGATCAGAATCTAACCTATTTTTCACTTTCATTAAAATATTTATTAAAAAGCTACGGATGCAATGGTTATTAACCTACACAGAATGAATGCTATCGGTAGTCAGAGTTTGTCGAAGGTTTTATTCCGCTTTAAAATTGTGGAAAGCAAAAGGGTCAGTTAAACGTTCAGCAAAGTATAAAATAATCTGGCTTAACGGCCAGTTGTTCGAATTAGAATTTATATTTCAAGAATTCAGAGGGCATTCCATTCGTTGGAATAAAAAGTCGTTTTCAATATACATTTTGATGGAATTTATTTAATTATATATACATAAATATAAATTTATTTTATTACTTTCTTTGTGTCACACATTCATTCATTCTATGATATAGTTTAAATTACATTACGACATTATATATAAAGATTACAATTAAGTATAGGTATATACAATTTGCCTTTAACAAAATACGCCTTCAAATCAAGTAAAGCTTCTCACACATATCATGTTACAAAATAAACCCTTCAAACTTCGTGACAAATATTTGCTCATGATACTTACAAGCACTTGTTACAATCTGGGTATCGAACCCGAGATTCTAGCACTGTAGATATGGAACAAAAGTAATAATAGCTTGGAAGTCGGCGGCTTTAACAAATGTGACTTTAAAGGGGTCTACCACCTGCCTTTCCTGGAGAACCTCGGGATAAAACCAAATGAGCAAACTCAAGTACGATTTTATACATACTCGTATATTGTATCAAACAATAAGAATACAAGGCCACGACTTAGGGTCGCGCAGGTCTGAGGCAATTATTGTAATCAGTAAGCCACTTCACCTGGAGTTTCCTTGTAGCAGCGAGAGAGGGAGACTGACGTTCGTCCCTCGTATATACAGGGGCCCTCCTTATCGCAGGGACGACGCATGAGGCGCGGGGTGGCCGGTATAAACGGTTTCCCGTCACACAAAATACAAATACATTACAAATATATTCTCAAAATAAATACTTAAAAAATTGACAGACATACATCACGCCTATATCCAGGAAGAAGACAGAGATGGATTGCACACCCACACTTTGCCAGTAATTTTGTTAGTCCCACGTACCTAAGCTTATTGCTGTTACTGGGCGCTACCTATAGAAAATCCATAACCAACCTCTTTGGTTGGTGAATTCCAGCAGTCAGGACAGATGTTACATACCACTGAATAGAATATCTGCAGTCCGAGCGAGTAAATTATCTAGAAGATATAATAATATATTATATCATTAATATAAATTAAGTAAATAATATATTATCATCATTCACCGAGCCTTTTCCCAACTTTGTTGGGGTCGGCTTTCCAGTGTAACTGCGATTCGGCTGAACTTCGATATTTTCCGTGAAGCGACTGCCATCTGACCTTCACAACCCACGGGCGATATCGAGTTCTGTAGTTAGAGCGGTCGGATTTTTGATTTAGGGCTCCAACTACCCCTAACGACTGCCATAGATGTTCGTATGACAACCGGGACCGACGGCTTAACGTGCTCTCCGAGGCACGGAGGGGTCTCAGTGTCTTAAGAAATGGTCACCCATCCTAAGACCGGTCTGACTAGATGTTGCTTAACCTTTGCAATGTATTAATATTGTCAGTTACCACTAGACCACGAGCCCCTAAAATAATATATTATATCATATATAAATTAAGTATATCAAGATATTTTTACGGTAATACCGGATTGTATTTGGAATAGGTATCTACTAACGAAAAAGAAGAAAAACAACTTCAAAGTAATAAAGAAGTTCTCACATTTATTCCTACTTACACCAAAATAGTTCGTATATAACTTTCCTTTGTATATTGCGGACGATGCGGTCTAACTTTTCCCTAATATTGTTGAGACCAAGTTATGAAATAATTCTACTACAAGCCCATGTATGTTTCCTGTAACATATGAGAAACTATTGCTAATTGGGTGATGAGGAATAAATTGAGGAAACAGATCAAATTAAATATCACAGCCGGAAAACGTATACGCACAGGACGGCGGGCTAGCAATCCACCGTGCTTACAGAAACAGATGAGTCATGTGCCGTGTGGGGCTTCATCCCACACACGCCTTCACTCACCGAGATAATACGCAAACCTAAGATGCAGGTTAACACCTGACCCTACCCACATAGGTGGCCAAAGTCCGCGCGGCGCCACAAAGTCGACGTAGAGGCAGCCCGCAGCCTTGGGCCGTGGATAAAAAAAGCTGGAATACGTATATCCTCCTGAAACCCGGTGTCCATATTTATGAACAAAATTAAACATCTCGTCGAGTCCTGGTATCGTAGAACCTTACCATTTTATAAAGGACTTACGATTCAAACAAATAACAAATTATAGCTACAAGCTTCAATGTTCCAAAATTTTAACTTTAAGGCCCCAAAACAACTTTGTTTTGGGACATGAATTTCAATTAAAAAGTATGTCACTATAAGCGAAATATTCTGAGTCGATAAGTTCCTTCCATATAGAATTTATTAAAATTTCCTGTGATATTTAAGTTTATGTGGGAATCAGTTATGCAAAATATTGGTCAACAAACTTTTTATATTTACAAATTCTTGACTTGTAAAATTATTTTAATTCATATCGTTTCGTGTAGCGTGGCTGCCACACGTAGTCAAGTAATAATTTGTCAGAGTTTGTTCCGCCACTTGACTCAGAAATTCAATGGCATCTCGTAAATGAATTCGTACGTGACAATATGAATTGCGTGGTGAATATGAGTTTTTTATGGTAGGGATATTTTAAAGCTCTATATTGAAGCACTACTAAAACATAAAGTCTAGAATAGGTATTCTAGACTTTATACCAAATTGGATATTGTTTAGTAGGTACTAAACAATATCCAATTTGGTAGCTTGCCACATTGGCTGGTGATACATCTCTAAGTCAGAAAATGCCCTTGGTCCTAGGAAGCACTAAGCACTCAGAACCAATGACCTAAGTGTCACAACCCCAAACGGGTCAAATACGTTTTAAATTAAAAAAACAAAAACTAAACTAAATTAGCGATATTGTTGAACATCACTGCGATTATTCTAATCACTGAGAAATTAGTAATTAAAAATAACTAAAAGTAACTCATAAATTAAACTCATCTTTATAAGTGGTATCTAATTAAAGAAATAAAATAATAATTACAAAATTTTACAATACTCGTACAACTGCAAAAAATAAACTAAGTACATGTTACATGGGGCACACTAAAAGTTTTGCATTTCTAGCTAATCGGAACTATTTGAGTTTCGAATGTTATATTTCTTAGTAATAAAAAAACCAATTGGCGAGAAATCATTTGTCAATTGTTTTTTATCACACATCAAAGTTCTACTTATGCAACGAAAATGGAATAAAGTCGAAAAGATTTTAGAGCGATGATTTTTTATGATTTTAAAAGTTCTCTCTCTCCGCAAGACTGTGCCGCTCGTCTTCAAAATGCTTTTGGGAGAGAAGCACCTTGTTTGAGCACCGTGAGGCGATGGTTTGCGGAATTTGAGAGAGGTCGAATTTCTTTACATGACGAATTTCGTGAAGGGTGGCCTTCAACTGCCGTCAACGAAAATAATGTGGCTACTGTTAAGCGGTTAATTGAAGAAAACCCTCGGATTGACACACGGATGAGACAATTTGAGGACTATTGGGAATCGGTATGAGTCAAATCCAGAAAATTTTACACGAAGAATTGAAAATTTGGAAACTTTGTTGTCGTTGGATCCCTCATGAACTGACAGCGGAGCAGAAGCGGGCTCGCGTGGAATTGTGCTCACAGATGCTACTGAAGTAAGACCACGGACATTCTAATGCTGTTTGTGACATTGTCACAGGAGACGAAACGTGGATTTATTGTTTTGAACCCGAAAAGAAACAGCAATCTTGTGAATGGGTGTTTGAAAATGAGAACAAGCCAACAAAAGTGAGGCAGGCGAGTAACGTTGGTAAAAAAAAGATCGCGTTTTTTTTCTCAGCTACGGGTAATCTGTACAATTCCACTTGAGATCAAAAGAGTGTTAATGCCGAGTGGTATTCTACCATTTGTTTACCCAGGCTGTTAGAAAAAGTTCGCGAAAGACGACCCAGAAGCCGCGTTCTCCTACATCATGATAACGCTTCTTCACACACGGCCAACAACAAAACAAAGTCAGTTTTAGCTTCCGAAAAAATACAACTCGTCACCCATCCTGCGCATAGCCGCATAGCCCTATGTAGTGACATAAGCAAGTGTGCCTAACAACCGCAAAAAATACGTGACGTCAGCGAAAACTTGAAGTTGTAAATCAGTAAGGGTTGTCACTTGTTTGTGACACGGCATTGACCATAGAGTTGATATTGAGGCATTAACATCATAATTATTGGTCAAATTATTCTGGTAAGTATATATTACTTTACTGGACAACCCTAACGTTCAAATGATGTTCTCTGTAAACAAAAGAATGTGCTTTAATTAACGTCGGAGTGCAAGTTCTGTATGTAAGTACTATTTCCTATTCTGTGATATTACTATAGTCAACTGTTGTCAAAAATAAAATTTTCGAAAAATTGTCCGAATAAATGATTACGGATTAGGTACAAATATAGAAAGACTGTTCATCTACTGTGATATACAAATTGTGTTGAGGAACACTCATTAAAATAATTAAATGGTGAAATAAATGCATAAATGCTCCAGTAACTTTATCGTAATCCTCGACTTCAATATAAAACTGTCATGGCGGTTGGAAAATGAACCGCAGACGGTAAATTAACGCTCGACTACGGATTGAACCATTATTGAATTCTAATTTTAAATGGGCAATGAAATGTCACATTAATCACACAGCCCTCCTATAAAGACAGACACATTTTTCCTTTTAAAAATTTATGTTCAACTCTTAGATCTTTTTTACTTATTGACATGGATTGGAGAAAATTTGTGGGGAAAATTGAGCTCACGACAATTTTGTGTTTTACGTTTTAGACTAGAAAAACATATTTATAAAACTCTTCTATAAAAAGACATGACCTAAAATACACTTTGTTTTAATTTTGTTGTTTTAAGTCCTAGACGCCCAGGCTGACACGTAATATTATGTTGCCTTTCATCAACATTACATCACAGTGCAACGGGTTTAATTTTTTTATTCACAATTACAATATAGCTGCTACTTTTTATTAAAATCATTCGGCCATTTTGGACATAACCCATTATATATGTGACCGGTGACGGCAATAGGCTTGCCTCCTATTAGGTGGGACTAAAAATCCTGGCAAATTGTGGGTGTGTAATGCACCTCTGCCTAACCTTTCGGGGATATTGGCGTGATATGTGTGATTTTAACGCACCTGCCGATCCACAGACGAGGATCTGACACAGAACAGTTCCTACGGCAAAAGATGTGAGGCTAAACTATGCTTCTGCCTACCCCAGGGAGCAAACAGGCGTGACAATTATGTATTTATTTATTGCTAAATAAACAGTAAATGAAGTTGAGTTGTTTCACGAAAACTTTATCCTCAAATTACACACGAGCTCTTAGTACAGTTTAAGCATTTGTACGTGTGTCTCCTTTGCTACAGTTTAAACTTTTAATTAAATACAAGAACTTAAAAGCAAATTCAGGTTGTCGAGTTTTGTAGCTTTGTTACAATGTATGTTACAAACGGATGTCAATTATATTCAAAGTTAACCATTTAGAATAAACAATAGTTGCAGGTCCGTGTATTTTAACTTGCGGGATTCTCATGGAATTCACACCACACCGCAAATTATAGGCGAGGTGGTCCTATGACTTGTAACTTGTCTCCGTCCCGTGTATTCCCTTTAATAAGGTCACTAGGAACTTTAATGTCAAATATAATTTAGTCGATATAAATCGTCAATAAATGTCGTTTGGTCAAATAATGGTCCCATATGTGCTAAGGTTGCTAACAGGAACATTCTTATTATATCTATATTTGAATATTAAAAAAAACTCGCTTTTATAGAGAATCCAACTAAAAAGTAAAAAATAAATTTTAATAAGTTTGAATTAAGAATAGTGTAAATAAGAAATAAATGTATATTATTTTAAAAAAGCGTGAGGTGCATTTTAAGAAATTATCAAAATGATAATTCTTCTACTTATCTGTCAATAAAATATTTATAACTATTGACACTATGCACCTATAACTGCGTGTTTTTTTAGTTTTTTTATACTATTATTTATTTTTCATTTTTTAGTTTATTCTTATTTATTTATTTTTTAATTGAATTATTGCATTGTCATCTAAACTATTATTTGTTTTTCATTTTTAAGTTTTTATTATTTATTTATTTTTTAATCGAATTATTGCATTGTCATCGGTCTTTGACAGGTGTGCAAATTTTGAATTAAATCTGATCGTTCAAAGTAGGGCAGAATCGAACCCAAAAGAGTCGGTTACAAACATACATACATACAAGCAAGAAAACATATAAGTGAAGCTAATAAAAGCCTGGTAAAAAAGGTCAATTTAAAACATTATTGTTAAGTTCTCTCTATCTACGAGTATACTACTATTATAAAGAGGAAAGATTTATATTTTTGTATGTTTGTAATAAATAAACTCAAAAACTACGGTGCCGACTTCAAAAATTTCATCATTGGAAAGCTACATTCACCCTGAGTAACATAGGCTACTTTTTATCCCGGTAATGTGTTCCCACGGGAACCGGGAACGAGTAAACTAGTTATTAATAAAGTACGGCAATTCAAGTCTCTCGTCCTCTAAACTCCTCGTCACACAGAAATGGGTATGTATTTTCACCGACTTCTAAAAAACTAATGTTTTTTATCTTTTTTTATGTTTGTTACCTCATATCTTCGGACTGGGTCAACGGATAGGTATTGATATTTTTTTTAATTAAGAAGCTACTACTTCCCAAGTCGTCTCAGTTCAATTTGGTCCCATTCCGACAACCATTTGGTCCCATTTCGGTAGTTTGAAGTCGGTTGCTGTGTCAATTTTTGACGTGTATTTTTTATGTATTCTAAGGTTACCTAGGAGATATAAGCTTAAGCCTTTGTATTATTTAGTAGTAATGTAATAATACTAGTATGGTATCTTGCGCGGTGCTACGCGCCGCACCACGACATAGGTTTTGGCCTATAACTTTTGACCCCTTAGGGCTAGGTCAAATTTGCGATTTTTTGGCTTGCCTCCAGATCTAGGGCTATCCATAGAGGGGTCAACCATCATTGGAGCATAAGCAGTTCTCGAGAGCTAAGGGGGGACAAAAATTACATTCCTCATTTCTATATATAGATGTTTTAGGTATGAATTTGGTTTTCCTAAATTTGTGGTGTAGGTACAGTACCTATTCAGAAATGATGAAGAACGTAATTCATTATTTCACAAACAAATCCTTTATTAAATCTAGTTTCGTGTAAGGAACAACCTCTACTTTCGTAACTGCTTTCGTATGAAGAAGAGTTTTTCTTCTATCGTAACTGGTTATGCACTTCCAGTTAAGTACGCGGCCGAAGGGTCAGTTTATAATTTTATAAGCATACAATACTCTTTTCTTGGTT
The DNA here is from genome assembly GCA_963556515.1 of Nudaria mundana. Lineage (NCBI taxonomy): Eukaryota > Metazoa > Arthropoda > Insecta > Lepidoptera > Erebidae > Nudaria > Nudaria mundana. Next base: position 14,376,215 of record OY748303.1, read on the forward strand.
ACAAAACATAGATAAAAAAGCGTAAACTGAACTTTGCATTTGTGTGAGTGATTACGAAAAGTAGAGTAAAAACAAGCCACGCATAGAATATGGTTCCGTAGTCACCCATAATAGCCTCTATAACTCTTAACTAACAGAGTTACTTAATCCGTCACAGTTTTCCTTCAAAGTTCATCCAAACATGTATCTGTGGAGTGCTCAGCGTGGGCGAGTCAGCGCCGGGACCTCGTAGTAGGTCTGGGCGTGGATACCCTAACGCTGGAGGCCATGCTCCAAGCCATGGTCTCCAGCGGGAGTGCGCGGAACGCGGCCGTGTCCTTCTGCGAGCAAGTCATGCTCGCGAAGGAGGCGGCTGAGAGGGAGAGAGAGCGTAGCTTCCCCGCCGAGTTCCGAAGTCAGTGGCGAGGGCGCCGCAGACTCATCTACGCCCAAGACCATCGACCTCCATGATCGGGGCCTGAAGACGGTGGGATAGTCACCCGCTACTTCTAGCAGATTCCAGCCCTTCTAGAAGATTCCAGCCCTTCTAACAGATTCACTCACCGACGCGGGATAAAACCCTACCCCAACGAAGCGGGATTCTCATGCCGACCAAACCCCCTTCGAGGCCACACAGGTAGTCAAAGTCCGCCGGGCGCCTCTAGAAATACCTTCTGCGTGTGCACCACAGACGCCCGGCAACGGACGGGAGAGCGGCCGCGGAATTTAAAAAAAATACATGTATCTGATATGTTTGATGGTGTATAAAATGACACAGCAGCTTTTAATTAATTCACTCTCAGCGTTCATGAAATTAAAATTCGATGATTAATGATATTCTAGTGGCTGTATTTTACGTGAAAGCGCTTTATTTATTATTGCGTGTATTTTTTAAACCATGTAAATTTTGCCAAGTTTTTATTTTTGTGCGAAGTTTTATCATATAAATCGATTGGTTTAAGATTAAACACCGGCCAAGTGCGAGTCGGACTCGCACACAAATGGTTCCGTACCAAAACGGCAAAAAAATCTCGTTTGTTGTATCGGAGCCCCCTTAAATTTTTACTACGAGTATATTCTGTTTTTCGTATTTGTTGTTTAGAGGCATCAGAAATACATTATCTTGGAAAATTTCAACTTTCTAACTATCACGGTTCATGATATACAGCCCAGAGACAGACGAACGGACGGACGGACAGATGAAGTCTCAGTTTTACTCTTTGGGTACTGAACCCTAAAAACCCACGACATTGGGTGGGGACTCGAACCAGGCGTTTATTCCTTATTTGTGCTCTGCCGGTACCCAGTGCTACTACTAGTACGAACGATCAAAATTATAACTTTCCAATTACGTCGCCGATGATATAAATGAACTAACTCATTCAATCAATGTTTTGATTTTTTACAAACATACATACATCATGCCTCTATTCCCGAAGGGGTATTACACACTCACACTTTGCCAGTAGTTTTGTAGGACCCGACCTGTGGCTTGGAACGCCCTGCCTGCGCACGTGTTTCCTCCCACATATAACCCTGGGTTCTTTAAGCGAAGCGTGAAGAGGCACATTACTAGATCGTCAAGTTGAGGGCCACTCTCTTTAGTATTTCTGTGTACTATGAGAGTCGCCCACAATCGCCAGACGTCGCCACAGTCTACCATCTAAATATATAAAAATGGTTCTTTTCTTTTACCTCCAATGTATGTGCACTACAGAATATTCATAACCACTCTGTAAATCAAATCAACACCCCAACAGCCAGGGCAGATAGTACCTATATACCACTGAACAGAATCTCTGCAGTCCGAGTGAGTAATTTTTAAGGGTGTTAAAATTCCTAATTTAGATTTATTCGAAGAACTCCCCGCGTCTTTATCGCTCAGGACAAATTTGTACAGGCAAGGTAAGGCACGTACGACTACAAATTGTTTATTATACTGATTGTGTTTGTGAGACTCTTGATTCTTGGAAAAGAGCCAATGTAAACTTCTGCCTAAAATTTCCAAACTCGATAACTTTAGGTAGGTAGGTACGCATTTTAGATTTTTTTAAAGTTTAATGTCGTATTTTTGCACAAACCAACCAATTTTTTCAGAAACAACCATATTAATAATCGCTTCTTACTATTATCACAGATTAAATAGTACTTTATATTTTGCTGTTGATTAATAGAAAACTCAAAATAGTTCGAACAAGTGCAAAAAACATGCGTCGTAAAAAAGGGGTATGCGTCGTAAAACATACTGGAGTTCATCAAAATGATAAACGACTTGCCTAAAGTGATAATGAACGCCAGATGTTTGTTGTTCGCCGACGATTTGAAGCTTTATATGGAAATAAAAGATCAGAATGACTGCGAGGAGTTGCAGGATGATATGGAGTCAGAACAACTCATTGCAGTTTAACACATCAAAGTGTTTAACAATCACTTTTACACGAGCTTATAACCATGCAGTAGTGGAGTACCACTACTGCATGGTTATAGCATCAAGGGTGACCAACTGGCTCGAGTCACGGAAGTGAGAGATCTCGGTGTTCACTTTGACATGGGGCCTTTTTTTTTTTTAATTCAAGGCCGCGGCATCTCTAACGTCCGTTGCCGGGCGTCTCTGTTGACATGGGGCTAACGTTTCGAGATCACATTGTAAATGTTTGCAAGAAATCATTTCGGAACTTGGGTTTTTTGGTGCGCACTGTACGAGATTTTACAAATATTCAAGCAATAGTCACCTTGTATAACACATTAGTTAGAAGCCAATTAGAATGTAATACAGTCATCTGGAGCCCACATGAAATTAAATAGAATGTCATGTTGGAGCGGATACAAAATAAATTTATTAGGTACCTCTACTTAAGGTATTACGGAGTTTACCCATTTTACCCGCTAATGTATCCAAAATTATTTGTGCTAGGTATGGTAGGGTACAACGAGTTGAGAGTGAGGAGAGAACTTGCATTAGCCATATATTTATTTAAAATAATGAGAGGTAAGATCCACCAGCCGGGTACGTATTAACCTGTTCGTACCGGATGGGTACGTCAGCAGGCGTCGGAAACCACAACTGCTACAAGTGCCGACTGCACGCACTAGACTACAGCAGGAGACGCCGCTATCGCGGGCACTCCGCACTCTCAATGCCGTGGCTCTCAAAGTTGACGTTTTTACGTGTGCCTTGAATGAATTCACCGTTAATACACTATTTATTTTATGTTATGAATTATAGGAAAATTGTGCATAAATCGCCTACTCTATTGAATTAGGACTTACCCTGTAATGATAGATGTAGAAGTGGAAAATAAATAAATAAATAAAATAAATAAATAAAAACAAAACATACTTGGCTGACCAAGGATATTGAAAAAAAACTAAATTTAATGTTAAAAATAAAGCATAGCATCTTTTGACAACGCACAGAGAACTTGAATCTTATAGGTCACCGTCTTCTTACATTGACATCTAACTGTCTATGGATATCCGTTTTAGATTCGCCTGAAATCCATTTTCCTAAATTACAGGCGGCAAGTGATAATGTTAAGGTCAGAGGGAACTCCAGAACATTGAGTTCAAGAGCTATTAAATAAATCTCCCTGTAACGTCATTGAACTAAACCCAGTAAAACCGTCTACAGCTCTCAATATAAGCTCCAGTTTTGTTATTTACGAGGTTTAATCTCATCGATGAGATCTGCTTTACTTGTAAAAGAAAGTACCTACATATTTTGTTTCTACTTTCAGAAATGAGTCCATATAATTGAGGTTAAAGATGACTCTTTATGTACATTGTACAGAAACGGTAAAATACATAATGAATGAAAAACAGATAGGTACCTTATAATTAATATCGCCAATAGTAGCTAATCGTGATAGTTAGAAAGTTAAAATTTTCACAGATGATGTATCTGGTGCCTCTATAATGACAAATACTAAAAAACAGAATATAATTAATATTAAAGGGGCTCTGATACAACCAAAGTGTTTTTTTGCCATTTTGGTACGGAACCCTTTGTACGCGATTCCGACTCGCATTTTGCCGGTTTTAATTACTATTTCCATGAAAACACAATTACTGAATTAGTTTAAAAAAATAAATATCTGATACGTACCCAAATTAGTAATTAATAAATAGGATTACCATATTAAATATACGAGTATATATTGGTATTGATGCCAGTATGGACTTATAGTATCCAGCTGTGGGGCTGTACCAGTAAAGCAATTGTCAAATCATCCAACGATTTCAAAATATAGTGCTCAGGGACATAGTTAATGCACCTTGGTACATTCGCAAATGCGATCTACACCGAGACCTACACATGGACGACGTTGATCGAGTTATACAAACATATTCAGAAGCTCACGAAAACAGACTTCATAACCATGTGAATATTGAGGCAATCCAGCTTCTTGACATCACTAATATAGTAGTAGAAGACTGAAACGAACGAAACCGTTCGAGTTAGTGTAGTGTTTTTAGTAATAAATAAATATATGTAGTGATAAGTGCTGCGTACATACAACACATGAACACTGTCTTCGCCTTAATAAAGTGCCATTAACACTTACGCATGCTTAGTGTTATGTTTACATAGTAAATTAGGTGAAATGTATTTACTTACGAGTATTAGTCAATTTGGCCAGATTGTAATCTAAATAAAGTACCTACTACGGTGCTTTATTAATAAAATATATATATTTACGAGTATATATCAAGTAAAGGTTATACTGCTTGCATTCCTTTTTGTTGGTTTTAAAGAGTGTTTAGCTTGTTTCCTTTATTACTGAACAATTTCCTGAGAGTGAAGAATTGAGTGCGGTCCGTAATGGGGAGTCTGTTGTTGTTTGCTGAGGGAAAATAACAGGTCATTATTCAGAAATGGTAGTTTCCTATATATTTTTGTATTTCCAAGCAATGAGTTTGCTTAAACTATTCTTAAAATATTAAGAAATAAATTATAAATAGATCACAAAAACTGATGTCATCGGCGGGATTCGAACCCACGGCCTTTCCCTAACAGGGAGACTGCTCTGCCAACTGAGCTACGATGACCACTACCGACAACATCGAATTTTTGCTTCATTTCATATTCATAATTTCTACATCGCGCTATTAAGGTTAGCGTTGGTTCCACCTACCACAGTTCTACCGAACTGAAGGTACCAGTGTATCGTGTTACAACGATATTTAGACACTGAATTTTTAGATGAATCCTTACCAAATTGGTAGTTTCCTGTTTCAATCTCATTCAGGTGTAGATACAATTTAGCCATCATGTATGAGAGCTGTATTAGCAGCATGTAGAATCGTATATATATATATATTTGAATATAATCTTTTTAAACGACTTAGACAGTATTTTCATGTCCGTCCATCCTCGACTTTTCTCCTAAACGGTTAGTGCTAGAAATATGAAATTTTGCATGAATATGTTTATTTACTACACCAACAAAATGCTGCAATAAAATTATGAAAAATATTTTTTTTTTGCGGTACTTACCTCCCGTAAAGTGGGAATGATTTTTTTCTGGCGTCAACGTCATAGTGTGGAGTATGTATTTTGAAAACACTGACAGGTTGGCAAGACGATTTTTTGTATCTGTTTGCAAGATATTTTTTGTTAAAGCAGAGCATCCCCCCCCCCCTCTCTAAAATCTCAAAAAATAAAATAAAATTAGGATAGTAGTCCATGTACGTAAGTCTCTACCTATCTAACTATCTCGGGTTGTCAGTTCAGGAGTTAAGAGGCTATTATGGGTGACTACGGAACCCTATTATATGCGTAGCCCGACATACACTGGGCCGGTTTTTTAAATGTTTTCTACCTTATTATCTTTCGTCTGGGTGAACCGATTTTGATTTTTCTTATTTAAAGCTATTGCTTCTCGAGTGGTCCCATTTCAATTTGGTCCCATTCCGACAATTATTTAAGTCGGTTTTTGTGTAAAAGCAAATGCATTGTGAGCCATTACTTTTTAAATAAGATTCTCAACTACTTTCTAATGAAATCGATCGGTATTCGTTTCGGTAGGCGTCTTTTGTTTTGATAGGCACCAAACTTTCATATTGAAGATTTTAAACGTTCAATAATTTTGCAAATCTGTCCCTTTGCAAATGATTCTAATTAGATAATTTAAGCATTTCCGAACTCTTCACTCCTGTTTATGATCAGATAATTAACTTTGCCTCCTGTTCGCAAGTCTTCTGATCAAAATTTCATTTACTTTAAAATATTTAATTAAAACTTTATTAAGGGGTTGGATATTAAACTGAAACTTATTGAAACCATTATAATTTTTTATTTGTTTATTAAAAAAAATATGGGAGATGTGGTATATAAACCATACTGCAAGTAGAAGGTAGTTGGGTACTGTGTATAACTGAATACATAGAGCAATAATGGACGGAGTCGATATATCAGGCGACATCTTCTTTAGCAAAGAGGGACCTCTGCTAAATAATATGACGAACATGATCCATAAGCTAAGAGAGGGGCTCGTGGTCTAGTAGTAACCGACAATGTTAACACATTGCAAAGGTTAAGCAACATCGAGTCAGGCCGGTCTTAGAATGGGCGACCATTTCTTAAGACACTGAGACCTCTCCGTGCCATGCAGAGCACGTTAAGCCGTCGGTCCCGGTTGTACAAACATCTATGGCAGTCGTTAGGGACAGCCCTAAATCAAAAATCCGATCGGTCTAACTGCAGAACTTCGATGTCGCCCATGTCGCTCCTGAACAGCATGGATTTGTTAAGCATAGATCTACGACCTCTAACATGATGTTGTTCTGCTTATTTGAGAAGATGGATGGATGGCAGGTTGATGCTGTGTACATTGACTTTCGGAAGGCTTTCGATAAGGTGGACCACAAAATACTTTTGGACAAAATCGCTTTTAACGGTATCCGAGGCAATCTTCTTCGTTGGTTCATGGCATACATCTCTAACAGAACTCAGCAAATAGTCATTAATGGATTTGAATCTAACTATGTCACGGTGTCCTCAGGAGTTCCACAGGGATCTATACTCGGTCCGTTGCTATTTATTATATTTATTAATGATATAAGACACTGCTTTGTTCACTCAAAATTCCTCATGTATGCTGATGATATTAAAATTTATTTGCCATGTAGAAAGACACAAGATTGCATACTGTTGCAAGAGGACTTGGACCGGCTTTCCAATTACTGTTCTGAAAATAGAATTCAGCTCAACCTATCTAAATGCAGTGCTATTTCTTTTACCAAAAACAGAAATATAATAAATTTTAATTACTCTCTTCTTGGCACTGTACTGGGGAAGGTGGATTCAATTCGTGATCTTGGCGTCTTATTAGATTGTAAGCTTCACCTAGATTTGCATATCGACTGTATAATTGGTAAGGCATACAGAATGTACGGTTTTGTGATGAGATCAACGCTTGACTTCAAGAGACCCTCCACTTTCATGTTGCTATACAACACCCTTATTCGCTCTCAACTTGAGTATGCAGTGCAGGTCTGGAGTCCCTTTTACGACAAGTACACTATTAGACTGGAAATGGTCCAAAAGAAGTTTTTGCGAGCCATGAGTTATAGATGTCGTCAACCAAGGTTATCATATACAGAACTCCTGCAAAGGTATAACCTGTTAAGTTTGGAGTCTAGGCGTGTACATTTGATGGCTGCGACGTTGCACGGCCTTTGTAATAATAGGTTTGACTGTCCGGATTTAACCAACCTAATTTCTTATATTGTACCTAGAACGGTTTATCGCGGGGTGCGTACTGGTCGACTGTTTCATACCGTAAGGTGTAAAACAAACGCTGGCCTGCGCGCACCTGTGCGACGAATTTTGGAAGCGTATAACACACATTTCATTGAAATCGACATTTTCTCCGTTTCCCTGTTTAACTTTAAAATACTAACACGCGATATTTTGACAAATAATTAGATTCACAAAATTACACTTATAAGATACATCACATTTATACTTTTGTTCTTGTTTCTTGCACTTACCTATGTATAATTCTCACTCACAATTGTTTTTTTTTCTGCCACATTCGTGGACATTGGTGTGGGTTATACGTTTACCCAAGTGTTTAACATTGTACTAAGATATGTTAAGTCATAACGTGTAACTGTTAAATGTCCCAATAAAGAAAAATAAAAAAATAAAATAAAATAAAATGGGTTGTGGAGGTCAGATGGCAGTCGCTTCACGGAAAATATCGATGTTCAGCCGAATCGCAGTTAGAATGGACAGCCGACCCCAACTAAGTTGGGAAAAGGCTCGGTGAATGATGATCCATAAGCTAAGATTCAAACATAGAATGCATAAGTATTGTGTTTCTGCAATGTTACTTAATGTGTATTCTTCCAGTCATGTGTGAGTTTTGTAGTGGCATTCGATTGGGATTCGCTGCATAAAATGCGTTTTTTCCCCAGCTTGAAATTTATGTAGGTATGTGCATAATGACATCTCCCCCCGTTCCGTGTAGTGATCCGTGTAGCTCTATAGTTGAATATGACACGGTATGACGCAATGATGAATTGGTACGCACACGAGCAATTTTGATAGGTGCCTATTACACAGGCATCCACATGCACAGTAAAAAAGATTTCTTAGTAGTTTTAGAGTTTTCGAAACGAAAATCTCTTATACAACAGTTATGTCCGTCCGTCCGTAAACAACTTTCAACTCGAGAACGGTAAGAGCTAGAGACTCAGTGTAAACGCCAATCGACTCAGCATGGTCAAAGACTTCTAAAATGAACTTGACCTTTGACCTCTGATCAAGGTCAAGATCAAAACGAGGTCAAATCGAGAACAGTAATAGTTAGAGACTCAAGACCAGCTGCAATCAACTCAGCATGGTCAAAGACCTCTAAAATTATGTTGAACTTCATGTCATGTGACATTTTTTAGATAATATGAAAAAACTTTCGAAAACTTTAAAATATATGGCAAATTTTTCCATATTTATAACTTGTTTAATACGAATAGACCGGGTCAACCGCGTAATTAGCACCACTTAAAGACTGCCGTCAAATAACTCAGCTATGTTTTAAACTGTATACGTGAAAGCTTCACAACCTTCCTCTCCATTTCTTTATATTATCCATATGTACTCTTTCCTCTCTACGGATGGTAACACACGAGTAAACCTTTGATGTTAAAAAACCTACCCTGGCTATATTTATAGCATCGGTCCTGGTTGTTGGAATATAAGTTCAGATTACAGAATACCTATAGGTCTTTAGTTATTAGTTGTCTATTCTAGGTATATGTATAGTGCCCGGTAACGGCAACAGGTCCCATTACGTGGAACCAACAAAACTACTGGCCATTTATGAGTGTGTAATTCACCTCTGTTTACCCCCGCAGGATTATCATAATACACACACAAACACACATATCACGCCTATATCCCCGAAGGGGTAGTCATTATAATGGGTTGTGTTCAAAATGGCCGAATGAATTTCATAAAAAGTAGCAGCTGTATTGTAATTTTGGAAAAACTTTGAAACCCGTTGCTTTGCGATGAAATGTTGATGAAAGGCGACAAAATCTTACGTGCCAGCCACTATGACACAACCAATTAAAGTCCTGGACGTCTCGGACTATGTTTTATCATAATATTACAAAGAAAACTAGTTTGCAATACTAAGGTTCAATTTATTATATCAGAAACGTATGTTGAAGTTAGCTTAGCTCTTACGCAAACTTCTACATAAGTTGCTAAACCCAGTTTCAAACTTTTATAGTGCAGTATATGACCTAAGTTAGAGGCCTTAGTTGTAGTTATCACATTAATATTATAGGTGAAAGTTTCTTAGTGTGTCTGTTTCTCTTGTACGTTCAAACGGCTGGACCTCAGAGTAACTATCTACTAGTTATTACTATAGCGCTGGAAACTAGTCTACACTATTAAACAACCGGTGAGAACGTCAGAACAGTAGAATAATTTCATCGAATGGAGTAAAGTCACTAAACTCCTCATCACAAATGAGTAAGTAGGTAGTGCTTACAATCGGCACAAAGGAAACGGATGACATACGCGCACTCAGCACGTGTATAACCCCGGGCTGGACTAATAAAAATTAGTATGGATCTAACTTTCACCTTGCATTAACAAATAAGGTAGGTTATCCCAGTAATATTCCCGCAGGAAACGGGAAGTTGTTCATATTCACGAAATTAGTAACAATTACTTATTAATTCGAATAAAACTAGTGGTTCTGTCAACCGTAGACTTCGGGAGCGGCTTTGTTTATTCTTAAATTGTATTAATTTGTATGAATTCGATTTTATTTATATGGGTTGCTATGGTTACGGATTGCATTCTTGACAGACCGTAGACTTCGGGAGCTTTGTTTAGAATATTTATTTTTCAATTTTCTTTATTACTCTTTCATTTTTCATCCAATCCAAAAAATATCATTCATATGTTATTCATTGTAAGCAAGGAGTGTGTGTAAAGTTTCATGAAAATCGGTTGATAAATAAGACCGCAAACATGATCTGACGGAACCCGTAGATGTAGAGATGTAGACATGTAGAGGTATAGACGAAAGGAATTCTCCCCAGTCTGCAAGTTGAAACGGAGACTTCGGTCGCTTCGCTCCCTCAGTCAATAAGACAAACTTTCGTGATGAAAACCTTTTATGTGAAATGAAAAGTAAAATTTGAGCCTAGATTTAACGTAGGTCCATTGTAAAATAGCTATAGTTACACCAACAAACAAAAATAAAGGTAAACTAGTGATCGCCCTATGGTCGAACAGTAGACCTCCCTAACCTTAAAATCTTTTTTTGGGATTCCCCCATTTATAAAAAATCTACTAAAATATTGTTTCTAGTAAAGGAATACTTGTGCCAAGTTTCGTGAAGATCGGATAAAATCGGTGGCTACTGGCCTGGAATACACAGATAGACGGTGTCCGTTTCGACTGCTCGGCCACTATGTCGTAGAAAAAAAAAACTTATGTCAGCATTTCGAAGGAATTTGTAAAAGACGAACAGTGAAAACCGCAAATTCGAAGAGTCAATATTTAGAAAGTTATAAGGGTTTAACCGTGGCCGCGCAGTCCGCACGAATTCAACTGCGCGGCCATCAGTTCTCTTAAACGGAGCTACGTACAAGTCTAATTCTTTTTGCTAATCACTGATACGATTTCGAAGAAAATGTAGATTATAAAAATAAAGCCCTACTGTTTGGACTTCACGACCTACAGCACTCCAAAGTTATGGCCGCGCGGTTCGCTTTGTGCGGACTGCGCGGCCACGATTTTTCTTAAATGGACCTTAAACGGAGCTTAGTAGAAGTCCCATTCTATTTGCTAATTACAGATACCATTTCGAAGAATATGTAGACAGTATGAATAAAGCCTAAAATGAAGAACTACACGACCTACAGAACTTAAAACCTATAATCGAAGGAAAAAATAGGGTGACCAAGATTTATAGTGTGTGAATCCAGGCTTTTTTCCATTTTAATATCAGTGTAAATATATATATATATATATATATATAGCCAGTAGTTTTCTTGTAAAAAGAGCTACTGATTGTTTATTGGACATAAGTACCTACTACCTACCAATGTACTTATCTATCTATCTATATATCTTCACGCGTCTGCCTGTCGGGGAAGACAGAGAGGATGGACCGCCAGGCATCGCGATCCAAGCATACTTCTTTCGCTTCCTGCAGATTCATTAATCTCTTCATATCTTTTCATTTCTTCACCAATGTACTTACTTATTAAAAAATTTCAAACTCATTGACTATTTTCTTCTATGCATCATGTTATTTTAAGTCAGTAGGTACTTAATCTTTGAAGCAATAATATTCAACATAAACGTACAGGAACTATATGTTATATATGACATATTTTCTGCAAAATGAAATTATATGAAACATCTGTCTGCGAATGAAAGGAACGCCAAAAACATTTCTTCCTACTTCTGACTGTGTTTGTTTAAAAAACTCTTAATTATTTTTTTAATGATGTCGTCTAAGTAGTTTAGTGCATTACGTTTCATATCCAAGGTGTAAGCTGTTTTAAATAACTTCCCAAAAATGTCACTGTGCGCTTGCGTTGGTATGTTTTCATTCGAGAGTATAGGTAAGTACCTAGTTGTCTCTGTAAAGACTCCCAAAATGGCTACAAAAGACAAGCGGGGCGGGGGGCTCGAGTCCGCGTGGTGTTTTTAATTTTATTCAGGCTCGGCTCGGCTGTTACCGAGTACGCCCGTGTTTATCAGTGCAGTGTTGTAGTTAAGCGGTAAGTACTTATTCAAAACATAAAAAAATGTAATGTATTGGAACATGCATGTAATTTAAGTGGTATTTCGATACAATTTACGTAAAACCTTTACCTTACCCATTATATATATAATTAGTCTGAAATACTCAACAATATGGATATTGTGATGATCACCATTCACTGAATAATAAATCAATCGAAGAGTGTTTTTTTTTATATTCTATAAGTAAACTGCTCTATTCAATTTCAAACCAAAGGACTAAAAATATTTGCTTGTTACGATAAAAAGTACAGCAATATACGTGACATTAAAACGTCTTTTATGGGAATATCTCGTCGACGCAACGTTAATCATGGTCACCCTTCTTTTAACTCGAGTTACAGGGTTTAAGTTCTGTAACTCGTGATTTTCAAACATTAGAACTTCCTTCATGATGTCTACATATTCTTCGAAATCGTATCAGTGATTAGCAAAAAGAATGAAACCTCTACCAAACTCCGTTTAAGCTCCACTTTAAGAAACACGTGGCCGCGCGGTTCGCCATTACGTGAGTGCTGTGGAACGAGAAGTCCAAACTTTTTAGGGCTATATTTTTACAATCTACTTTTTCTTGGAAATCGTATCAGTGATTAGCAAAAAGAATTGGACTTCTACAACGCTCCGTTTAAGAGAACTGGTGGCCACGCGGTTCGCTTTGTGCGGACTGCGCGGCCATAACTTTGGAGTGCTGTAGGTCATGAAGTCCAAACAGGCTTTATTTTTATAATCTACATTTTCTTCGAAATCGTATCGGTGATTAGCATAAAGAATTAGACTTGTACGTAGCTCCGTTTAAGAGAAGTGATGGCCGCGCAGTTGAATTCGTGCGGACTGCGCGGCCACGGTTAAACCCTTATAACTTTCTAAATATTGACTCTTCGAATTTGCGGTATTCACTGTTCGTCTTTTACAAATTCCTTCAAAATGCTGACATAAGTTTTTTTTTCTACGACATAGTGGCCGCAGTCGAAACGGACACGATAGACAGACGAAAGCAACATTGTCCAATCTCAAATATAGACGCTACACTCGCTTGGTCAACAAACAAGTTCTATTCTCTTCTGTGGTTTTGCATTATGCTCTTCTCAAATGTATAATATATGATACGAGTACCTGAAGTTTTAGTTTTCCTATGTTACAAACATTAATATTGTTTTACCTGTTTATTAACTGTTAAAACAAAATTTCACTGTTTACGGGAATGACTTAAATTTATGTAGTCAACCGTAGAAGGTTAACGTACCATAAAGATTGTGTTATCTATCTATCTAATAAGATTAACATGCATGCTACTAATTGCAAATGTTGAGCGGAGCAAAGTTTCTTAATTTTTTTTTATGCTATATTTTCATGATTTCAGAGATATGCACTCCCGGGTATGATGTCGACCAGCATACCAAATTTGGTCAAAATCGATCTAGCCGTTTCGGAGGAGTTGGCACACAAACGATTTACACTTGTCGTCTAAGGTAGAGCTTCGCTTCGCTCCGCTCAATAACTCTAGAGCCATGGAACTCCATGATTGGGGCCTGAGGACGACCCACCATCCTTACAGAAGCAGGCTAGAAGGGTTGCCGACCCAACTGCGTGAAAGAGACCACGTAGGTGACCAAAGCCCGCGGGCGCCCCAGCACGGCACATGGACGGTGGGATTGGCTTAAATAAACACATTTTATTAGTTGACCAATCCTACTTCCTACTTAAATTATAAACGCGAAAGTTTGTGAGTATGTATGTCATGTATGGATGGATGGATGTTTGTTACTCTTTCACGTAAAAACTACTGGATGGATTTTAATGAAACTTTACAATAATATAGCTTATACATCAGAATAACACATAGGCTATAATTTATAAAGATATTGTGTGAATTGTTCAAAATACGACGCGGCGCGACGGACGGGAAAAAATCCAAATTACCACGCGGGCGACCACTAGTGTTACATAAAACCTAGTTGGTACCTACGCAAATACGATTTTGTTATCTCTCGAATTTCATTACAGTCGTAAACAGTTTACTAGCCAAGCTACTATTTGGACAGAATATACCAATACTACATAATGACTACTTGTTCTGTAAATCATTCGTACTGTTGTTCAGTTATTTTATTGCCTACAACTTTGTCGGTAGAACTAGGTAAGTACATCACTGTACTAGAACGTCGCTAGAACTACGAATGGCAGACGGCACTACGAAAAAGTAATATAAAAATATTAAGAGTAGTCGTCAAATCATCCAGCGATTCCAAAATATGGTACTCAGAAATGCAGTCAATGCACCTTGGTACACACGAAACAGCGACATCCACAGGGACCTAAACATGGATGACGTAAATACGGTTACACGAAAATATGCTGAAGTACACCACAATACACTTACCATCACGTGAACGTCGAGGCTATACAGGTACTAGACCTCACTGAATTATTGAGAAGACTTAAACGGACAAAACCGTTCGAGTTAGTTTAGTGTAATAGTGACGAAATATATAAATGTAACGACGAAATATATAACTGTTAACAGACTCTAAGTAAAGTGTGGGACACGATCTTAGTTATTGTTTACATAGCATATTAGGTTAAAATAAGTTACTCATTAGTCAGTAGGCTAGATTGTAATATTATTAAGGTATTGTTTTCATACTTTAACTTAATATTAAAAAAAAATATTCTGTCAGTAATTTCCTTGGTCCCACGTAATTAGGGGGCAAGCCGATTGCCGTTACAAGCACTAAAAAAAAATCATAACCAGCTATGATTCAAACCAAACTTCCAGCAGCCAGGACAGGTGTTATATTCCACTAAATATAATCTCTGCATTCCGAGCGTAAATATAACTAGTCTATTAATCGAAAGTATCTATAAATTATAGAGGAGAATGCATTTAAGTGAAAATAAAAAATCTACAATGGAACTAGAAAGAGATTAAGACTTTTATAACAAATAAATTTAAAGTATTTATCTGCTCTAATGTGAAGTTATGTGAACAGTTCACTTCATTAAACTTCACAAGTGATCTAATAGACACGTAGGTACAGCTTCTTGCACAAGCTCTAGAAGAAGATGGAAATTCTCCATTCCTTGAAATTGAAACTGATTTCGTACCTTACATAAATCAGAAACTTAGTGTAATGGATGGCCATCGGTCTAAGTGTATTATTATGTTCATGTGAAACTTTTGAATCTAATACATAGATAGAAACGTATTGATATATCGTTAGTTAGAAATAACGAACATGACCGCATATAACCAGGTATTAGAACACTCGTAGGATACTATAAAAACCGGCCAAGTGCGAGTCGCACTCGCGCACAAAGGGTTCCGTACCAAAATGGGAACAAAATTACGTATGTTGTATGGGAGCCCCCTTAAATAATTAATATATTCTGTTTTTTTAGTGTTTGTTGTTATACAGGCAACATAAATATCTCATGTGTGAGCATTTCAACTTTCTAACTATCACGGTTCATAAGATACAGCAGACGAAAATAAAGCAGGACTGCTTGCGTAGGATTTATTCGTTATGCAACAGTCTCATGAATTTACTATTTTGACTATCTCATCTCGGTGGGCGCAGTGGTAGGTATGGGTATGTATGCGACTGCAGTCATTGAGGCACGATTCCGGGACAAATCAAATTTTGGGTGGGTTCTATCAATACATATAAAACACACCCAAATTTCGAAAACTTATATTTATGTATTTAAGAAATAATTATTATCAGTCGTCTAGATCCCTTAGCACAATCACAAGCTTACATTAACTTAATTTAGGCTAGATGACGTTGTGTGAGAATGTCCATAAATATTATTTATTTATTTTGTCCAACAAAGAATATAGTTAATAAGCCTACATTTCAACTGTCTATTTCATCCTACGTAATAGTTGTCCAGCTTATTGCCGGTTCCGAGCATATTGAGTGGATTGTGTGGCCAATAGAGTAGATAGATATGCAATATGTCAGTTCTGTAGTGATTTGACAGGTAGTTTGCATTGGCAGTAAACACCTATCTGAACTTGGGTTTATGGCGAGCGCGTGGCTGGTAGCCTTTTAGGTCAACTAAAACCCAGGTCCATGCAATTAATTATACCGAACAACGTTTCCTTGTCCGTCACCGTGAACTAGTTTGAAGTAACTAGTTGTTCTGTTCGGCAAATATCAAGCATTACCTTGACATTGGCAAAATTATGGATGAACGATGGAACCTAGAGTTCTTACCTAAAAGAAGAAGAAAATGAACTTACCTAAGGTTGGTACAGCAGAGTGACTAAGTGATAGATAAAAAATACACAAACTTCGAATCAAACATTTTGTGGATCACACAAATAATATTTGAATTGACCCGAGAGTCGTAACGTGTTTACTTTGAATTTGCTTAAAAATTCCTTTTCATAATAAGATTAGTAATATTATGTTAACCGAAGAGAAAAATCTCGTTGCATTCCACATCGATCATTATTATTATCTAACTTTAAAATATTGCTCAAGAATTAAATTTCACCCTATATACATGTCTCTGCCCTGCTTATCGTTTCTGCAGTAATCGACATTTTGGCGATTTTCATTTTTTTGCAAAAACGGCCTCTCAAGGGGTTATTTGTTCTATAGGAAAAAAAAATATTTTAATTTCTTTTTACCAGAAACATGTGAATTTTACTTACTTAATGAAATACGCCGTACTTGCACCAAAATGCTTCAATTGATACCAAGTTACGCAGTAACCAGCATATACTAGACGCTTATGCAGTACTTGCTTCGTTTACTACAAATTCATTTGGCAAATCATTATTTATTACGTATACATACTAAAGCCAAACGAAGCACTCTACTTGACTTCTTTTGGATGTAGCAAGTACAACAAAAGATGTTTGCTCATGCTAAGGCCAAATGTAGTACTCTACTATTCTGCGTCATGTCAAACGTAGCACTGTGCTATATTATCGGCACCCGGCATAAAAATATTACACGATTGCTAACAAGAAACGTAGTATTCAATACGTGCTAGGCAATCATGCAGTAATAAGCATAAGTACTGCATTTGCCCATAGCAATACTGTGGTGATCCTAAGCTAAAATGGTAGATGAAAATGCAGTAATACGCATTATGTCCAAACTATACAACAAAGGAAATAAAAACCTATATCAGTAGAAAGCTAGATTTTTTTTGCTAATTTTAGGTCAACTTCAAATGTTATATATAACGACTTGTACCTACTTCAGATATCAAAATATATGTTTTTCGCGCTCTCGAAACCGCGTTTATGCAAGTACTGCATAAGCAATAAGCAGGGCAGGTCTGTCTGTCTGTTATTTATTTGATTTTTCTATCGTTTTGGTGTACGATTATGAGTTTCCAATATATCTATCTATGTGTTTAACTTCAGCATTTACACAATGCTGACGTAATACGTAATTTGGCAATATTGTGGTGGTATAATGCGCCTTTGCCTCCCCCCTTTGGGGACCGCCGGACGCCACTTTACCGCCGGGCGCCACTCTCCGCCGGGCGCCACTGGACATACCTTCTGGTGCATACCAGAAACGCCCGGCAATGGAGGTATTAGACGCTTGCGCGGACTTAAAAAAAACCCTTGGGGATATAGTCGTGATAAATATATACCTATTAGTATATGTTAATTCTTGAATGTAGGGATATACGATCACAATAGAAAAGGCTTTTTATGACAGCCTTTCCCCCTTTTAAGCCATATGAGAATAATGTTTTGTAAAGAAAACAAAATTCATTTTGATTCTTTCAAAATTAATATCGTATCCGAATATAAAGTGATGGAAGAAAATATAATTTGTTGAATATTTTATATCTCAACGCTGAGAGTAAATTGGATGTTAAATTTCTGAAGTAAGATTATCATTTTTATGGTGATGGTATTGCGATCTGGCTGTCGTTGAGGAAGTATCATGGAGAAACCAGCGCTGTCTGCCTTGCACCACGCGGACAGCATAACTCTGAGAGACGGCCATTTACTCCACATATATTATGTATTATTATTATTTCATTTATTTTATTTATTGTTATTTTATACCAAGATGTTATTGTTTTCGTTGTTTTTGTTATTTTATATAGGTAAGTGGAGTAATAAATGTTTTACTTTCTTTCTAGAATCTTCATGAAACTTGACATTGGCTTTCAACGACTTATCAATGTCAAGTTTCATGAAGATAAAAATGTAATACAACAGCCAAAACAGATTCTTTTTATTAAATTTATTCGGTCATTTTAGACCTTACCCGTTAAATGTGTGCCCGGTGACGGCAATAGGCTTACTCCCTATTACGTGTGACTAAAAATACTGGCAAATTGTGGGTGTGTTATGCATCTCTGCCTAACCCTTCGGCTATATAGGCGTGATATATGTATATCTGTCTGTCCTTGAATTTATGCACCTATTATTAGAAAATCGTACTCACACGTACAAAGTTGAATAATGTCTGCCCAGGCTGGTCCACCTTTATACCGAGCTTTATCAAGGACATTTCAAAAGTTTCTATTAGATACCTCACTAACGAATAAGTTTAACTTTGATTCAGATTGTAACACCGGTGTCTACGCCAACTTGAATGTACTAAAATGTAATTCTGTATACAGTTGAGGCTCAGATAAAGTTTCTATATTTGAAAGCAATGAGTTTGCTTCAACTATTCTTAAATATTGAGATAGAAATTATAAATCGATGACATCAGGTCACATCATTCCCTTGCAAGGGAAAGGCCGTGGGTTCGTGTTCTGCCGATGACATTTCAGAGACTTGGGTATCAATATATAGGCCATATCCTGTTCAAATGTCATAATGCGTGGTGTACGTCGCATGTGAATTATGAGTTTGACCGTCCCTACCTACCTACAGTTATTACCATTCTATTCAACATAAATCTGTGAGTTGGCAATTATCGCGATTCTATTACACAGCGTGGTTAATATGTAAATGCTTCAGGTAAGCGTTATGTAAATACGCTTTATTCATTACACTAGAAAGCTGCTTCAGCTGCAGTTTCTGTTTCTGCCCATACTAGTAAAATAATGGTAAAATAGCCATGTAGATCTCATTTGCAAGTGTTCGTTTAGCGATTAAAAAAGATTAGCTGCGAGTTTATAACTTAGTGGTATCTTGATCAGTTGGCAGAACGTTACTTTTGGAAAGGGAAAAGTCGTTGGTTCGAGTCCAACCTGAGACAATAGATTTTTGCGATTATTATTGTAAAATCAGTTCTACAAGACAGATAAAGTTTTAAAGATTTATTATGCTTGCTTCGGTGGCGTGGTCGGTAGTGCATCGGCTTTCGACTCCGGAGTCTTGGGTTCGATTCCCGGGCCGAATCTAATATTTGTGTGATCTACAAACGTTTGTCGGAGTTTTGGGTGTATTCTATGTATGTTTTATAATGTATTTAGAAATATATAAGTATGTTTATCTGTTGTATCCCATAGGACAAGAGCTTAGTTTGGGCTAGATGACGTTGTGTGAGTATGTCCAACAATATTTATTTATTATTTATTTATAAGCATGGCTGCTGTTCTTAGTTTCTTTTTTCAGACTTATCTTTGTAAACAAGCATCCCTAGCTTGTTGGCTAGTGGGTTGGACTTGCGTTTCAACGAAGTTAGTTCAATCCTCGGACGTCCCCATAAATACAAGCATTTATCACTTAGCTGGATACTTATCATATTATTCTTCTTTAGAAGTGTAAAAAGGTTTTTAGTATACATGGGGCACACTAAAAGTTTTGCACTTCTAGCTAATCGGATCTATTTGAATTTCGAATGTTATATTTTTTTAAACGTTGCAACCTTCTTAGTATTAAAAAAGTACAATTGGCGGGAAATCATTTGTTTTTTATCACACATCAAAGTTCTACGTATGCAACGAAAATGGAATTCAGTCGAAAAGATTTTAGAGCGATGATTTCTTATGATTTTAAAAGTTCCCTCTCTTCGCAAGACTGTACCGCTCGTCTTCAAAATGCTTTTGGGAGAGAAGCACCTTGTTTGAGCACCGTGAGGCGATGATTTGCTGAATTTGATAGAGGTCGAGTTTCTTTACATGACGAATTTCGTGAAGGGCGGCCTTCAACTGCCGTCAACGAAAATAATGTGGCTACTGTTAAGCGGTTAATTGAAGGAAACCTGCGTATTACCTATGAGACAATTCGAGGACTATTGCGGATTGGTATGAGTCCAATCCAGAAAATTTTACACAAAGAATTGAAAGTTCGGAAACTTTGTTGTCGTTGGATCCCTCATGAACTGACAGCGGAGCAAAAGCGGGCTCGCGAGCAATGGTGCTCACAGATGCTACTGAAGTACGACCACGGACATTCTAATGCTGTTTATGACATTGTCACAGGAGACGAAACGTGGATTTATTGTTTTGAACTCGAAAACAAACAGCAATCTTGTGAATGGGTGTTTGAAAATGAGAACAAGCCAACAAAAGTAAGGCAAGAAACGTTGGTAAAAAAATGATCGCGTTTTTTTTCTCAGCTACGGGTCCCATCTGTACAATTCCACTTGAAGATCAAAAGAATGTAAATGCCGAGTGGTATTCTACCATTTGTTTACCCAGGGTGTTAGAAAAAGTTCGCGAAAGACGACCCAAAAGCCGCGTTCTCCTACATCATGACAACGGTTCTTCACACACGGCCAACAAAACAAAGTCATTTTTAGCTTCCGAAAAAGTACAACTCGTCACCCATCCTGCGCATAGCCCCGACCTAGCACCCTGTGATTTCTGTATTTTCCCCAAAATCAAAGATTCGATGAGAGGTTTTACTTTTACCAACTCCGAAGAGGCAGTGATAGCGTTCAATCAGCACGTAGACATGCCTTCATATCTGTGGTCCTCCTGTTTTAAAAAATGGTTCGATCGCATGAAAAAATGTTTTGAAATGTAAAGGAGAGTATTTTGAAAAGCAATAAACATAATATTTTGGTTTTAACATGTTGTTTTTTTAAGATACGCAAAACTTATAGTGTGACCTACGTATAATTTGTCAAGCGGGTGACACCGCCAGCGTCCACTAGTTATTGTCTCTGTTTCAACTTGCAGACTGGGGAGAATTTCTTTCGTCTATACCTCTACATCTACGGGTTCTGTCAGATCATGTTTGAGGTCGTATTTATCAACCGATTTGCATGAAACTTTACACACACACTCCTTGCTTACAATGAATAACATTTGAATGATATTTTTAGGATTGGATGACAAATGAAAGAGTAATAAAGAAAATTGAAAAATAAATTTTCTAAACAAAGCCGCTCCCGAAGTCCACGGATCACAAAACCACTAGTACTATAATTCATTAATGTGTTGTATAGGTGTTGTATACCTGTGAAAAACAATTTAAAACCGAAGCAAAGCAAGGGTCAGTCGCTAGCCGGGCGCCACTGAAAATACCTTCTGCGTGTGTACCAGTACCCCGCAACGGACGTGCCTAGGGACGCGGAATTAAAAAAAAGTGCTAGTCTATAGGTACCAAAGAGGAAAGATTTGATTCTTTGTAAGTATGCTTGTTATGGAAATAACTTCTGCGTGCGAACCAGAGGGGCCTGGCAACGGACGTGAGAGCGGGCGCGGCCTTGGACCGAGGAGTTAAAAAAAAATGTATGTTTGTTAGTTTATTATCTTGTTTGAATTATACTGGCTCCGTAACTTGTATGTATTATGTCAGTACATTATTCGTACGGTATCGGGACCGAGAACACTATATCACACGGGTGGAGCTGCGGTGATCAGATTGTAAGTATTTAATAAACAAATGTGATTTGACGGAACCCTATTATCTCCCTATTATCTCTTCATTTACTTCACTCAAGTCAACGCAATAACGCAGAAGTCTGGTTCTAAAAAGTAATTAAATGTAGGTATGAGAAATGTTCATAGTATTCTGGTAATTTTAGACAGTACAGAAATAAGACAAAGAAAAAGAAATACAATTATGCCGCGGCGTAATGTCTTGCCCTGAGGACATTATGATGTTTCTGTAAAAAGTTCTAGTAATTTAATTTTCAGTGACTACGAGTTAATACTAGTGGATCCACCTGCGTAGTATATTATTTATGAAATTTTATTGTATACCCACAAGAACAAAAGTAAATTTGTGAAAAATAGTGATAATCATAATCTAAACTTAAGAAATAAGGATAAACTGGCTGTTCCTAAATTTAGGCTTCATAAAGTGAGTAATTCTTTTGCGGGGAACTTTATTCGAATGTACAATACATTGACAACCGAAATAGCAAATTTATCTGTTAATAAATTTAAAAAACTAATAAAACGTAAATTGTGCCATAAAGCTTATTATAGTATTAATGATTTCTTAGATGACAAGGCTGCCTGGTTGTAACACGAATTGCTCCTTTCTAAATAACTCTGTATTAGATTTAAGATGAAATATTTTGGAAAAAAGCCGAACTGAGTTTCTTGAGGGCTCTTCTCAGTCTCGTTGCATTTTGGAACCCTCGGTAGAGTCACACCAACTTTTGACGAATCTAAATAATTTTCTAAAAATTTCAAAGATAATAAACGTTATTTTATTTTATTTTATTTATTTATTTTATTTTATTAATCTATATATTTAATACGACAATTTGTATGTCTATCCGTCCGTCGCGTTTTTCAATTATAATTAATAAATATTGGATATAAACAGGCGTTACTTGGCGAAAATCCATGACAAAGTAATGGTAAGTAAGATGTTAAAAACTTTTAAAATTTAATAGCATTATTTTTCGCAAGGTTATTTTACCATTACTAGCCGATATATTCATGGATGCGTTCGAGACTAACCACATAGTTGGGAACATTCATATTTTGTACTACTTTAGATACGTGGATGACTTTATATTCTTTTGGACGGGAACAAAGCGTCAGCTCAGCGTCCTTGTCTCGAACCTGAATTCAGTACACCCTAGAATTGAATTTTCGTTAGAGGTGGAGTCGGAGTCTACTCTTTATTTCTTAGACCTATCAATTACTAGGAGGAATGGGGTTCATGAGTTTAGTATCTATAGGAAACCAACATGTACAGACACAGTTATCCCTTTCTCATCCAATCA
The DNA here is from genome assembly GCA_963556515.1 of Nudaria mundana. Lineage (NCBI taxonomy): Eukaryota > Metazoa > Arthropoda > Insecta > Lepidoptera > Erebidae > Nudaria > Nudaria mundana. Next base: position 14,399,552 of record OY748303.1, read on the forward strand.
CCCATGGCAACATAAGATGGCAGCTTTCCACAGCTTACTGAGTAGGTTGTTGACAGTACCGTTGAATCCACAGGCATTTAATGAGGAATTATCTATAATTTGTTATATAGCACACAGTAATGGCTATAACGTAGGAATGGTCTACTCATTATTAAATAAAAAACGTAGAAATGCTAGTTTCCGTTTATTACATCCAATTCAGGATCCACCTAGGAAGTACACTGCTTGTTTGCCGTTCGTGGGTTCCGTCTCGTTGAGTGTAGCTAAGATCATGAGGGAAAATAAGATATTCACAGCTTTCAGGGCGCAGAATACCTTGAGGGAGTTGTGTAATGGCAAGGATTTAGTGTCGGTTTCACGCAGATCAGGTGTTTATTTGTTGAGTTGCGATGGTTGTGATATGCAGTATGTAGGACAGACTGGTAGGTCCTTTGAGGTTAGATACAGAGAGCATATATATCAGCGTTGCGCAACGGTTGTCCTGAGAAGTCCCTCTTCGCGAAGCATCTCCTTGACACCGGTAATTCCTTGAACAATAATAACACCTTTGCACCACCAGTCCACCCGTGACCACGGCTCTTGTAACAGGGCCGAAACGTCGGGTAATAAAGAGGTATATAGAATAGAACATTATAGAATATAATCGCGTAAAAGACCCGTTAGTCTTAAGTTTATAACACCTTTGGAGTTTTACGATTATGTGAGAAGGGGTTCAAGTTGAGTGTTTGGGAGCGGCTGGAAATAGTTAGAAGAGATGTGGATACCTTACTCAATGAACAAATAGATTTTCATACATCTCCCTTACTTAATTTGTTTGTGAACAGACAGACACATTAGTTGTTTGTTGGTTTGTATGTGTCACTTGGGTTTCTATACAACATATTTAAAAAGATAATGTCTTGAAACTTTGTAAAAAAAAAAAAAAAAATAATGCTATTAAATTTGAAAAAGTTTTTAACATCTTACTTACCATTACTTTATAATCAATAATATATACATTTGCATGAAATATTCAAATAATATTTTTTTTATTTTTTTTTTATTTGTTGCGATACAAAGTTCGCCGTGATAATTAGTACATTTTAAAAGCAGTGAAGTATGCTAACTTTTTCTTATTATTTTACAAAGACATCTCATTTTGTTATCAATGTTAATATCGCGACTTACGGCGGTGCCAAAGCGCCATCTACCGATAGTTGAGGAAATAGCTACTATTGTACTATGGTCAGTTGGTAGAACGTTCCTCCTGGAAAGGGAGCAGTTGCTGGTTCGAGTCCAGCCCAAGTCTATAGTTTTTGTGATTCATATTGTAAAATCCTACTAATATTATAAACGTGAAAGTTTGTGAATATGTATGGATGGATGGATGTTTATTACTCTTTCACGTAAAAACTACTGAATGGATTTTAATGAAACAACTTTACAATAATATAGCTTATACATCAGAATAACACATAGGCTACAATTTATAAAGATATTGTGTGAATTGTTCAAAATATGACACGGCGCGACGGGAACGGGAAAAAAAACAAAATTACCACGCGGACGAAGTCACGGGCGACCACTAGTTATTTGTAATTTTTTGTTACTCTCCAATTTCCCAGATGGTCCTATGCAATGATGACAATATCTGAGGTTTATTATTTTCCTCTTACTTGGCCCGCTCTTTGCCTTACCTCGAAAAAGCATCTCTCTAGTTCGTCATGCTAAGAGCTGTCATTTTAGCTTAGTTCCTATAGGATATTCAAAATCAAAATCAAAATATCTTTATTCATGTAGGTTACAAAGAAACACTTATGAACGTCAAAAAAAGAAAATGCTTTACTAAACATTTACATTTACCGCCAGATTCGCAAGGCAATAGGTAGAGCCTGTGAGGAAAGAACCTGGCAAGAAAAACTCACGGCAGCTCTTTTTATTCGCCAGTAAATACAATGATTCTGTTACAACAATAAAAAGAGGGCAAGGGCAGTACGTGACCATGTGTGGACCAAGTGAACTCAAAAATTATGGATCTCTGTTATTCACAAAAAAGTCAAATACTAGTTAAAGGTGCCACATAATCTCAAAGTACCCATACCTAACAATATCATAATAATAATAATTTAACAATAATAAGTGAGTTTCAGCAATAAAACAACATTTCAAACAGAAGTAGCCCCTATGTAGCTCGAGTGATGAGCAAGCAACTCATTGCCATTTTTGTACCTCTCAATGTCTGGACCTAAATCTAGTTTACCAACAGGCAAGTTGAGGTCACTATGATAAGACCAGAACCTGTTCAACTCCACAACTACTAACACCTGAGTGACACTACTGAAGTTTTGTCCAGACGATCATGTGGCAGTTTCCTACCTTTTTATGTATTTTTTTTTTGCCGCCTGGTTGCCGCCCCCTTAAATATTTCTTTATATTCTGTTTTTTAGTATTTGTGGTTATAGAAGCAACAAAAATACATCATCTGTGAAAATTTCATCTTTCTAACTATCAAGGTTCATGAGATACAGTCCAAAACAGACGGACGGACAGCGAAGTTTCAATAATAGATTACCCGTTTTAACATTATGTATTTAATGTTTTATTAATGTTTAAAACCTTATGTACTCATAATATTAGAATGATATACTGGCACCAGCTATTTGAATTATATTCTAATTTATATCATGTCATTAAGAAAATTTGCATGCTATGTCAATTGCTCAAAAGAACTCACTTTACACAGTACGATTGTAAACAAATTGATACGCCCCCTGCTTGGAAGTTACAATTAAAACGACGTAAGACAATTAACGTACTTTTATTGCAGGAACCTAGGGTTTATATAAATCAATTAGCTAAGAGTGTGTCGGTAGAATAGGACCACAATACTGATTACGGAAGTGCCCGGTGCACTTAACTGGGGGTCCACAGGCGACGGCGGTCGGCCGGCGGGATCCGCTGGTGTCCTCCTATCAATTTCGGTCGTAGCTGACGAGTTGCTCCGGGTCGAAGGCCACGGGAGCGACGGCGCAGCTTCGTTGCTCAGCAATCGTATTCTTCACAAATATGGCTTTTCTAAGCCCTAAGGTAGTTCCCTGATTCGGGAACGGGAAACTAACTGCACAAGTTGCACTCACGGTTCAATTTATGCTGGTAAATACTTCTTTAAATTTTATTTTATATATTATAATTCACTACTTCGTTAACGGTGGTTACGGCAGCTGTGCGTTGATGAGATTTCTATTATGCTAATGCTGTGTCTCCGCTCGCTCTGCGCGGGCTTATTTGACCTCGGGCCCGGTAAATGAGTAGTGCCGACCCCTACTCCGGGCGTCTAGTGACGCGACATCACCACGCATCGATGACCACGCGCTCGCCGCCATTGGCTAGCCGGCCAATCCTTATCGGTACGATCTCGCCCGGCTCACAGGACAATGAGCGAAGGAATTTCTTCATTGTCTGAACCGGTCCGCTAATATTCTAGTAGATTCTAATTAGTGTTGTTACCAAACGCAAAATGTGTAATGTCGATGTTCACACATCGTAACAAAATATTATTAACAATAAAGTTCCTTAAAAGTGTGTCATTGTATTTCTACACGCGGAACCCTGCTAGGATCCTCCCCCACAATGGTTATGGGCCCAGGTACGATCTAGGATCGAATCGAGAGCGAAAAGGAAGAATTTACGTTTTTAATCGTAAGTAGAAAATAAATATGAGTACTGTGAAAATTGAGCAACTCAATAATCGTAATTACGAGACCTGGAAGATTCAGGTGGAAGCTATTTTAGTAAAAAATGATGCCTGGGGTTACGTCGATGGTAGTATCCCAAAACCAGCAGAGCCTGGATAGGCGAGGCTATGGGAGATTAAGGATGCAAAAACTAAGTCAGACCTCATTCTGGCGATTAGCCCAAGCGAATTACTTCACCTACGAGGATGTACGACGTCGCGGGATGTATGGTTGAAGTTGAGAGCCATTCATGCCTCTAAAGGACCCGCGAAAAAGGCTACATTGTTAAAACAGCTGTTGCTACATAAATTAGAGGAAGGCGGTGACATAAGAAAACACGTTTTAAGATTCTTCGATGTGAGGAGCCAACTAGCAGACTTGGACATCGAAATGCATGACGATCTGATTTCAATTATGCTGCTGTACAGTTTACCGTCTAGTTTCGATAACTTTAGATGTACTATAGAGTCTAGAGATACGTTGCCAGATCCGCTCAAGTGAACGCTCAAGATTAAGATATTGGAGGAAGGACATTCCAGAGTCCGGAAAGAAAGTGTAGATAGGGCACTTCTTATAAAAGGAAACAAATATTTTAAGCCAAAGAGTGGTACAGAGCAAGGAAATTCAAAATTTAGATTCAAATTTTTTTTTTTTTTTTTTTATATTTAGGTCGACAAATTGACGCCACTCGCCTGATGGTAAGCTGAGGCAACGTCTGGCAATTGAGGGCGACTCTCACAGTACACAGGAATACTATAGAGAGTGGCCCTCAACTTGACGACCCTGTAATGTGCTTCGCTTCGCTTAAAGAGCCCAGGGTTATATGTTGGAGGAAACACGTGCGCAGGCAGGGCGTTCCAAGCCACCATCGTTCGGCAGAGAAACGATCGTTTAAAACGCTCGGTTCTCGCGAAGACGGTTTCCACGGTATGAGGGTGACATCTCTGCCCAGCACGCGTTGTTCGGGATCGGAAGGGAGAGGGTGGGATCAGGTTGAAGAGCTCTTCAGAACACTCACCGTGGTAAATACGGTAGAACGCGGCCAAGAAAGCAATTGTTCGGCGCTGGGCTAGCGTCTCAAGGCTTCCCGTTACCTCCGGACAGTCTATAATGCGAACAGCGCGTCGCTGCATAGCGTCGAGTGCGTCCAGCAAATACTTCGCGGAGCCGTCCCAGAGGTGAGAGCAGTATTCAACGCAGGGTCTAATCTGCGTTTTGTACAGCAGACACCTCTGGTGCGGTGTACAGAATCGCTTTACCTTGTTCAGTATTCCTAGTTTCCGCGAAGCTAGCCCAATACATCTCTCAATGTATTTTGTGTTATTGAGCTCTCGACGAACGTCTATGCCAAGGATGTCTAGATTGTCCTTCATTGGTAATATTGCATTCTGAAGAGTGGGTAGGGTAAGGAAAGAGGATTTTTTCGCTGTAAATGCACACGCCTGTGTTTTGTGGGCATTGAACTCGACCAAGTTCTCGGCACCCCATTGGGAGATACTGTCGAGGTTTCGGTCGAGATCACCCACGAGATGTCGTCTCTCCTCCTCTATCACAGATCGCCCCGCCGTCGGACGAACCGAGTAACTCCCGTGCAATGTACTGTCATCTGCATAGCAATGAATGTTCCCGAGGGAAAGCATATCATTGATATGCAGAAGAAAGAGAGTTGGTGACATTACGGACCCCTGCGGTACCCCGGCATTCACTTGCAAAAAGCGAGAAGCCTGGCCATCGCAGAGGACCCGCACTCGGCGCTCGTTTAAAAAACTGGCAATCCAGCTGCACAGTTGAGGAGGTAGACCATATGCCGGAAGCTTGGAAAGGAGCGAAGCATGCCAGACCCTATCGAAAGCTTTGGCGATGTCCAGGCTAATAGCCAAGGACTCGCCGAACTTTTCCATAGCCTCACCCCATACATGCGTGACGAATGCCAGGAGGTCACCCGTTGATTGTTTTGGCCTGAAGCCATATTGCCGATCATTGATTAGCGAGTGATCCTCTAGGTATCGCATGAGCTGCTTATTAATAAGAAGCTCGAGCACCTTGCAAATGACTGAGGTGACAGCTATGGGTCGATAGTTGCCTGGATCGGATCGATCCCCTTTCTTGGGGATCGGTTGTACGTTCGCCTCCTTCCAGGCCTCCGGCACGAGGCCTGTAGAGTATGACAGGCGGTACAGACGCGTTAATACTGGAGACAACTCAGCAGCACATTTTCGTAGCACCACCGCCGGAATGCCGTCAGGGCCACTGGCTTTCCGCGTGTCGAGTGACCGCAGCACTGCCCGTACATCACATTGCCTGGTACCAATATCAGGCATAGTGTGGCCACAGTTGGCGATGGCGGGGGGCTGCAGGCCACGGTCATCGACCCGGGAATTAGCCGCAAAGAGGTCTGCGAGCATGTCCGCCTTCTCTTGGGCTTTGTGAGCCAGTGATCCATCAGGAAAACGCAGTGGTGGCAGCGAGGGTTGACAATGTTTTAAATGTCACCAATTCGGTCATAAATCCTATGAATGTGTAAAGAAGAACAAGGAACAATGTGATGGTAGTACAAAGTGTGCATCAAATGATAAGTGTTGATATAGCAACTGTCGATACCAAATTAGTCACATTTAACTGTATTTCAGATGATAGAGCTGTTTACAACGAGGATGGGCATTTTTGTTTTGGATTGGATCATCGACAGTGGGTGTACGTCACATTTGTGCAACGATGCAAGTAAATTTGGAAACACATTGTTACTTTTATCGGGTAAGCTAAATTTAGCGACGAAGACGAGCACAAATGTACAAGGTAAGGGTACGGTGACATTATTAACATGTAATTATCAAACTGTGGTTCAATTGCCCAACACTTTGTTTGTTCCGGATTTGCGGTGTAACCTGATTTCAGTAGCAAGAATTATGGATCAAGGATTTAGTGTCACGTTTAAGGGTGGCATAGCTAGTGTACAAGATAGCTATGATAATATCGACTGCGGCAACGAACAGTATTGAATGTGCAAAATGTCGATATTTTTTTTATTGTTCCATTAGTAAGAGACTATACGGTACTATCAAATGATGCAATAAAAAAATTAAAAATCTCATTAATTGTCCGAGTTTTTAATTGAATAAAATCGACACTGATCAGTTTAAGCGACAAACATGATCGAATATGTCACGTTCGATACTATTCTCTAGCAGCGACGAGCACCTTCACAACGAAACCGGCGCATTCGTCAGTGTTCGTCGTAATGTGATGGAGTGAGGGCGCGCTAGCTTTATCTATTGTCTTTCGTTTATTTTTCATAAATTTCATTTTTTTTATGTTTTTATTAGTTTATGTTATTTTAAAATGAAGAGCCGAGGAAGATCTATGGTTGATTTGGTTAATAAAACTGTTCCAGTTGAAACTGCGCCCGATAAATCAAACGACGATCATTCTGGTAAGCATGTTAATTAGTGATACTTATGGCTAGTATTAAGTAAAATCTGTATTCCGAGTTATGAAAAAGTGTTGTTTTGTTCTTATTTCTAAAAAAAACACTTAATTACCTTAATTTTCAAGTAAGATGTGCTTTGTATAGGGAGTTAGCGAGTAAAAGTATCGAAAGTGGTACCTTCGATTGTGTGCGGTGACGTTAAACTCATTTTACATTTAGAATACAATCATATGTGGTAGTTTTGATTTTGTAAGTGGACGTCTGAGGAAATATGCTTTATTAAAACTATCGAATGTGGTACTTTCGATGTTATACGATGTTACCCAAACATCGAATCTCCCAATTACAATATTGTTCATTGCTTGGTATTTTGATTAAGTGTTAGATTCGATTGTGTTTCTTTAATTCTGTGTGGATATAATTGGATAATGGATATAATGGATATAAATGGATTTTTCGCAAACCATTCTTTCTCTCATCTTTGTTTTTTTTTCTCCCCACCTTTGTTTTATCTATTACTAAGTTATTTATATATTGTACACTACCCACATTATATCGTATATATCTCTCTCCATCCAAAGGTTGCCTGGAAGAGATCGCTTATTAGCGATAGGGCCGCCCTTTGTACATTAGTTTTAAGGCATATATGTTATATGTTACTATTTATTGCTTGTGTACGATGTACAATAAAGAGTACTTATCTTATCTTATCTTATCTTATATAAAGCTAAATTTATGTGATTTTTAATTTTAGAGTACCCTGTACCTTTCGATGAGTACACTGAAGACGAATGGGGGCTGTTAAATTACATCTGTGCAGATGTTTTCCCCTCTTCGGAGGAGTCTGATAATACTACTGAAGGTCTGGGAAATGACTCTTCCAAAGTTGCGCTTGGTAGTGAAGAGTGTACGCTAATGCCATCGCCAACTAGACAAGACTTTGAAATACATTCAACTGAAGTCCTAAACTTGCCAACTGAAGATGCTACTCTAAATCCCGCCCCGGAAGCGACAATATTAGCAATACTATTTCTCAGTAACATCCACCAATTGAAACTCTAAATATTCCAAGTCTAAATTCATTAATTTCAATATCCGAAGATGATAGTACTCCTATTACACCCAATTATTAAAATATTGCATTTTGGATGCCAAAGAAAGACTTGTGTGACAGGTATCACACGTTTTGCAATACAGAAAGTCCTTCTGAGGATCAAATGTTGGCACATAATAAACATATTTATAATAAGGAAGTTGCGAGAAAATATAAACACAAAGATAAAGAAGAAGCAATAGCGAGTGGATCTAAAATAGTATTGCATCTTACGACTTTCAAAAACTACTTAAATATCCACATTGAGACGTCTCCTTTTTTTATTATAAAAGAAAGCTGTCTCTTTTACATTTCACTGTTTTTGACGCTGGTGTGAAGAAAGCATTTTGTTATATGTGGCCTCAAAATATAGTTAAACGCGGAGCAAACGAAGTTGGCAGCTGCTTACTAGATTTTATACAAAAAAAAGTCACAAGTGGTGCCAAAGATATAAGATTTTGGTCCGACAATTGTACGGGGCAAAATCGGAATAGAGAGTATACAGCTTTTATATGTTTGCCAGTAGCAAATTCAATATCGACATTACACATAGTTTTCTGGAGCCTGGTCATACTCAACAAGAAGCAGATAGCGTCCATGCTCTTATTGAGAGGACTGCAAAGGGTAAAATAATTTATACTCCAGACCAATGGTACACTTTAGTTCGCTGGGCTAAAACAAATGATAAGCCATACAATGTCATTGAAGTGTGCCGAGAGTTACTTATGATTTAAAAGATCTTTTACAGAACAGAAATGTTAAGAAGAACACATTGAATCAAGATGTCAAGTGGAACAACATTAAAGAAATCTCTGTAAAAAAATCTGAACCCTATTTTATATTTTATAAGTATGATTTGGATTCAGATAACTTCACATTGAATACCTTGGTTCAACCACGCCGAAACAAGAAAACTATTGCAGGAAATTGCAATGATGTACTGAAGCCACTGTATTCTAGCAGCATACCTATTCCAGAAGCAAAATACAAAGATTTAATGCATCTTTGTGACACAGGACATATTCCTAAGCAATACCACGGCTTTTATAAGAATCTTAAAAGAGATCAAAATGAAGATCACACTTTGTCGGAGAGTGATAATGATAATTAAAGTTCAGGCTTTAATTATATCCGACAAAGTGTGATCTTGTGTAAAAAATTACCATGTAATCAATTACATGGTAATCTTTTTCAAGGACTTGCAAAATGATTTATTTAACGCTTAAAAATAATACAATAATACATATTTAAAAAGAAACTAAATACACAAAGTATACTAATCAAAAACTAAAACTAAACTAAAATTGGTATATACATAATTTAAATCATTCAATTTTTATTTTCTTTAGTTTTGTTAATTTTTATATTATTTAGGGTACACAATATTATGATTGACTGATTTACTATTTCATTGTGGTGTTAATTTTAACTACAAAATAAGTCTTTTGTAGATTTTTTGTTTCTTTTCATTATTAATGTTGTTTAATTTTAAGCAAAGTATAAGTCTTTGGAAGAATTGTTTTTTAAACTCAAAGAGAGTTTGTAATGACTGATTAAAATAATTAGGGTTAAGTTCTTATTGTTTATGTTTCGTTAAACTAGCTTTCAGTACATTTTATATAGTATTATATCAAAGACTGTATATTAACATGTTTCAAATTATGACGTGCCATTATTTTCTACTAGATCTCATTTTTAAAACGTATTTTTTACGAAATTCTGTACAATTAATAAATAATTTGTGCAATTAACAACTTTTTTTATACTATTTCTCAGTAACATCCACCAATTGAAACTCTAAATATTCCAAGTCTAAATTCATTAATTTCAATATCCGAAGATGATAGTACTCCTATTACACCCAATTATTAAAATATTGCATTTTGGATGCCAAAGAAAGACTTGTGTGACAGGTATCACACGTTTTGCAATACAGAAAGTCCTTCTGAGGATCAAATGTTGGCACATAATAAACATATTTATAATAAGGAAGTTGCGAGAAAATATAAACACAAAGATAAAGAAGAAGCAATAGCGAGTGGATCTAAAATAGTATTGCATCTTACGACTTTCAAAAACTACTTAAATATCCACATTGAGACGTCTCCTGTTTTTATTATAAAAGAAAGCTGTCTCTTTTACATTTCACTGTTTTTGACGCTGGTGTGAAGAAAGCATTTTGTTATATGTGGCCTCAAAATATAGTTAAACGCGGAGCAAACGAAGTTGGCAGCTGCTTACTAGATTTTATACAAAAAAAAGTCACAAGTGGTGCCAAAGATATAAGATTTTGGTCCGACAATTGTACGGGGCAAAATCGGAATAGAGAGTATACAGCCTTTATATGTTTGCCAGTAGCAAATTCAATATCGACATTACACATAGTTTTCTGGAGCCTGGTCATACTCAACAAGAAGCAGATAGCGTCCATGCTCTTATTGAGAGGACTGCAAAGGGTAAAATAATTTATACTCCAGACCAATGGTACACTTTAGTTCGCTGGGCTAAAACAAATGATAAGCCATACAATGTCATTGAAGTGTGCCGAGAGTTACTTAAGATTTAAAAGATCTTTTACAGAACAGAAATGTTAAGAAGAACACATTGAATCAAGATGTCAAGTGGAACAACATTAAAGAAATCTCTGTAAAAAAATCTGAACCCTATTTTATATTTTATAAGTATGATTTGGATTCAGATAACTTCACATTGAATACCTTGGTTCAACCACGCCGAAACAAGAAAACTATTGCAGGAAATTGCAATGATGTACTGAAGCCACTGTATTCTAGCAGCATACCTATTCCAGAAGCAAAATACAAAGATTTAATGCATCTTTGTGACACAGGACATATTCCTAAGCAATACCACGGCTTTTATAAGAATCTTAAAAGAGATCAAAATGAAGATCACACTTTGTCGGAGAGTGATAATGATAATTAAAGTTCAGGCTTTAATTATATCCGACAAAGTGTGATCTTGTGTAAAAAATTACCATGTAATCAATTACATGGTAATCTTTTTCAAGGACTTGCAAAATGATTTATTTAACGCTTAAAAATAATACAATAATACATATTTAAAAAGAAACTAAATACACAAAGTATACTAATCAAAAACTAAAACTAAACTAAAATTGGTATATACATAATTTAAATCATTCAATTTTTATTTTCTTTAGTTTTGTTAATTTTTATATTATTTAGGGTACACAATATTATGATTGACTGATTTACTATTTCATTGTGGTGTTAATTTTAACTACAAAATAAGTCTTTTGTAGATTTTTTGTTTCTTTTCATTATTAATGTTGTTTAATTTTAAGCAAAGTATAAGTCTTTGGAAGAATTGTTTTTTAAACTCAAAGAGAGTTTGTAATGACTGATTAAAATAATTAGGGTTAAGTTCTTATTGTTTATGTTTCGTTAAACTAGCTTTCAGTACATTTTATATAGTATTATATCAAAGACTGTATATTAACATGTTTCAAATTATGACGTGCCATTATTTTCTACTAGATCTCATTTTTAAAACGTATTTTTTACGAAATTCTGTACAATTAATAAATAATTTGTGCAATTAACAACTTTTTTTAGTAACTAAACCTATTGCCTTTTTGTTGATGTACCTATAAAGGGATTTAATAAAGTAAAACACTATCGAAAGTAATAAATAAAGATCTTGTGATAGATATATAAATCTATGAATAGAATCGAAACTACCACATTCTATACTTGTCATTGTCCTTAGAAACTTGAACAGTATCAAATCTACCACATACGATTCTTTTTGATATTTTCTAAACCTCGAATACCATCGAAACTGCCACTTTCGATAAAATTTCATTTGTTATTAACAAGGTATATCATCGAATGTGTAATATCTGAAAAACTACTTAAAATATTTAAAATATCTTTATATAAAAGAAAAGTGTGTACAAAAGGATTCACATTTCAGGCATTACTTTTGTCATACTATTATAAGTCATCGTTGTAGGTCAAAATGAAACTTCAAATCGCTCTCCTGTAAAGTTTGTCATTTGCAGTTACGATACTGTATGTTTTTTTTTTTTTTTTTTTTTTTTTCTTACGTGGTCGGTGATGCATTTACGCACTTCACCGTCTCGCTTGGGGGGGAGCGAGACGGCTTCGTATGGGACTCCCGGCCCTAGGATTAAAACGGGCCGGACTACCCACTAAAACCTATCCACGGTGTGTTTCTCCTTCGCCTTAGCCGGGCCGCCGGATAGGCAGGAACTGTTAAGCAACAGCGGCCCGGCAAAGGGGCGCTCTTTCAAGCTCTACTCGGGGGTGCCTAAACCCCCCCTGATCAACACAGAAACGACGCCCCCGAAACACATAAGGGGCGTCGGACTCCTCAGGGCCATTCGCGTGAGCGGTGGGCCCCCCGACCCACCGCCCACGGCCCTATCAGTCGGGGGCTTGGGCGTAGGCAATGCGCCGTCGCCCCCTGACTGGTGCCCGCCGGGGTGGGAGCGTACGGCCTGCACGCTCCCGCTCACGCAGGGCCTCTCTCTTCGCCGCCATCACCTCCCGAGCGAAGGAAGCGACAGTGGCCCAACATTCTTCGCTGCCGGCCATGGATTGAATGACGGCCGGCAGTGAACCTACTCTGCCGATAACGCCCGTGAGGGCCAACCTCGGCGAGTCCCAGGCGGCGCACACGAAGAGCGTATGCTCCGCCGTATCTACGGCGCCGCCTGCGCAGTGATGACAATCAGGCTCCGACAGGATCCCCACCACTTCCCACAGGAATTTGGCAAAACAGCCATGACCCGTGAGACGTTGGGTGAGGAAGTAGGTCGGAGCCCCCTGCGCGTGCTCCACCCACTGGCGGAGCACGGGACCGATGGCCCCCACGAGCACCCGGCTCGCGGTGGGAGCCGCACATCTCAAGGCCCATTGCCGGAACAGATCGTCGCGAGCCTCCTGTCTCCAGCGATCGACCTGCTCCGGCAACAGGCGACCTCCTTCTTGTCGCACCAGGGCGCCCTCCTCGTAAACCCTCTTCAGGACCACCGCCTCGAGATCCCACGGGGGACTCTGTGCTAACAGGCACGCCACCTCAAAAGACACGGTGCGGTACGCCCGTGCAGCCCTCTGCGCCGCGATCCGCTGCGGTCGTCGCAGCTGAACCACGTTCGCGGCGCTGAGGGCATCCGCCCAAATAGGCGCTCCATAGAGCGCCTTGGAGCGTACCACACCCTCATAGAGACGGCGGCAAGCACTTCCCGGTCCCCCTTTATTGGGGAGCAGCCTGCCGAGCGCATTGGCGGACGCCACCAGTTTTGGTGACAACCGCCGGAAGTGCTCGACAAACCCCCACCGGCTGTCGAGCAGGAGACCCAGATATTTAAGGGTCTTCCCGACAGCGATGGAGGTGCCACCCACCACAATTTGGGCATCCCGAGGGGGTCTCATCCGAGGCCCATGGAAGAAAAGGGCCTCGGACTTTTCGAGGGCCACCTTGAGGCCAAGCGCCCTGATGCGACCTACAATCTGCGCCGTGCCGGTAGTGGCGAGCACGGCAGCATCTCTAAAGGTGGGTCCTCGCGCGGTGACAAGGGTATCGTCGGCGTAACAAAGTACACCGACGCCCTGAAGAGTGGCACCGCGCAGGACCCAGTCATAACCTACGTTCCACAGGAGCGGACCCAACACCGACCCCTGTGGAACACCACACGACATTTCCCTGCGGACTACGGCCGACCGAGTCGGGTAAGTGATAGCCCGGTCGACGAAGTAGTCCGCAAGGACGCGCCTGAGGTACCACGGGACGTTGTGGTACCTCAGCGCTTCAGCGATAGTAGGCCAGGGGAGGGTGTTGAACGCGTTGGCTATGTCGAGCGACACAGCCAACATCACCTGCCCCTGGCCAACGGCATCCTCGACACTGTCCCTGAGTCGGGACACGGCGTCCAGGGTGGACCTCCCGCGACGAAAGCCGTACTGGCCACTACTCAAATTCGGCCCCGCCCCCTCCAGATGCCCGACGAGACGCGCAGCGAGCACCCGCTCGAAAAGCTTGCACATCTCGTCGAGCAGGACGATGGGGCGGTAGGCCGACGGCGACTCCGGGGGTCGCCCGTGCTTACGAAGCAGCACGAGCTTCCCCGTCTTCCATCGTCGCGGGACCCTTCCGGACGCCAAACACTCCGACATGAGGGACAGCGTCTCATCTTCAAACTCCGGCATGACGAGGCCGACAACACGCCCAGAGACGCCATCAGGACCAGGGGCGCGGTTCCTGAGTTTTAATTTTAGGACCGCCACCCCCAGTTCGACGTCAGATACGGGCGGGACGGCCTCGCCATCCGACATATCTCGGCTTGGTGCCATACGGGGAGGGACCCACTCTTCCCGCGCGGGGAAGAGGGAACTGACCACTTCTTCTACAAAAGGTGGCTCGAGAGAGGTGGTGAGAGGGGGAGCCCAAGGCTTGAGTTTTCCACTCACAACCTTGTAAGGCTGCCCCCACGGATCCTCATTCAGTCTCTCGAGCCACTCCTTCCAGGCCGCATCCTTGGCGGCCCGGATTGCCGAGCAAAAGGCCGCTCGAGCGGCCCGGTACGCGGCAAGCAGCACCTCCTCCTGGGCAAGGTCTCTTTGGCGTCTCCCGCGACTGCAGGTGTACCGTCGCTGAGCTGCGTGACAGAGTTTCCGCAGCCCAGCGAGGTGGGGACGCCACCAGTAAACCCGCCTTCGCGGGGGTACCGGCCCTGCCCTCTGCATCGCCGCGTCGCAGACGCGAGCCATCGCACCAGCGAGATTATCCGCCCTCGCGTCTACGTCCAGGCCGTCGAAATTGGGAGCGGCCCACCGCTCGACAATACCCGCCTCTCTGGTCAGCTCCCGGTTCAGCGTGTTTAGACGCCACCGGGGTCCCTCTCCTGCAAGGGAGCGATTAGTCACAGCGGGGGTGGCCGAGGGAGTGGCGACAATGTCGAACCATATGTAGCGATGGTCCGACAGGGTCTCCACCCCCTCCATCACTCTCCACCCCCGTATACGGTCCACCAGGGCAGAACTGGCAAACGACAAATCTACGATGGAACTACCCTGGGGCCGTACACAAGTGTGGACCGCCCCCCTGTTCAAAAGCACCAAGCCGGTTGACACCGCCCAATCCTCCAGAAACTCCCCCTTTACAGTAGTCGCCGGGGAACCCCAAGATGTTGACTTGGCGTTAAAATCCCCGACGACTAGTGCAGGGGTGGGACGTACATCCCCCAGCAGGGCCTCGACTTCGGCGAGCACCAGCTCGAACTCGGCGAGGCTCCTGCTGGGGGAAATGTACACCCCAACTACTGCAAAGCCGCCCATCAGGGCCAAAACACAACCACGCCCCCTCAGCACCCTGCCGAAGGGGGACGCACCGACCGCACCCTGACGGGCGACTATGGCCACTAGGCCGTCGCAGTCGCCAGCCCAGTCGTCACGATCGCGGACCAAATACGGCTCGCTGACGACGGCGACGGTCGCCTGCCACTGTGCCATGGACTGCATCAGGAGATCCTGAGCAGCGACACAGTGGTTGACGTTGGCCTGCAGTAGCGAGATGGCCATTTATGATTGAGCGGTGTCCATCCTCTCCTCCGTCGGCGGCGAAGACTGAGTGGTGGAAGCTACACCACGTCTTCTGCCGCCACGACGTCCCCGCTTTTGGGTGGCGACGTCACACTTCCTAGTGCCCAGACGGTGGGCAGCCGGTGCACCGTCCGTGGAACAGACGGGGCACCGGGGCTCCAAAGAGCAACCGGCCGCCTTGTGGCCCGGTTGCCCACACCGGAAGCACATTGCACTGCGATCAACTTCGCAGGTGCACTGTGCTCCGACATGCCCCGAGTCCAAGCAGCGGAAGCACCGCTGGACTCGGGACTCGAGGAGGGAGGCCCGAACAAGGGTCCACCCGATGACGAGGCGACGGCCATCCACTAACTTTCTGGCCGCCGCGACAGGGCACTTGAGCCAGCACGTGCCCGTTCGACCGGGTGGGCAGCGAATTTCGCCCACCTTTACGTGGCTGACACCGCAACCACCAACGTCAGCCACCATCTTCGCGATGCTATCTTGAGTGGCGGTGTCACCAAGGCCTGAGATGCGCAACTCTGCGCATTTCTCAGGTCTGGTGACCCGATCCACTTTGCCCAGTACCGACCGCAGCTTATCGGCCAGGGCGTCCGCCTTGGCATCTTTGTCCGCGCCACTCACCTCGAGGATCTTTCCTCCGGTGACGGCGGCGCGGAAACGCAGACCGTCTATGCCCAGGCTCTTCAGGTCAATTTGGTCTTCAGCCTGGGCGTGCTTGCCCCGTAGGTGGCTCCCGACTCCTTCGCGCCCTGCTGCAGTGTGATAGTCACTGCAGCAGTGCGCGTAGTGCGGGGCTTTTTGGAGCCCTTCTTCTTCTTACGATACTGTACGTAGCCGCAGTCGATATTAAACTGATCGCAAATCGTAAAGTTAATTTATATTACTTAGAGGAACAGTGTGGTACCGTGTCAGCGATTTCAGAAAGAAAGGTTGATGTATGATTGTGGCATAAACGGTTAGGACATTTAAATGCGAAAGATCTCATCAAACTTTTGAAAAAATCTGGCATGAATGTGGGAATGTCAGATGTGGCTGAATTATATGATTGTGATATATGTGCACGTGGAAAAATGAGTATGCTGCCATCTTGCTGCCATTTTATAGAACAAATGGACCATGTGAGGAAACATTAAAAATAATGTACTCTGACGTGGTCGGGCCCATAAAGCATGCGGCAATAAATGGAGCGAAATATTTCGTCACGTTTATCGACGATCACACGAGATGGTGTAAGGTATATTTGTTGAAAAAGAAAATTGAAGTCTTTACAACTTTTAAAATATACAGGTCGAGAATCTTACGGGACGGAAGATTAAATATCTGCAAAGTGACAACGTAGGAGAGTATTTGAACGGAGATTTCGACGAGTATTTGAAAAACGAGGGGATAGCAAGAAGATTGACCATTCCTGGCACACCGAAGCAAAATGGAGTAGCTGAAAGAATGAATAGGACGCTGGTGGAGATGGCAAGATGCATGATGATCTCGTCAGAACTTTCTCCTGGTTTCTGGGGCGATGCAGTATTGACAGCATGTCACCTCAGAAATCATTGTCCAACAAAAAGTCTCAACGGTGAAATACCTTTTGAGAAATGGAGTGAACGATCGGTAAGCTTAAATTACTTACACCAATTTCGATCTAAAGTTCACGTTTTGGACAAAACAGTAGGAAAAGACAAGTTTAATCCACGCAGTAAAGAAGGTATCTTCGATCGTAAAGGATACAAAATATGGATGCCGTTGGAAAGAAAATGTATCGTGACACGAGATGTGAAGTTCCATGAAAACATTAGTCAAGAAAATGAAAAAGGAAATATGTAGATGGATCCTTTTGAAATACAAGAAGAAAGACCAGTTGTTGATCAGAAAAACCGTTGACGATTGACATCGAGTTTTATCCTAAACAAACGAAACAAAATTCCAGCCATGTTATTCCTGATCGTGCAGACGAATGCAGGGAACATGTTCCTGAACACGACAAAGAAAACAGAAATCAAGAGGAATGTGAAATAATACCTTCTAATGGTCCTCTTCAACCAACATATATATCTGAACCGGAAGTCATCGCTGGCCCATCGTATCATGTGCATGTCCTTCATCAAGATTATGAACATGCTGATAGGGGAAGGGCAATAAAAAGAGGTCCAGGCAGACCGCGACTAGAGAGAGGTCATGTTGGACGGTCCAGAAAAATATATAACATGGTTGAAGTGGAACCGCAGATTTCTATGGAAGAATGTGAAGCGCCAGAAATTCCAATGGAAGTAGGCGAGTAGTCAACAGAGGAGTTCGTGGACTGTCAGGATTTTGGTGGAATTACTGAAGTGAGGTTAAAGCAAAGGATGGAAAGACGCAATTATTTCGGAAAAATAAAAAATAATCTAATCAAGAATGAAACTTTCGATATAGTACATAAACCTATGGGCAAAAACGTTGTAGGATGTCGATACATATTGACAACGAAGATCAACGTGGATAAAACTGAGAACAAGAAAGCGAGACTGGTGGCGAAAGGGTTTAGCCAACGCTATGGCATTGATTACGAGAATACCTTCGCACCCGTCGCTAGGCTTGACACAATAAGATTGTTGGTTGCAGTAGCAGCTGAACTCGATCTTGAAGTTCTTCAGTTGGACATCAATACTGCTTATTTAAATGGTCTGTTAGAGGAGAGCATTTACATGAAAGTACCTGAACTTTTGGAAGAATGTTTACAAGATCTTATACGGATCGAACAGAACGGTTCACCTATACATGAACGAGCCAGTAAGATGTTGAACGACTTGAATGCTGGGGGCGAAGTATGCTTACTAAAGAGGTCGCTATACGGGCTCAAACAAGCTGGTTGGCAGTGGAACATCAGACTGGATGAACAACTGATACGAATGGGATTAATTCAATCATTAAATTAGCCATGTCTTTGTATTGGTTACCTATCTTAATCCCGAATTTTAATATTCCGAATATCATAATCCCGAAAACGTTTGGACATTTTTTCATAATCCCGTTTTTAAAAATTCCGAAGTTTTGTTTGCCATATAATCGCAACTCCGAATTTCATTTGCCCATTTATTCATTTGTACGACGATTTAGAATCCAGACGAATGAGTTCCAGACACGAAATCTAAATGCACAAAATCCAGATGACCGTAATCCATATGCACGAAAGCCCAATTTTTAAAACACAAATTTTTGAAATACACTTAATTGATATCCAGAAAAACAATATCCAGATTTTTAAAATCAAGATTTTTTTATATGAAAATGTCATATTACACAGTTGTCACTTTCACCTCAAATCTCTTTTTTCTATTAATGCAAGTCGTTTCTGGCAGGTGGTCGCAGTTCTAACCTAACCTAACCTAGTGAGTCGAATTTACGCCGGGCGCCACTGGAAATACGTTCTGTTTGTAACCAGAGACGCCCGGCAGCGGACGTTAGAGCATCCGCGGCCTTGGTCGCGGAACTAAAAAAAAAAAAAAAAAAGTGAGTCGAATTTGACACTTAAACCTATCTGTAATAGTATCTGTAATAATTTGTTTGTAAATAGACAGACACAGTAGTTGTCTGTTGGTTTGTGTGTGTCACTTTGCGTTTCTATGTAATAAATAAAAAAGGTAATGTCTTGTATCGGTGAATAACTATTTTGAATTTCGTTAGCATGATTCGCGGTTTCTACCCGCGTTAGTTATTGTGACAAATCCTACATCGCGCTAGCGATATTTGCACACTCTTACTATAAGCAAATATGTTCTGGCTACAAATTTTGCTGTTCTCTTTGAGACAGTCTTGATGAGTCTTGATAATGCCTCGTTTAGAGGCGAAACAATTGTCGACGTTTGTTTGTCCTTTTTAATCTTGCGAAAAAAATTAATGCTATTATATTTTGAAAGTTTTTAACATCTTACTTACCATTCTTTTGTCATGGATTTTCGCCATGTAACGCCTGCTTCCATCCAATATTTGAGACAGGTGAGCATCACTCTCCAGGCCAAATTATACATAAAGTTGATCAAGCTCCACAGAACAGCAAGTCAGAACCTGAGGTTCAATCAAGAGTGCAAGCGTTTTGGGGTGTTCCCGAGGTACATATGCCTGAGAACAAACAATAATTCAGCGTCGGCTAGGAATTCTATTTTTAAAGCAAAAACAGCGTGGTTGAACTCTGAAATAAGGAGTTTGTTTAGGGTGAGAGACAGTTTGAAGTGGCATTTAAAAGAGCTACACTCTGAGTTGACCTTCAGTCTACACAGAATAGAGTTTGATTTGTTGGATCAGAAGGTACGAGATTTGGCTTCAAAGTTTATACCCAAAAAAATTTAAATCCAATCAAAAAAAATATTTAATTTAAGGGTGGGTAGAGGTGAGCTTCTTGACCGAAGGGAGCAAGCGTTTTGTAATCACACATTTTACCCCAGAATCAGGAACCTCTCTGACATTCATCTCAACAATAACGAGGTGTCCCTTTTAAATAAAGTCTTAAAATATTCTATACCAAAATCAATATGTAAAAAATCTTTAGAACCATTGGCAGTAGATGCGGAAGTAGCAATTATCAGAAACAAGGGTGACATATTGTTAAAGTCATTGGTGGCACATAAAATCGATTCTGTTGGTTTGTCTTGTACTTTTAACTGCGAATTGGCTGTACAAAAGTCGATTCGCAACAAACTCAGAGATAATGATGTGGTTTTGAGCAAAGCTGATAAGGGTAACACCGTGGTTTTGATCCCTAGGGCAGACTACATAGCAAGGGTCAATGACATCATTTTATCTGATGATTTCCAGCACATAACCTTCAACCCTACCTCCAAGTTCCAGGCAGAACTAAAACTTGCTATAAAATCCACGACATATTTATTTCCTGAGAACTCTTCGTTGCATAGAACTTTGATAAACATGAATCCACGTTGTCCATTGTTATACGGCCTTCCAAAAATATACAAAGAAGGGTGCCCGATTAGACCTGTTGTCGCATACAGGGGTGCTCCAGCATACAATTTATCAAAATTTTTGAACACACTTTTAAAGAAACAATAGATTTTAATCAAAAATTTTCATTAAAAAATAGTACTGACCTCATAGAAAAAATTAAAAATATAAAGCTACCGTCCAACGCTCAACTCGTATCCTTGGATGTAAAAAGTTTGTTCACGAACGTACCGTACAATGAAGTCTTAGATATTTTAAAAAACAAATTAACAATCAAAAGGATTAATTTTAATAAAATAGAAGAAATTATTAACCTAACAAGATTATGTATGACACATAATTATTTTCAGTTTAACAACAATTTTTTTCCTGCAAAAAAATGGTTTGTCGATGGGGTCGCCACTGAGTCCGTTAATAGCCGATATATTTATGGATGCGTTCGAGACAAACCACATAGTTGGGAACATTCATATTGTATATTATTTTAGATACGTGGATAACATTATCATCTGCTGAACAGGAACAAAGCGCCAACTCAGCGTCCTTGTCTCGAACCTGAACTCAGTACACCCTAGAATTGAGTTCTCGTTAGAGGTGGAATCAGAGTCCACCCTTAATTTTTGAGACCTATCAATTACTAGGAGGAATGGGGTTCATGAGTTTAGTATCTATAGGAAACCAACATGTACAGACACAGTTATCCCTTACTCTTCCAATAACACAAGATGGCAGCTTTCCACAGCTTATTGAGTAGGTTATTAGCAGTACCGTTGAACCCACAGGCATTTAATGAGGAATTAGCTATCATTTGTTATATAGCGCACAGTAATGGCTATAACGTGGGAATGGTTTACTCATTATTAAATAAGAAACGCAGAAATGCTAGTTTTCATTTTTTACATCCAACTCAGGATCCACCTAGGAAGTACACTGCATGTTTGCCGTTCGTGGGTTCCATCTAGTTAAGTATAGCTAAGATCATGAGGGAAAACAATATATTTACAGCTTTTAGAACCCAGAACACCTTGAGGAAGTTGTGTAATGGCAAGGATTTAGTGTCGGTTTCACGCAAATCAGGAGTTTATTTGTTGAGTTGCGCAGGTTCTTTGAAGTCAGATACAGAGAGCATTTATCAGCGTTCCGCAACGGTTGTCCAGAGAGGTCCCTTTTCGCGAAGCATCTCCTTGACACCGGTCATTCCTTGAACAATAATAACACCTTTAAAGTTTTACGCTTATGTGAGAAAGGGTTCAAGTTGAGCGGCTGGAAATAGTTAGAAGAGATGTGGATACCTTACTCAATGAACAAATAGATTTTCATACATCTCCTTTACTTAATTTGTTTGTGAACAGACAGACACAGTAGTTGTCTGTTGGTTTGTGTGTGTCACTTTGCGTTTCTATGTAATAAATAAAAAAGGTAATGTCTTGTATCGGTGAATACCTATTTTGAATTTCGTTAGCATGATTTGCGGTTTCTACCCGCGTTAGTTATTGTGACAAATCCTACATCGCGCTAGCGATATTTGCACACTCTTACTTATGAGCAAATATGTTCTGGCTTCAAATCTTGCTGTTCTCTTTGAAACAGTCTTGATAATGCCTCGTATAGAGGCGAAACAATTGTCGAAGTTTGTTTGTCCTTTTTAATCTTGCGAAAAAAAAAATGCTATTATATTTTGAAAGTTTTTAACATCTTACTTACCATTTACTTATTTATATGTTTATAAATAGTAAAAAACGGTAACTTTTTGTCTTATGATTATAGTGTTATTATACAAAATGTATATTATGTACGTATTACGTAGTGGCACCCCATTGAGTTTGAGCGTCTGAGAATGTGTGCGTGTCGATGACCCCCCCCCCCCCAGCATAGCATGCATATGCCTTGTCCCGTCGTATACGGCGACAGCGTAAACGACGACCGCGTTGGTCTATGTTATATTAAAGATATTAATCACGATACGAAAGTCTTTGTTCTAGTCTATGTCGACGACATATTGGTCGCATCGCAAAAAAGAGGTTGTATCGAAAATTTTAAAAGAGGCCGCTGAATTTGAGTTGAAAGATTATGGCGTTGCAAAATATATGCTCGGAATTGAAATTGACAGAATTGACAGTGGCATTAAATTGTCACAACAAAAATATATTACTGATATTTTAAATAAATTTAATATGAATACATAAATGTAGTTCGGTGTGTACCCCAATGGAAGTTAAAAACCAATTATTAAGTTCAACCGAGAAGTATAATGAGTGTGAACAATATCCATATCGGGAATTGATTGGTTCTCTTATGTACTTACTCAGACTAGAAGAAGAATATAGACGGAACATGTAGAATGAACACGTGAAGCCAAATGACACTTTCAATGTGTGCGTGTGACTCCGATTTCCGTGTACCGATACCACTAACGGCGTGTGCGTAATGTTGCCAGCAAATGAAAAATCTCCAAAAAATCTTAGTGGACATATATGATGGATAATTAATATTTGTTATAGTACATGTTATCTGCAATTATTTTATATCATTTACACAAATGATTATTATGATATGTGTCTAAAATGGGGAAGTGTTAAAATAAATGAAAACGTGATAAACACTGAGTAAACACACTTTAATTACTAGCTTTCAAAAAAATTCCCATAATTAAAATAATAATTTTTAAGATGAATGAACAAAGCTCTATTCCAGTGTAAGTACAAGTTACAGTCAACAACAAAAGTTGATTAGCACAAAAATATTTATTATTCTTTTTTACATCCCAATGCATGTGCCACAGCAATGTACTAGTAATGTTAGAATACCCAAGGACAAAGTTAATATATTTCGTATTTTGTTTATGATTTTGTGATCGGTTTAACAGCTATAGTGATCAACAGATAAGAATTATTGGTTAAGCTACTTTTGTCGTTGACTATACATGAAGTAGATATCAATAGTCGTTTGGTTAAGACTAAGGCCTTTGTAGTATTAGACTGAAATTAAAATACTGACACAGTAACATAAATAAATTGGATCAGAACACTGGCTGGGAGGTCAGACAGCAGTCAATTCCAAGATTGGCGAAATACCCAAGCCACGCATAGTCAGTAGATCCCGGACACAGATGTGATCGGGAGTTCGGGACTAACGCACGAATGATGATGATGATAATTAGAAACATCGAGCTTGTCAACATTGATGACACTGATTTTTTTTACTCAGTACTTTATAATTCCCATAAATACTGCAAAATATTTTGTGGAAATGATGAAAAAATTATGGCAACTCTGTATAGTATGGCGGAGGTTTTGTGTTCCTAGTTTGTGCATCTAAAATATTTACAAAAATGTTATGAAATCTAATAAGAAATAGTTAATTACTTATGAAACGATAATCCAGCATTCTTCCTATGAATAGTTGAAGTGTTTTTACACCTTTTCACCACACAATACGGCATATTTATAATATTTTGTTCAACCGTGATCGCACGTGCGTACACACTCGCTGCTCACAAAGGAGTGCGAGCGGAATGGTATCCCATTGCTATATAGTATCCCTTTTGGCGGCTTCACTCGCTAGTTCTATTCGTTCCGTCTATGTTATTCTTTTAGTCTGAGTGTACTTATAACTACGGGAACGAGACCCGATATTACAAATAGTGTGGTCAAGTTAAGCCAATTTCTTGATAGTCCAACTGAACAATGTTGGAATGCTGCGAAACGAGTACTACGTTACTTAAAGCATACAAAGACGCATGGACTTGTGTTCACGAAAACAGGTAATTCACCAAAAGGTTACTCAGATAGCGATTGGGGCGCGTGTATTATTGATAGACGTTCTTACTCCGGTTAGGTATGTTTTTATGTTAGGAGGCGGATGCGTGTCGTGGAAATCACAAAAACAGAAGTGTGTGGCAACTTCTACGTGTGAAGCCGAGTATGTGAGCTTGTCGTCCTCGATGAAAGAAGGCATGTACCTTAATAGCTTGCTGACTGAAATCGGGTTAAGTAAGTTTGCACAATTGACCTTACATGTAGATAATCAGGGGGCGCTGTGTCTTGCTGGTGATCCAATGTACCATTCTCGGAGTAAACATATAGATATCAGGTATAACTTTATCAGAACTGTATTAAAGAACAATAAGAGTATTGAGTTGAAGTACTTACCGACAGACTCGATGCTCGCGGATATATTAACGAAGGCTTTGCCAAGAACTAAACACTACGAGTGCATGAGTGGTCTAGGCATTGTTACTTAGTGAATTGTTTATTTTGTTAAGGTTGTTCTTTGATACAATTTCAATTTGTATGTGTTTTGTTTTATGCCTTTTATTTTAATATGCACATTAAGGGGGCGTATTGAGATTATGTATTTAATGTTTTATTAATGCATAAAACCTTATGTACTCATAATATTAGTATGATATACTGGCACCAGCTATTTGAATGATATTCTAATTTATATCATGTCATTTAGAAAATTTTTGCATGCTATGTCAATTGCTCAAAAGAACTCACTTTTGACAGTACGATTGTAAACAAATATTATTAACAATAAAGTTCCTTAAAAGTGTGTCATTGTATTTCTACACGCAGAACCATGCTAGGATCCTCCCCCACAGTATGGAAACCTATAAACGTAAAAAATAAAAAAAATAAAAAATAAAACAGCATTAATAAATTGCAAATGTATAAAAGAACTTTTTAACATGCAAAATCCGGTTGTTTTCCTGTGTACCCTTGGCTGTTCCCTTGATGGTACAGTGGAAAATAAATTTTAACCGCTGTACCCTTGGCCGCAAAACCCAACCAACTTAAATTAAACACGTCACGTCAAGTAGTTATATGTTGTTATGTATTCCTGGTACATTTGAGGTTTGTGTCTTTTATAATGGACAATCATTTTCATCTGTACTCGGTGCACCTGTTGACACATTGTAGTTCTGTACTCCTAGTACTTTTGTTACTTGTTGTACTTTATTTTTGTCCAAATTAAAGAAAAGCCAGTCCTCTTGGTGACGTGTTTAATTTAAGTTGGTTGGGTTTTACGGCCAAGGGTACAGCGGTTAAAATTTATTTTCCACTGTACCATCAAGGGAAATGGTACACAGGAAAACAAGCGGCAAAATCCACATAATTTCACCTCTGCGAGCTATATGAGTTGATGAATCAATAAGGTTCATTACTGTAGATCAAACAATTTCAATTGTACCACATCCGTACATTCATAGATATATTTATGAAAAAGTAATAACAAAGCATATTATTATTGTGACTATTTGGATGATAAATGTATTATGCAGACATTATCTCAACACAATAATGAAATGATTATATGGTAATAATTATATGAAAATAATGGTACATTTATATTACATATGATAAATGGTATAAATTTCTTGACATGGTACTTATTTGATTTATGATGTGTTTTTCGACATGGCTTGTACGGGGTAATCAAATTATGTATACTTTATTATTATTTTGACATGTTTCTATTTTGGACTTAATTCTTTTTGACATCTAACATGACATCTTTTTTAAAATATTTTTGACTGTACTTACGACATTTTTGACATACTTAATTGTAAAATGTTCGGATGTTCGATTCTCAGCAACCTCTTGACCGATAATTAAATTTTTTTCACCTAAATTAATAGCTGATTTCAATTAAGGTCGTGACGAAGCTCAAATATTCAATTTAAATACAAAACATAAAAAAAAATAAAAAACGCTTCGCTCAATACGAAGCCGCGCACTGTTTACAGCAGCGTAGCTTTACTGTTATTTTAATAATTATGATTTTAATTCAATGTTTTCTGATTTTTAATTATACTCGTATTTTGAAGTTTTAAACCATTAACTATTTGCCTTTTTTTTTTTTTTTTTTTTTTTTTTTTTTGCCGTAAGATGGATTGTGGCTGTGCTCA
This sequence comes from Nudaria mundana, assembly GCA_963556515.1. NCBI lineage: Eukaryota > Metazoa > Arthropoda > Insecta > Lepidoptera > Erebidae > Nudaria > Nudaria mundana. Next base: position 14,426,241 of record OY748303.1, read on the forward strand.
ATTCTATCATGTCACCTCATTATGAAACAAAGATAAAACAAAACCCTAACTATTTAAAATAATAATAATTAGTTTTATAAAACTTGGGAAGGCAAAGATACTTAAGACATTTCTCACCACTAGATTAAATACTTCCCCAGCGAGTTGAAATCTCGAAACTTGGTTCGCAAACCTTCATTAGACGCAAAAACCGGCAAGTATCGGGCCACGCATAGAATAAGGTTCCGTAGTCAAACGTAATAACCTCTATAACTCCTGAACTAACAGAATTATCGGATCCGTTATAGTTTTGCTTTAAAGTTGGACATGGACTTGGACTACCATTACAAATGTTTTCAGATTTTTTAAGCCAGTTGTTTAGATTTTAGAAGGAGGGACGCTCTGTTTCACCAAAAAAAATGAGCTATAAAGTTGAATATCTCGCAAACGAATACTTAAATCAAAAAAACGTTTTAGCAGACTCTCAATTTTTTTTAAATATCTATCTAGTGATATCCCACACTCCGGGGTTGACGCAAGAAAAAAAATACAAGTTCTGGTTACGTGTACAGGAGGAACGCCGTAAAATTTTTTTTTTTCGTAATTTTATTGTAGCACTTTGTCAAAGTAGTAACTACACATATCCATGCAAAGTTTCATGTTTTTAGCATTCACCGTTTAGGAGGAAAGTCGAGGACAGATGGACAGACAGACATGACGAAACTACAAGGGTTCCGATACTTTACTACAGAACCCTAAAAAATGAGTTGTTTAAAAAAAGATTTATAAAGTATTATTTAATGATCTTCTTGTCCCGTTTTCATGCCATTTATAATAATATGTAAATAAATAGGCTATAGAATATTAAAACCTCTGCAGTTCTGTACTTCAACGAGATGACATGTAAAACAACATTATAGTTGTACAGTCGTTAGCTCAAGTTCTAGAAACACTAGTGCGACTTGAATATCTCTGGTACCACACTGGTATGACACAGATAAGGAATAGTACCTATGATAAGAATAAGATTTTCATTCTCTCCTTTCTCGATGTTTCTCAGGACCAGAAGGCTGGCTATTCTGGCCCAAAGAAAAGGTATCGCCATCCAACGTGGCAACACAGCCAGCATTCTGGCAACCTTCCCAGTCGGCAATGACGCGGAGGATTTTTTAAACGATATTTTGTATTGTAAATATTTTTAGTACATAATTATGTATATTGTAATTCTTAACATAACATGGTATAAAATAAAGTCGCTCGTTCCGTATGTATGCTTCGATCTTTGAAACTACGCTACAGATTTTGATGCGGTTTTCACAAATGGATGGAGTGGTTCTCGAGGAAGTTTTTTGCCCTCAGGAGCAGTTCACCAGATTCTCGATTCACCAGATTCGCAACTTACCAGATTCTCAACTCACCAGATTCGCAGTTAACCAGAAGTATAATCAAAAGCAAATGAAATTTATATATATTAACAACAGAAAATAGAATTAATTCTAAAAATTATAAAATAAAAGGGTTTTGCTCCGCTGTACCACTGGTATATACCACGTAGTCCACAAATGTTAAAAATGTATTCGACTGTTCTACTGCAGATATTATGATACATGCACACTAGTGAATCCCACTTTCGATTCGTTCCCACTATTTCTACTAAACAGTTCTACCGTAGAACTACTGGGAACTTTTTTTCCCACTAGTTCTACTGTTTGATGGAATAAAAAAGTGGACCATAATTTACAACTTACCCGATTGAATGTTTGAACTCATTATTCCGAAAAAGTACCAGGCGATCATAACTGAATAGGAGTTTCTGGTTGTGGTTAATATTTTGGTGTTATAACCCTTTAAAATATTATTATTTTATGACTTTATAATATGGTCAGTCTCTCTAATCTTGTTGTTATGTATTCCTGGTACATTTGAGGTTTGTGTCTTTTATAATGGCCAGTCATTTTCATCTGTACTCGGTGCACCTGTTGACACATTTAAATAAACTAAAGGGATCGAGATTCGGATGCGATTTCGAGAGTGCTTATGTAGTTCTGTAGTCCTAGTATTTTATTCGAGGTTCGTGTCATTTATAATAAAAGATAGCCTCACCATCAATGTCACTATCACTATCGAAATATCCGTACAATAAACAGCTCTGTCTACCTCATCAAAGCATAAAACATAAGAACCTTTATGACATTTTTTAAGCACGATCAAAGGTGAACGGTTTCTGAACAAAACTTCTTCGAACACATTTTGAATGAACCAAACTGAGCGAGATAAGTGTTGACGAGTGCTCTTTTGTAGTTCTGTACTCCTAGTACTTTGGTTGTTTGTGTATCTTATAATAGAGAGTTAAGGGACCCAAGCGGCTCTGGTAAGATTATATCCATACTGCCCTACTAAGCGCATTATACATTTTTTTGTCCTGGTGAAAAATAAAGAAATGTGTGAACAGGTGCACCGAGTACAGATGAAAATGACTGGCCATTATAAAAGACACAAACCTCAAATGTACCAGGAATACATAACAACATAGAGCCTACAAGATTTTAAATTCTTTTAAATTCAGTGAAAACCGATTGAATGTTTGAACTCATTATTCTGAAAAAGTACCAGGCGATCATAAAAAGTGCAGTGCATATTGTACAAAGAGTACCTTTTATGATATTGTAGTTCGTCATACTAATACGAATTTTCTGTTTGATAGTACAATATCTGGTTAACTGCGAATCTGGTGAGTTGAGAATCTGGTAAGTTGCGAATCTGGTGAATCGAGAATCTGGTGAACTGCTCCTGAGGGGTTTTTTGTGTAGGTATATAATTTGTCAAGCTGATGCCCGTCCGCTAGTTGCAAATAAAACAACGTCTTTCTCCCTTTAAGTACGTAGTTAACCTTTTCTAAGGTCTACTGCGCTTTTGTAGACTTAGAGAAGGCCTATGATAGAGTGGTGAGGAGCGAATTGTGGTCAGCGCTGTCCATGTATGGAGTAAGCAGCAACCTGATACGAGCGCTGCAATCACTTTATGAGGGTTCCAGTGCTTGTGTCCGCATAAACGGGACTTACACGGACTGGTTCGGTATCGAACGAGGCGTCAGGCAGGGCTGTGTAGCGTCACCAATGCTGTTTAACCTATACATGGATAACTGTCTGAAAGATCTGAAAGCGAGTGTGTGTGGTTTAAGAATGGATGAATTGACCATCAAGTGCCTCTTATATGCTGATGACCAGGTAATACTTGCGTCATCGGCGGAGGAGTTGCAGGTGATGGTTGATATTATGAATGAGTCTTTGAAAAGGAAGGAAATGAAAGTGAACGCAAGTAAGACGAAAGTAATGGTATTTGAACGAGACGAAAGTATGTCGAACTGTGCGATTGTTGTTATTGGAGAAAGAGTGGAGCAAGTGAAAGAGTTTGTGTATTTAGGGTCCAAGTTTACAAGGGATGGAAGATGTGACGACGACATTGAAAGAAGAGTTATGGCAGGAAATCAAGTGAATGGGGCTCTGCATAACTTTATGAACAGTCAGAAGATTTCCCGGAGGGCTAGGCTGGCTGTTCATAGAGGAGTGCTGGTCCCTACACTTATGTATGGAAGTGAATGTTGGGTTTGGCAGAAGAAGCATGAAAGTAAAATAAATGCAGTGTAAATGAGAAGTTTGAGACGTATGACTGGTTTGACATTGGTTGAGAAAGTGAGGAATAGCGAGATACGAGAACTTTGCGGTGTATCAGAAGATGTAGTGAGTAAAATAGAAAAAGGGATGCTTAGATGGTTCGGGCACGTAGAAAGGATGGATGAAGAAGATTGACGAAACCAATACATAAGGCGGGCGTGAATGGACGGGCAGGTAAGGGTCGACGTAGGCGAACGTACTTCGACCAAATCGGAGATGTTTTGACCAAAGCCCAGGTCAAGAGCACCCAGAACCGGAGAGCGTGCTTGAAGATAGTTATGAAAGTGGAAGAAGCGAAAGAAGTATGCCAGGACCGTAGCAAGTGGAATTCCATAGTCTCTACCTACCCCTATGGGAAAGAGGTGTGACCTTAATATTATTATTATTAACTAATATATATACTAAAATATATTAAAAAAAGAGTATTGAACTCAATACTCTTTTTTTAATTAATATGTATTTACACATGTATGTTTATCAGTGACTCGAAGAGCACGTTAAGCCGTGTCGGTTCCGGTTGACATATGGCTGTCGTAACGGGTATTTGGAGCTGTAAAACAAAATCCGACTGGTCTAACTACAGAACTTCGATATCGCCACGCCAATGGATTGTGGAGGTCAGATGGCAGTCGCTTCACGAAAAATATTGAAGTTTAGCCGCATCGCAGTAAGACTGAAAAGCCTAACTAGTTTGGATAAAGGCTCAGTGGATGATGATGACTGTAGTTTTAATTAATATAGAAAGAAAAAAAAGTTCTGCAAATAAAAAAACTCTGCTAAAAAAAATAATAAAAAAAAACCATAAAAAAACAAAGTATTATTTAAACTTTTTGACGAAAAAGTTGAAAAGGTTACTTCTAAAATTACGACTCTGGAAAGTTAATCGGTAAGCTTGTTCCAATATCAAGAAACACTTTCATCCGGATAAAACTAAAAGTGTCCGGGACATAAATAATGTACATATACAAAACGAAGACTTTGACATACTTCGTAGTTTAAACTACACTGTTTTCGGGCAGAGATAGGCAAAGTATCATGGCAAGTACAATATCTCTTCTTATTAAGCTACAAACAATTTTAAAGTGAAATACCTCAAAATAATATGTCATAAATTAATGTACCTGTATTAAGTTAGTCTTAACTTTTGCTTAACGTTTCGACCAGGTTGTACAGGGTTCAGCATGGCTTCCCTGCGTCTTCAAGTTCGACCCTTACATTCTTGATGTATTTTTAGATACCCAAAGAGTAAAACGGGAAACCTATTACTGAGGCTTCGCTGCCCGTTCATCCCGTCGGTCCGTCCGTCCTTCCGTCGGTCTTGAGCTGTATGTCATGAACCGTGATAGTTACAAACGTCCAAGAAGTTGGCCCCCCACTTATCGATTACAAAAATTTTGAAAGTTGTTCTGGGTTGTTCTAGGTTTGTGCTACTTTGTTCCAAAACATTATAGAGCTAAGACTGAAATTTTCAGAGAAAATCCAAAATAGCTAATTTCTCCAGAATCGTGATATCTTAAAAGTGGGGTACCATCAAAAATTATTATTTGCGATAATTGCGAAAATAATTGGATTTCGGGCGCGATATTTTGGAACAATATAGAACAAACCTAGCACAACCCAGAACAACCGCCACAATCGTGATATCTTAAAAGTGGGGGGCCAGCTCAGAAATTAGCTCTTTTGGATTTTCTCTGAAAATTTCAGTCTTAGCTCTATAATGTTTTGGAACACAGTAGCACAAACCTAGAACAACCCAGAACAACTTTCAAAATTTTTGTAATCGATAAGTGGGGGGCCAACTTCTTGGACGTTAGTTACAAAGTAGAATTTTTCACAGATGATATAATTCTGTTGTCTCTAATACTAAAATGCAGAATATAATAAATATTGAAAGGGGGCTCCCATCCAACAAACGTGTCTTATTTGCCGTTTTGGTACAGAACCCTTTGTGCGCGAGTCCAGGTCGCACGTGGCCGGTTTTCTCCATGTAACGTCACACACCACACTCACGGTGTCCGTATTCTTGAGTAACGTACACCAAAGTTTACCTACTCGACTAAAAAACCTCGCAGTAAACATAAACATGACAAAACATGATATTCCAGTACAATGTACTTGTTAGGAAACTAAATTTACTTGTCACGGCTATGATCTCATCTCATAAAGTACCTTACTTGAATAAATACAAATTGTGTACAAAGGAACTCGCTATGAAGATTGAGAGCTTACTTGTTTACTACAATTTGTATAAATCTGAAAATAAAGGGATCCTCTCAGGAAATCACTCTTTGTAAGGAATATAATAGATAATATTATATTCGTTTAATTCTGTAGAAAATTTATGTAGTATTTTGTCAAATACACTGATTGATTCCGAGGTGCGATGCAAGACCGATGCCATAAATGCTTGGAGGATGTCTTGCCCCGACAGTGACCTTCCCTCACGCCTAGGCTCACAGCGACTGTGGGATTCGCCACTCTGTAAATTGAGAATTAATACATCAATTGACACTTCTGTCAATATTTCGAGAGAGAGAGAGAAAATCATCACACTACGTTTGAAAATTTTATAAAATTTGTATCTTACGTTTTGAGAAGTAACGCGGATACCCGCGACTTCTCGTGTGGTTTTCTTTAAAATATTATTAGCCTAAGTTACTCCTTACAACATCGGCTATCTGCCAGTGAAAAATCTTGTTAAAAACAGGGCCAGTCGTTTTAGAGATAGCCATAACTGAATGACCAAAGTAATTGAAGAGAGATTGAAAAATAGGTTACAATGATGTGTTATAATTAATTCTGTACTAGCTGGTTCGTGCGGCGGAATTTAATACAATAATTTTTTTCCTCTTTGAAATATTATTCCAAGGTTCCAAACGTTTTAATAGCGTATTTCTGTACCTATTACTTATCTTCACATAATGTAAAGTGGTTTCGACTTCTCATTGTTCAAACAAATCTTGTTAAGAAAACTTTACATCACTTATTACCGAGAAAATTTTCATTGTGTTATTCATAAAATAAACATGACTCCACTTAGAAACGGTTACGAGATAGAAAATAATACTCGAGTTCAAGAGTTAGAGACAGTTGAATTATAATGCTTCAGATATGTACCTAAATAACTTGAGGTATTAGTGGTGGGCTTACCAAGAGTGAAGGAAATGCTAGTAGGAGAACCTATATATTTGCGGGTTCAGTTCTTCTCTGTTCGTTCTTTAGATTAAGTAGAGACAGTGTGTTAGGTTGTAGATTGAGATCCGAGAAGACCTCTCACTCAGTCACGCGTAAACCGTGGAACTGATTTATATTAGATAGGACATTTCGTGAATTGTCACATTTATTATCCCTGTTGTGCAGTCCTTTGGGTATCCGAAAAGTACTCTTACTTTGTGGTAAAACAATTTTTTAGATTGATTAAGATCTTACAAAATATTAATCGTAATTTTGTTTTCTCGTTCCCAATTCCCACGGGAATACATATCCGGGATAAATAGTAGCCTATTATACTCGGGGATATTATGTACTTACATTATTTGTGAAAGAATTTTGAAATTCGGTTGTTTAGTTACGGAGTCTATTCAATTCAAAGATACAATCAAATCGTTCCTCTAATAATATTAAGTACTAACAGACATCCGCAGCTTCGCCTGCTTGAAAAGTAATAAAAACAAAAACCTTCTTCGAAAACCACTCTACCCATTGGTGAAAACCGTATCAAAATCCGTTGCGTAGTTTTGAAGATCTAAGCATACATAGGGAACGAAAGCGACTTTGTTTTATACTGACAGAAAACTGTATCCAATTTGTAGTCCTCCCAAAGACCTAGAAAGTTCTCTCGATGGTACGCTGGTGGTTAAGCTCGAAAACCACTCAATTCACGCAACAAAATCCGTTGTGTAGTTTTAAAGATCTCAGCATACTTTGTTTGATACTGTGTTATGATGGAAAACTTTATATCCTATTTGTAGTCGTCCCAATCTCCCTCAAAGACCAAGAAAGTTCTCTCGATGGTACACTAACCACGTACTACGGCACGTACCGCGGTACCACTACGGTACCAATGCTAAGCGTAACAATATAGGAATATAGGTACTTGTCAAGTTGGTAAACCATTAGTCCATCACAATACAGTTATTGCAGTTCCATCCCAATTTAATTGGAATGCGAATTAAAAACGAAACAATAAAATGGAATTTTCGGCTTTTTGGAATTGGTTATAAAAATTAACATACGGGCAGATGTTTCCATTTTTACAATTTATAGCAGTTGCCGCACCACCAATAAAATCCAAATGTGGCTCGGTAAGCGTTATGTTAATTTTACGCAGTAAACATTACGAATGAGTAATCACGACTGACTAAGCTAATTATTTTATCAATACTATAACAATACTGATTTAATGGTAGCAACTGCTTTGCAGAATATTTTATGCTCTAAAGGTTTTCTATTTTTGATTAAGTAGTGTAAAATTCTAAATTACTTTGGAAAAGGAACACACACATTGTGACGTGAAACCGGTCATACCGGCCACAAATAATGCCAACACAGACCGATACCTACCTAATTAACTATGTACTAATTTTTTGCACATACCTATATCCTAAGGCCTTCACAAGCATAAACACCTTTTATGTACCACACCCATTCTACTGTTTCAGGGAATTGATGGGATGCTTAGCGCAGCTTATGCATTGCCAAGAAAAAGCTGACACTGGGGAGAACTAGGAGAAGAATTTCCCCCAGCGAAAATTCTTTCCTGAAGGGGGGGTGTGTGACGTGAAACCGGGCATACCAGCCGCCCCGAGCATCATGCGTCGTCCCTGCTATAAGGCGGGCCCCTATTTATACGAGCGACGATCGTCAGTCCCTCTCTCGCTGCTACAAGGAAACTCCAGGGGAAGTGGCTTACTGATTAAAGCACTTGCCTCAGACCTTCGCAACCTGTAACCTAGAATTATCTAGAATCTACGACCCTAAGTCGTGGCCCTGTATTCTTATTGTTTGATACAATATATGTATAAAATCGTACTTGAGTGTGATCATTTGGCTTTATCCCGAGGTTATCTAGGAAAGGCAGGTGGTAGACCCCTCAACGTCACAACATTGCTTAACAAAATATTGATATCGACTTTAAATTACCAAAATGGGACCAAATATCTGTCGAAATGTGACCACATACAATGGGACTACAAGGGAAGCAGTAATTTTCCTAAAAAACATCAACGTCTTAGTAATGCTTGTTGTGTAAAAAAATGAAGAGGTAATTTTTATTTTTAAGATTTATCTAATGATACCCCCCCACACGATGAAGTAGACACGAGAAAAAAAAGATCTCCAATGTGTCCCAAAAAACAAAAATTCATAGCAAATATCCATGCAAAGTTTTATGTTTCTAGCGCCGTTTAGGAGGGAAGCCGATGACCGTCCGTCCGTCATCCGCTTTCCCGACCACCGGCATAGTTTCGTCATATCCATCCGGAAACTATAAGTGATCCGAGACATTTACTAGGGAATCCTACAAAACAGTACAGTACAACCTTAATGTTAAAAGTGTCTGGCTTGAGCATGGTGCAGGCGCCTCCTAAAATGCCGTAATTGTAGCATATTTTGTACTTAGGTGACAATTTTTTTTTGTCGCATTATACACGCTTTTTGATTCTGACACGAGACCAATGTACATTCGTCCACGTTTGGTCTTAAGAAAATGTGTAAATGAGTAAATTATTGAAAAGGGAGTGACCGAGAGTCTTATTGCCAGGTTCTTTCTCTCAATTCTACTTATTGCTTTGCGAATCTGGCATTACATGTAAATATAGAAGTAATGACATTTTTTGTTTTAAGTACTTACTGACGTTTGTAAGAGCCATTTAGTAACCTATACAAAATAAATAAATTATTTCATTTCAGTCGAACTCAGCTGTCTAGTCAGCTGCAATAGGCTTGCCCCTTTTTACGTTTCTGGCAAAATTTGGGCGTTTATTATGATTTTGTCTAACATGCATGATCCCATATAGGTGCAGAATAAACAACATCACCTAGTTTCAAATGAATCAGAGATTGTGCTATGACTGGCTATGACAACTGAAACTATATTCTCAATTCCCACGTAGTTTACATAGAAAACAGACAAACTTCTTAACGAACATCCGCTGATCACACAAATTTTCATTTTAACCTGAAATTCCAACACTCAGGCATTCTCACACACTCCACCACCGAAGCAATCTGTAAAGAAATAGCATTACGCGTGAATGTCTAGACCGATTCTGCAAATTCTTATTTTAATGTTATTATCAAGAGAAGGTCCTTTCGGAAGAAAATAAAGTTAAACAGAACTTTAGAAAATTCGAGAAACCTTAACCACCACACTTTTTTTATTTCACTCTACGTCACTCCTACGTCCGTTCCCGGGCGTTTCTCGCACGCACCAGAACAATTAACGTACTTTTATTCGCAGGAACCTAGGGTTTATATAATTCAATTAGCTATGAGTGTGTCGATAGTATAGAATCACAATACTGTTTACGGAAGTGCCCGGTGCACTTAACTGGGGGCCCACAGGCGACGGGCGGTCGGCCGGCAGGATCCGCGGGTGTCCTCCAATCGATTGTGGTAGCTGACGAGTTGCTCCGGGTCGAAGGCCACAGGAGCGACGGCACAGCGTCTGGTTGCTCAGCAATTGTACTTTTCGCAAATATGGCTTATACTAAGCCCCAAAGTAGTTCTGGAAAGGACACAAGCAACGGACTAGATTCCGGCTCGGCACCGCTTGCCGTAAATGTAAATTTAAATGTAAAAATACATGTAAATCGCCGTACAGGTTCCCTAATTGTCGGATGCACTGCACAATTATTTACATGAGGGTACATGACAAGGTTACACATGACACAGGATTATACAAACATGGGAACAGGGAAAACACAGACAGGTAGTTGGCTCATCCTTATATATCGGTCTCCGACTGGCGCGCGGCTGAAAATCTCAAAGAAAGAATTAACTAATAATCAAATAATAAAATTTAGCTATAGGCCCAACACAAATGTGGGTAAATTTCAAAAGATTATTTTTCTACCTATTACGTATCGGAGACGAAGTTCCTAAAGAGTCTGCGTTATGTGTAATTCCCATCTAACAATTAAAACTTTATAATGGTTCACTAAATTAGGGAACCCTAAAAAGACGGTCCCTCAATGGCAGTCTAGATAATAAAATGTTAAATAATAGTGAATATTCCAGATGGCTGAATATGATCTAGGTATTTGAATTTACGTTAAACACAATATAAATTTAGAAAAATAACGGGGGTCCCGCTTAAGGCCGCGACCCAAATAGTACGGCTTCACAATAAAATATGTCGGGTAGATGAATTATCTTAACCTGGATTCTCTTTCTTGATATTCGCAATTTAAAATTATAAAACTATAGTTTACTGCTTAAGGCCATAGGTGGTTAGCGAATTCTAAGTAGTAATATAACAATTTATCATTATATTCGATAGGGCAATGTTACTAGGTCCTAGCATTCCCTACGAGTTTATAAAATAGGTAATTACATAGACAACATATATAGATAGGTAATACATATATAATTATAGCTTTTAGGGGTGAAGTAATTGAACCTCACCGTCCTAAATGTTTTCTTGTATAGTTTGTGGCAAGAAATTCAGCACCGCCTGGTCTTATTATTTAATTCGATAATAACCACTATCGGAACCCAGAACACTCACGGAGTCTAAACAAACTAAAGGTTTAAGTTAAATTCTACGCGGCTAATAATCTATGACTTAGCTATTGGTAATATTCTAATTATGGATCGCGCGGTTGACGTTATACGTAAGCTATTCTGTTCACAGCACTTACCCCGGGTACTCGGGAACACAAACACTGATTTTATAAACTGAACAACTGTTGCAGATATTGATCTTACTAATTAATGGCAAGGGCAGCTTTTTTAATTAAATTATTTAATTATAATTATTTATTGGGTAATTTGACAGATACCAATTATGACGTAAGCTATGCCTTGACGAGAATTTCAATTATGCGAATGTCCCTGCTCGCTGTCTGCACGGGTTTATCCAACCTCTACTGCGGTAACGGAGTGGTGCCGTATCCCTTCCCGGTCGTTTAGTGACGAGACAACTACACATCGATATCCGCGCTCGTGCTACCATTGGCCGGCGGCCAATCCTTATCTGTTCGATCTCAACTACTTCACAGAACAATGAGCGAAGGAATTTATGTATTGTTTAAACCCGTTCCCTGGCCTTCTAGTATGTTCCATTTAGTGATGTGAACACACGTAATATTTTTTGATGTCGATGTATGTATGACATCGTAACAGAAGGTATTTCCAGTGGCGCCCGGCGGACTTTGACCACTTCTGTGGCCTCTTCGCGGTTTGGTCGGGATGAGAATCCCGCGTAGTTGGGGTAGGGTTTATCCCGGGTCAGTGAGTGAATCAGGTTGCGCAACCCTTCTCGCCTGCTTCTGTAAGGACGGCGGGTGGCTATCCCGACGTTCTCAGGCCCCGGTCATGGAGGTCGATGGTCTTGGGCGTAGACAAGTCTTCGGCGCCCTCGCTGTCACACTTACCTACTTTTTCTTTTGTTTGTCATGCCTGCCAGGTTTTTTTTTAATTTCATTCGGTACGAAGTTGGCCATGACAGCGTATAGTTTATAACCTTACTAAATTTTAAAATAGGTATCACGTTTTGTTGTCCATATTTAGACTTTCGAGCAACAGACTTAGCACAGCCAACGTCAACTTCAGTTGATCAGCATATTCAGCCACTGATGTCACAGAAAATGTTTAAAAACGTATTAATTTGGTCACGTGATCAAACTTTTCCGCAATGTCATTGTTTGTGTATGTCAATTAACTGAAATGGACACAGTCATGCTCTATGTGCAGGTGGCACCAGACGTGGGTATAGGCTGATTAAATTCAGGAATAAAAGAATCCAGTTGAAAATTAAAATATAGAAAATGAGCAGTAAACATTACTCCTGTGTTCCCTTGGAAATGTAATCATAATTTTATTCAAAATCTTTGCAAAAATAACAAAAAAAAAAACACATTTTAAAATGGTTTTATAAATTAAAAAAATATTATGCTAAACCACAAAATGATTTCATGAATATTCATTAGTTCAATCGTTTGGTTAACAACCGGGCTTTGGATTGTGAGGACCGCGGCCAACGTCACCGATTCAATGCAATTGCGGGCGACTGTTTTTACCGCACTAATAAATCACAGCTCCCTCGAACACGCTCTCCACTTGATCGCCTCATTTCATTTCTCTCTAGAGCCCTGATCTGTTAACGTTGCTGAATAAATAAATGGACTTCGAGAAATCATTTAAATGCACTAATTAAAATGGTTTCCTATACTTGATTCAGATGTTTCATTAATACAGACTTGAAGTTGTTTTAACTTTGAATTACTTACGAATGGTAAGAATATTGAACGACTTTTCCAATGTTTTTAGTACAAATAAGTCAATTAAACTACTAAACGATCGCCCTTGTTGCTTCAGTTTTGTTGGTCAGAGAGCTTCATCCATTTGTCAGCAGGTACAAAGCGTGGTAGTTAGGATGACTTAGCCCTTGGAGAATGTTAACAGGGCCTTTTAGTACCCTCAGTACCATTTGTATTACTGAATGTATTTATTTAATTTGTATTTTGGTGTACAATAAAGTATACTAGTTATCACGGCAAACTTTGTATCGCCTCAAAAAAAAAAGAAAAAATTAATATTTCATGCAAATGTATGTAAATTGAAAAACGCAACGGACGGACAGACAGACAGACAAATTGTCGTATTAAATATATAGATTTCTATTCTATTTCTGCGTGAAACGATTTTGAAATTTTTATTCGAAGGACTATTTTTAAAAGAATTTTAATTGGGAGCTACTACTTCCCAAATGGAGCCTCCATTTTAATTAATTAATTTGGTCCCATTCCGACAGCAATTTTTTCCCATTTCGGTAGTTTGACGTGTGTTTTATGTTAACGCTATTCATATCCTTCACCATGTCTGCTTTACTATTTTGTATACTGGCGTACTAATTTTGGTCAGATAAGATAACCTTAAAATATCTAGTGCATTGTTTAATCCTCAACCTGACTTTACTTCAGGTTATTTCGCCACTATGCTATGTAAATTATTGCTATAAATATTGATAACACTCGGTTCCTTTCTGCACAAGAATTCAGGATTTTGTAATGAGCAGTAACAGTGTTAATTGGGTTTGTTTGTTCAAAGGCGGAAACCTTCCAGTTAATTAACACTCGAAATTAAAACAATTAAAACAAATACCTAAATCCATCTGTCCGTTCGTCCTCGAACTTCCTCGTTGGTGAAACTGATGAAAAGATGAAACTTTTCATAGATTTGTGTTTTTCTTTTGCCAACAAAGTATAAGGTATATTTATAATTTTTTTTTTTAAAGATCTAAAATATAATTTATTTACAATAAGAATTACTATTATTATATCGTTTATTCATTTCTATTCTTATTTTATACATTTTTAAATACATTTATAAAAAACACAAATACATTTAAAAATATAAAAAATAGTGACCCACCAGTAGCGGAGTAGGACCCAAACTACCGGCGGTGGAGGCTACAGACTGAGAAACCTCCTAACAATACGGCACGTGTCGAGGATAACAGCCTTCTGAATCTGACTCTTGATCCAACAATCTAACGAGAGTCTCTTGAGAAGTTGATCGAGACTCTTCGCTATTAATCCGTTTGCTATTATTATTATTTATAAGGATATCTAGGTATTTTAAAAACATAAAGAGTATGTAATGTAGCTGTTTGCGAGATATTCAACTTTATTTCTTGTTGTTGTTGTGGCTTAAGAGTCCTCCTATTAAATTTTACCGTTTTCGCTGATTTTACAGACGTGTTTTTACACTGAAAATACTGTATTTTTATAAGTTTTAATGCAAAACATGAAATATCATTTCAATAATGATCTAATAAGTGAGCTACTTTCTTATTTTTGTCATTAAATTTTGATTAATCGACCTAAAACAATCGGTAGTTTTTCGTATCTTTTGCTGGAAGAGGTCTAGAATATCACAAATTCACTAATCGTTTTGACGTCTAAAAAGTATTACAAAAATACAGTGTATTCTTGTAAAAGTCATGTATCAAATGTATGGATTACTTTTTATCACTTTCATAAAAAAAAATTGAGTAAACAAATATTTAAGTTAGTCAAATTTTAGAGAAAATGGGCAATGAATTGGTTCTTATTTCAGCTACATAAAACTCTCGTTCATAAAATTAAAACAACATAAATAAACCTTGGTTCAAAATCAATCCATTTCCAAAAAAAAAGATAGCTAAATAATAAAAAATAGGCTGTAAATAATCTTTTAAAAACACCTAAATTTTGCTTTATAATACTCGACGCATGCCTCAAGTAAGCAGTCCGCGCCAAGCGCTTACAGGGAGAGGATGTGTCGCTCTGCGCGCCAAAATTCGACGCCGTCTACAGACGAATATAGCGTGGCGTGAGATTTTGATACTTTGGTAATATTATTACTATTTTGTGATGATTAGGCTTCTTTTTAAATACAACAAGTGGTTATGTAGAATGTATTTATCATTGTATTTGTTAAAAAAAGCTGTTATATTTTATAAAGCTGGATTACATACTCACTCACTGATACAATTTTATTGTTCTCCTTGATGGTGGAGGGGAAGGTACCTATGTTTTTTTTGCAGAAATGTAAAGGGGGTTCGGGGACCTAGGGAAAATTCCGAGTTTTTGAGATTTGCCCTCCAGTCCCCCAAGGGGGGCTCCCGAGTAGAGTCAAACTGAGTAATAATTTTATAGAGATAGTTTTTTATTTAATTTTTTTGTATTGGGTTCGCCCATTTGACGACACCCGCCTGGTAGTAAGTCGTGACGACGTCAAGCGATTGTGGGTCACTCACAGCACACTATACTATAGAGAATGGCCCTCAACTTGACGACCTACTGAACCCAGGATTATATGTGGGAGGAAACACGTGCACAGGCAGGGCGTTCCAGGCCAGTATCGTTCGGCACAGAAACGAACGTTTAAAACGTTCGGTTCTCGCGAACATGTACCTACTGTGTGGGAGTGGCATCTCTGCCCGGCACTCGTTGTTCGGGATCGGAAGGAAGATGGGATCAGATTGAAGAGCTCTTCAGAATGCTCGCCGTGGTAAATACGGTAGAATGCGACCAAGGAAGCTATTGTTCGGCGCTGAGCTAGCGGCTCAAAGCTTCCCGTTACCTCCGGACAATCTATAATACGGATAGCTCGACGCTGTATAGCGTCGAGAGCGTCCAGCAAATACTTCGCGGAGCCGTCCCAGAAGTGAGAGCAGTATTCGACGCAAGGTCCAATCTGCGTCTTGTACAGCAGACACCTCTGATGCAGTGTAAAGAATCGCTTTACCTTATTCAGTATTCCTAGTTTCCACGAAGCTAGCTCTATACATCTTTCTATGTAGTTTTTATTATTGAGCTCTTGACGAACGTCTATGTCAAGGATCTCAAGGTTGCCCTTCATTGGTAATAATGCATTCTGAAGAGAGGGTAGGGGAAGGAAAGGGGATTTCTTCGCTGTAAATGCACACGCCTGCAATGTGCTGTCATCTGCATAACAATGAATGTTCCCGAGGGATAGCATATCATTGATTTGCAGAAGGAAAAGAGTTGGTGACAGCACGGACCCCTGCGGCACCCCGGTATTGTTCCTCGATACATATATACATAACCGGGGCAACACAGGTAAGGCGTGTTGTCAGGGCGGCGTATTTGTGTCTCCGTGAGGAACGTCACAGCGGGCCGAGCCGTCTCAAGGTATGGTGGACGGCATCGAGGTTCGCATGGAGTCCACGGATGTTGGTGAACTCCACCTCGAAAAGTGAAGCTGTGGGGTTTCCTGGGGCAGCTGTGGAACGTTTACTTATTTCTGTTGCACTGCCATTATAAATTTGAAGAAGAAGCGTGAAGACAGGGCGACATTTGGTGCAGCAGTAATAAGTGACAAAGCGCAGGGGCTAGCTTCGTCTGGAACCGTGCGGTTAGGTTGGAGCCGACCCGCCGGACGGAAGGGCTACCAAACCTCCCTGGTGCAAGGCCGCCGCTATCCCACACCGGTTACCACCCGGAGCGGCGATCCCACATCAGGATTATGCGCGAGAACATGTGGGGCAGCCTCCTGGTGTGGTTGGTCCCAGGCGGGCCCCATGACTGGTTTGCGGGCGGCTGCGGCAAAGCCGTTGCTAAGGGTCTCCCTGGCCGGCGAATCGACCCACACCACCCACACTAGACTCCGCTTAGCCCCCACTGGTCCCATGCCTGCTGCACCATACATGGCCCCGGGCCCGGCGGTGCAGCTGTTGAACCCCTTACGCAACCAGCCTGGGCTGGGTTACTTGTGGGGCTTCAGCACAGTTGCACGGTGGCACCCCCCGGACCAACACCCGGTACCCACGTAGGGACCGAAGCCACTTCATAGGTACCGTAAATTAACGAGCCTCGTCCGTTGATCTGCAGGTGCGCCACTAGCAGATGAGTTTGCTGGGGCCCTAAATATGTTGGTAGTATAGAGTTTGTATAGAGGAGGTCAAATGATTTTGATTAAGAAAAAAAATTAGCCCTCGCCCCCCCTTTGAGAGTGCAACGACAGAGGAAAGGTAGAGGAGTTTTGATTACGGGATCATATAGTATAGAGGGTCTTTTCTTGAATTTAAGGAGAGAAAAAAAACACCCACCCTCCTAGCCCTCTTTTCACCTCCCCCACACAAGACACTGTTATTATAAAATGAAAAAAAAAAAGATCAAAACCATGTAATCGCCGTACCTACTGGCTGACCGCCATCGGTAACTCCGGACTCACGCACAAAATGTGTCAAATACCTAATTCCACCCGTTTCGATTCTGCATACGGACTCTTAAACAGCTGTCTCAAAAAAACTAAAAATACTCGTCAAAAGTTATCACAACAACCGTCTTCAAATTACCGAAATGGGATCAAATAATTGGCGGAATGTGACCAAATTGAAATGGGACCACTTCAGAAGTAGTAGCTTTCATTTAAAAAAAATCAAAATCGGTTCGGTTCTCTTCTTTTTTTTTGAAGTCGGAAGAACGAAAAGTTTAAAGAAAAACTTTAACAGATTATATTGCTTTTGTTAGTTCAGGAGTTATAGCGGCCTCAACACGCACATAGCCGTTTTTTATTCCATTTGTTCTGTTGTTCCCATATAATAGTGCAAAGGCATTGCCGTTACTGTGCAGCATACAGAATAGGAAATCACTAAACATTCTGTAATTCGAAACTGAATTCCAACAGCCAGGCTTCAAACAAACAATCTCTGCAGTTCAAGCTATCCGGCTGAAATCAATTTCAAGTATCAAGATGCTATCAAAGTATTACAGTTACAGAGTTACTTTATACAAAAGATACTTCTTCAAGTTTAATCGCATAATGCTCAGTACTCAGCCCCACTTCGATGGAATTGTAAAACAATTTCCGTAAACGGGGATCAAAGTTGCCACTTAAAATGAAACCTTTTTTTTTTTTTTTTTTTTTTAATCCGCGACCGTGGGCGCGGCCGCACCTACGTCCATTGCCGAGCGCCTCCGGTAGAGACTAAGAGAATTCCCGGTGGCGCCCGGCGGACCTTGGCCGAACGCGTGGCCACTGCGTGGTGGTCGGGTGTTACCCCGCATCTTTGGGGTCGGGTTTTATCCCGCGTCGGTGAGTGAAGGCGTGCGTGGGGTGCAGCCCCACATCACGCAGCCCTTCTAGCCTGCTTCTGTAAGGACGGTGGGTTGCTAATCCATCGTCCTCAGGCCCCGATCATGGAGGTCGATGGTCCTGGGCATAGTCACGTCTGCGGCGACCTCGCCGCACACTTCGGAACTCAGCGGGGAGGGTACGCTCCCTCACCCTACCGGCCGCCTCCTTCACGAGCATTACCTGCTCGCAGAAGGAAACGGCCGCGTTCCACTGACTCTCGCTAGAGACCATGGCTCGTAGCATGGTCTCCAGCGAGAGCGTATCTACGCCCAGGCCCACAACGAGGTCCCGGCGCTGACTCGCCCATGCTGAGCATTCCACCAACGTGTGGAATGCCGTGTCTACGCCGGAAGTCTCGCAGTGTTGACACGCGGGTGTGACCTCACGATGCATGCGAAACAGATACTCACCAAAGTTTCCGTGCCCGGTGATGATCTGTGTCGCACGATACGTGAGGCCTCCGTGCTGCCTCTGCAGCCACTCCTCCATGATCGGTCTCACCGCCGCGATGGTGGTGGTTCCCCACTTTGGTTGCTGAAGTCGCACCTTCCATGTCTCCATGAGATCCTGGCGGAGCTGGGACCGCTGAGCCTCGATTTCTCGAGACGCAGGCCTGTGGTCCCGCTCCAGCGCCTCCTTGTGCCATTGGAACAATGCCGCAAGGGCTCTCGCTTCCAGGTCCCATGGAGGGGTCGCGGCTAGGAGACATGCAGCCTCTAGGGAGATCGTGCTGTACCCTCTTATTGTTCTGACGGCCAAGGTCCTCAACGATCTGTGTAAAACAGCAGCGTTGTTGGCCGTCAGACTCGGCGCCCATACGGGAGCCCCGTACACGGCCATACTCCGCACGATCCCTAGGTACAGTCTCCTGCAGGAAGCGTTGGGTCCCTTTAAGTTGGGTATCAGTCGCGAAAGCGCAGCTGTCGCCCCCTTCACTTTGGGGACCAAACTTCGGAAGTGTGGTCCGAAATTCCACCGGCTATCGAGTACGAGCCCCAGATACTTCATTGTGGACTCGATGCCGATGCTAACGCTCCCTACATTTACACTGGATCCTGGAGGTGGCCCGCGCCGAGGTCCGTGAAAACACAGAGCCTCGGACTTATTCAGTGCCACGTCCAGTCCCAGCCGCCGTATCCGACCCACGACTTCAGCAACCCCAGTCGTGACCTTGAGTGTTGCCTCCTGGTGCGTTGCTCCCCGCGCCGTGACGACGGTATCGTCAGCGTAGCAAGTTACGCTGACGCCCTCAGACAACGCACCCCGCAACACCCAGTCGTATCCGATGTTCCACAGGAGAGGTCCTAGGACCGACCCCTGAGGAACACCGCACGACACATCTCGCCGAGCTGGCCCGAGCCAGCTAGGGTAAGTTATAGCCCTCTCGGATAAATATGCCCCGACAATACGACGGAGGTAGAGAGGCACTTCATGGTATACCAATGCCTCCCTAACGCAACTCCAGGGTAAGGTGTTAAACGCGTTGGCGATGTCAAGAGACACCGCCAACACCACCTCGCCCCGCGAGACAGCTTCCTCCGCCAGGGTCCTCACGCGCATGATCGCGCTCACGGTGGACCGTCCCCGACGGAAACCGTACTGGTTGTCCGCCAGGTCTGGGCCCACACGCGTGAGATGCTCGACGAGGCGTTCCGCAATAATTCGCTCAAAGAGCTTACACACCTCATCGAGCAACACGATCGGCCGGTAACCCGACGGTGAGCCCACCGGCCGCCCCGCTTTCCGGATCAGGACCAGTTTCCCCGTCCTCCACACCTTGGGAAACTGACCCCTTTCGAGGCATGCGCTGAAGAGCCCCCTCAGTCGAGGCCCGAGTTCCTCGAGGGCCAGGACCCATACACGGCCCGGAATGCCGTCGGGTCCAGGGGCGGCGGTTTTCCGGTGACTGAGCCGAAGTACCACCGCTCCTAACTCACCCTCTCTGACTTCGGGTACGTTGTCTTCGCTGCTGCTATCCGCATTGGGCGTCTGGGACGGAGCCATGCGTGGAGGGATGTGCTCCTCCGCGCTCGTCGGAAACAGAGAGCCCAAGACCCCCTCCAGCCGATCCGGCTGGAGACTCTGGGTCAGTGGGAGCGCCCTCGGTCGGAGTTTACCTCTGACCTGCAGGTACGGGCGCCCCCATGGGTTCCGCTCCAGGGACTCCAGGAGCTCCTCGCGGGCTGTCGTCTTAGCCCGCGTGATCGCTTCCTGGAGGGTGCCCTTAGCCTCTCTGTAGGACGCATATAGCTCCGCCTCCCGGGCTGCCGCGTCGACTGGTCGACGATGCCTCCGGCGAAACCTGGTGTACTGGCGGCGGGCGGAGACGCATGCTGCACGCAGCTGTGCAATCTCCGACGACCACCAGTACACCTGCTTCCTGGCCGGCCCAGGTGTAACCCTAGGCATCGCCGCATCGCAGATGTGCGACATGGCTCTCCTGAACCACTCCGCCTCGGCATCCACGTCGACAGGCCTGTCCGGCGCCGGAATCCAGGCCTGCACGATGGATGCCTCCAGGAGAGCCTCCCGGTCTAGACTCTTGAGGGCCCAACGCGGTTCCGGGGGATTCGGTACCGGCTGTGGAAGGTTAGGTGGGGGGACGACCTCGAACCGGATGTATTGGTGGTCCGAGTGCGTCTCCACACCCTCCTCCACGCACCAGCCCATAATACGACGGGCGAGGGCAGGGGTCGCGAACGTTAAGTCCACGACCGAGCTGACCCCCGACCGCCAAAAGGTGGCGACATTCCCCCGGTTGAGGAGCTCTAGTCCACGTGTAGTGGCCCAGTCCTCAAGTAATCTCCCCCTGCCATTGGTTATCCGGGAGCCCCACGCCGTAGACCAGGCGTTAAAGTCTCCCAGGAGAAGGACAGGGTGAGGACGACACGCAGTGAAGACGACGTCGAGCTCAGTGAGCCATAGCTCATACTGAGCGTCGTTAATGTTGTTCGGCGAGATGTACGCGGCCACGACTGCCACCCCTTCATATTCCGCAGCAACACAGCCTCGACCGTTTGCAATAATTGCAAGGTGCGAGGTGCGTGCGGACCCCCCAAAGATGCAGGCCAAGCCGTCTTGCGCCACCAGGCTGCCCGGGTGGGCATAGTACGGCTCGGCGACCACGACCAGATCTATGGACCACTGCGCGATGCTCTGGTACAGAAGATCCTGAGCAGAGCGGCAGTGGTTCAAATTCGCCTGCAGGATGCGGATATGGGTGTCCATTAATGGACGTCCATATCAGCATCCCGCCGCGAATCTGGGCGCGCGGTAGCGACACCCCCGCTGCCTTCAGCGATCGGACGTGGTTTTGGCCTCGAAGCGGCGCAGGAACGGCTGCCGACCCTATGGTCCACCGTCTTGCCCTCCGCCTCGCATCTGTAGCAGCGGGGCGGTGCGTCACAGGCGTTGGACTTGTGACCGGGCCGGCTGCAGCGGAAGCACCGATCACCCACGGTGTCTTCCACTGCACACTGCACTCCTACGTGCCCCACCATCATGCACCGGAAACACCTGATTTCCCGGGCACGCAGGAGGTGCACCTGCGCCTTGAGGA
The DNA here is from genome assembly GCA_963556515.1 of Nudaria mundana. Taxonomy (NCBI): domain Eukaryota; kingdom Metazoa; phylum Arthropoda; class Insecta; order Lepidoptera; family Erebidae; genus Nudaria; species Nudaria mundana. The sequence continues at coordinate 14,448,264 of OY748303.1, forward strand.
ATCCCCCTATAAGGAGGCTCCGTTCGTCCGCAATTTTAAGTGCCGCCGCGACGAGGCACTGGACGACTGTCGTTCCATGACCGGTAGGGCTGAAGGAGATCTCTCCAGCCCTCACGTGGTCATGGGGACAGCCGCCCGCCTCCAGGACGGCGGAGATTAGCTCATCCGTCGTGGCCGCGTCATCCAGGCCCGAAATGCGCAATGCTGCACATTTAGTGGGTCTGGAGACGCGGACGGCTTCTGTGTCTAGCGTGTCCCTTAGCCTAGCCGCAAGGGCGTCCGCTTTGGGGCCGCTGGAGGCGCCGGAGACCTCGAGTAGGCGAGCCCCGGTGCGGGTGGTCTTGCACCGGAGCCCCCCCTGTATCTCGAGGGCCTTGAGGTCCACCGAGGTTTTGACCTTCCTCAAAACATCGGCGTACCCCACACCCCTCTCCGCACCCGCCGTCGTCACCGTCAGGACGACGGCGGTAGAGCGAGGGGGGCGGGGCCTCTTCGGCGCCTTCGCCGCGGCGGCTTGAACCGCTTTTTTGGCGGCCTTTTTCCGCCTCTTTTTCTCTCCAACTACTTGCCATCCCTCCTCTCTAGAAGGATGTGCAGCTGGAGCGAAACGGGACGCGGAGGCAGCGGGGGTAGCAGTAGGCCTCCCCTTTTTCTTTTTCGTCGGCTTTCCCGTCGTGGCCGGTTTAGCCGGTGTCCGGTTTGCTTGCGAGGCGGACATGAGCAGAGCTGGGCGGGCGACAGACCCAGGTGCGAAAGTCCCACTGGCGGCAGCCGCCTACGAAAACGCGGGTCGCGCCAGCGGGGGCCGGTACGCCCGGTCCTCTAAGACTGCGAGGCGCCTCTCTATCGCCACCAAAACTGCCGTCATAGATGTCCCGGGCTGAGGCGGTAATACGGGCTCCGCGTTGGACGCCGTGTTGGGCGCAGCCTTGGGCGCGGTCTTGGTTGCCGGTTCAACCATCGGGGTCCGTGTCTGGTTCACTGGAGGCCCTTTGACTAACTTGGTCAGGCTTGCGACCTCCTGTCGCAGGGCCTCCAGCTGCTTCTGGGAGGCCGCGAGGTCAGTCTCTAGACTGGCCACCTGTCGCCTAAGTTTGGCCTCCTCCGCGGTATCGCTCCGCGCGAGGAGCTCGTCGAGTGACGCTTGGGCGTCGGAAACGAGCGACGCCACGGTCTTCTTCCTGCCCGAAAGATTTTTGCCACCTTTCATGGCGTTATTTATTCGGGCAAGAACTCCCATGAGCTCTCGCGCGGGTGGAACGTCGGTGTCTCTGCCACTGGGCAAAGACGGGACTTTGAAGGGGGTTGAGGGTTTCCGGCCTAGACCCGTCGAGCTTAGTTGTAGTTTGGTCGGCACCTCTTCCGACTCGCTGGAAAGAGCCGTCGAACGCTCGGAGCAGCTGGTGCTCCTGTCACGAGACGGCCCACTCTTCGGCGGATAATGCCTCTTCCTCAAAGAGGAATAGCCCCCCGTCTTCATAATGCGGCTGGGATCAGCAGTCCCAGCTGCGGTCTCCTTCCGGCCTTCATTCCGTAGCGGGCTTCGGGACCTATCATCGTCCATTTCGGTTGCGTTCGGAGTCAATTTTGGTTGCGGTTGGTCGTCAGATTGAGTTTGATTTTTTTTTTTTGTTTTTATCCATACTGTTCCCACGAGTATGGGGGAAATGAGGGTCACCCATGTGCAGTGCCCCCTGTGCACAGAGAAGTCCCGACCAATTAAGGCAAGCCCCCTGCCCCGAGACTGCGCCGATAGACATGTTCACCGACACGCAGCACTCGGATCAGGTTGCCCGACGGTCGTCATAAGACTGTTCCCCAGGTGTGACATCACACACACAGGGAACCCGCCGAACTGCGGAGGAACACGCTCTCCGCATCATTACCTCTATGATGGGATGGAGCTCCCAGCACTAGGGAGTCCTAGTCATTCCGACTCTTGACGGCAGAGGCACAGATAGCCGTTACAAAACAAGCAAGCTGCCCTCTTACTCATCTTTGAAAGCAAAGATGGAAGAGGGCAGCGCCAGGAGACTTGGCCACTCGCTGCACTCGCTCGGAGCTAGTGAGCGAGTCGCGGGCCTTGCAGGTCCGCCATCCTACGACCCCCTCGTGCAATGGGGTCAGCTGCCGGATATTGGCCGGAGCATTAACAGCTCCTCTGCCGTGGCAGGGGTGTTGTCATCTACTCCGTTGCCCAGAGTGCACCGGCCCCCCAGCTTCCGTTCCCCATAAGAAATACCCATAGGGAAAAGAAGCCGCAGGGCACGCGTGGAGGTTCCCGATCTCGCACCCTTAAAATAAAACCTGGAAGCTTTTTACCGGAATAACTTTTATTTTCAACCGACTTCCAAAAATGAGGTTCTCAATTCGATTGTACATTTTTTTTAATATTTGTGAACCGATTTTGATATTTTTTTTAATTGGAAGCTTTTTTTTTATATTTGGTCGCCTGGTGGTAAGTCGTGACGGCGTCTTGCGATTGTGGGCCACTCTCACAGCACACAATACTATAGAGAGTGGCCCTCAACTTGACGACCTACTGATGTGCCTCTTCACGCTCCGCTTAAAGAACCCAGGGTTATATGTGGCAAACACGTGCACAGGCAGGGCGTTCCTGGCCACTATCGTTCGGCAGAGAAACGAACGTGTAAAACGTTCGGTTTTCGCGCAGATGCTATCCACTGTGTGGGAGTGGCATCTCTGCCCGGCACGCGTTGTTCGGGATCGGCTGCTACTTTCCAAGTGGTCCCATTTCGGTAGTTTAAAGTCTATGTCAATTTTTAACGTGTATCTTTTGAAGTAACTAGTCTGCCATGGCAGTTTGTTCACCACGCGAAAATAATAATATATGCAAAAAATTATTGTTTACTGAACGTGTTTTTTGAGCTGAAGCGAGCCGAAGGCGAGCGAAGCTCCTATACTCCTATACTCGAGAGTTTTCACTTGACGGAATACTCCTCCTGAACGGCTGAACCGATTTTCCTCAAACGATGCATGGTGGCAGTGATCAAGCTCGTAAGTGCATATATCTGAAATCAGAAACATCGAAGTGACCACGGAGGAATAATCACCGAAAAACCTGTTCCAGGAGGACTTAAACAGTTATACCGAGAGAATTACACAAAATGCGCGCGCCATACATATGACCTTAAAAGAGGTCAAATAGACCATCAGTTCAAAAAAAAGAAATCAGAAATTTAAAAAAAAAAAAATTCATGTTTCATTCGCTGCGTCAGATCGCGGAAAATCAGCTAGCGAGTGAGTTATATACCGCGATAGAAGGTCTCGCTTCAGCTCAATTTTGCCCGCCCGCCGTGCACACCTCTAGTGTACAATCATTATTGAAAACCCACACTTTTTTTTTTTTTGGTTCCGCGGACTTTGACCACCTCTGTTGTCTCTGCGGGGGTTGGGTTGGGATGAGAATCCCGCGTCGTTGGGGCAGGGTTTTATCCCGCGTCAGTGAGTGAATCTGGTTGCGTGCTATGGGGCAAAGGCCCCGCAGCACGCAACCCTTCTAGTCTGCTTCTGTAAGGACGATGGGTGGCGATCCCGCCGTCCTCAGGCCCCGATCATGGAGGTCGATGGTCTTGGGCGTAGATGAGTCTGCGGCGCCCTCGCCGCTGACTATGGAACTCGGCGGGGAGGGTCCGCTCCCTCTCCCTCTCGGCCGCCTCCTGCGCGAGCACGACTTGCTCGCAGAAGGACACAGCCGCGTTCCACCTACTCCCGCTGGAGACCATGGCTTGAAGCATGGTCTCCAGCGAGAGGTTATGCACGCCCAGACCCACAACGAGGTCCCGGCGCTGAGTCGCCCACGCTGAGCACTCCACCAACGTGTGGAGTGCGGTGTCGTCGTCGGAAACCTCGCAGTGTTGACACCGGGGGGTGACCTAACGACGGATGCGAAACAGATAGCTACCGAAGCATCCATGCCCGGTAACGATCTGCGTCCCACGATACGTGAGGTCACCATGCTGCCTCTGCAGCCAATCGTCCATGATCGGTCTCACCGACGCGATGATGGTGGTACCCCACTTGGGTCGCACAAGTCGCACCCTCCATGACTCCATGAGATCCTGGCGGAGTTGGGACCACTGGTCATCGATTTCTCGAGACGCAGGCCTGTGGTCCCGCTCCAGCGCATTGTTCCAATGGCGCAAGGGCTCTCGCTTCCAGGTCCCATGGAGGGGTCCCGGCTAGGAGACATGCAGCCTCTCCGGAGATCGTGCGGTAGCCCCTTATTGTTTTGACGGCCAAGGTCAAGTTGTTGGCTGTCAACTTCGCCGCCCATACGGGAGCCCCGTATAGGGCCATACTCCGCACGATCCCCAGGTACAGTCTCCTGCAGGAAGCGTTGGCTCCGTTTAGGTTGGGCATCAGTCGCGAAAGCGCGACCGATGCCTTTGTCACCTTGGGGACCAATCTTCGGATGATGACTCACACTAGACCACTGCATTATGTACAGTATAAAGTATTTTTATTTATTGCAAGTTAAATGCCGTCCTTGAGGTCCCAGGTTCGGTTCCGGGCCAAATCAAATATAAATATTTGTGAGATCCACAAAATGTTTGTTTCCGAGTTTGGGTGTTTTCTATATTTAAAATTTATGTTTTTAGAAATATATAAGTATGTTTGTCAGTCGTCTAGATCCAATTACAAGCTTATATTAGCTTTTAATTTGGGCTAGATGACGTTGTGTGACATGCTTTTATTTACAACCGAAAGTGACAATTTAGTTCCTGTATTTGTTATTCCTATTTCCTATTCAAAGTATAAACAAATATTGTGTCCTTGAAATAAATATTTAATTTTATTAATTGTGTTATTTTTCATACATTACAGTAGTTAGTTATTTGCCAACTTAATACGTGTAAACTGGGCAGAAGCCCATTAAATTATTATAGGTAATTAATTTTTTTTCAAATTACAATATTGCTGCTACTTTTAATAAATACATTCGGCCATTTTGGACATAACCCATTATATTATGATGCCCGGTGACGGCAATAGGCTTACCCCTTATTACGTGAGACTAACAATACTGGCAAACTGTGGGTGTGGAATACACCTCAGCCTACCCCTTCGAGGATATAGGCGTGATATGTATGTGTGTGTGTTAAATCAAAGTATTTTTCCACGTTACTGTTTCAGAAAAACTGCCTACTCCGCTGTTTTCCCTTTGTGTACCAATTCATTTCATTCTTAAATTCAGTAGTTGAGTCTACAAAAGAAATTCCATTAACCAGCACCAACTGATCTCACGGTTAGCCGATCTGTATTGAGTGCACTTGACTACAACGTCGCAACGTTTGATAACTCGCAGCTCAAAGCCTTTGTTGGCTGGCAGTTTGAATAAACGAGTTATCGTCTTTTAACTCCTTTGGGGGTAGTTATTGATAAGATAACGCTAATAGAGTTGTTTATCATGACGTCATTTTACAATAAGAATTACAATATACATGATGTCAAAAATATTTACACTACAAAATATCGTTGAAAAAATTCTCCGCGTTATTGCCGACTGGGAAGGTTACCAGAATGCTGGCTGCCACGTTGGATGGCGATACTTATTCTTTGGGACAAAAAATAGCCAGCCTTCTGGTCCTGAGAAACATCGATTAGTTAAATAAATTTATTTTATGAATAGCTAACGGACGCACGTGTCTTCGCCCGCTTGACAAACTATATAGGTACACAAAAACCTTCCTCGAGAACCACTTTATACATTGGTGAACACTGCATCAAAATCCGTTGCGTAGTTTCAAAGATCTAAGCATACATATGGAATGGAGCGACTTTGTTTTACACTATGTTATGATTATGATTCTTAAATAACACCACTAGACTTTATCCCCATATGATGTGGGAAAACTGTTGCTTCTACGTTAATAACGCACTTAAGGTATGTTTACCAGAGCCTTAAATCACTTGTCAGTAAGTGCACCATAAGTGCAAGTGATGACGACTTGGGTTATGGAGATGATGGATGAGGTCTCCCCTTAGCAGTATCACCTAGTCTAGGTACTAATATAATAACCATTACAAACCAGTCAAAACTAAGGCTGAACTGTTAATTTATAGCATTCCATTATTATTCAGTCCGGTTTCCCAAGTTTCATAATAATAGGTTTAACTTCTGACAGGTAAACTTTTAGCATTTATAATTTAACTGTGATGATTGTACAAAGCTAGGAAGTATAATTTTCGGTATTTCCGCTCAACGTTCATAAATATCTCACAAAACTTATTTCTAATATCTACACTAGCGGACGCTTGCGGCTTCGCTCGCTTGACTAATTATATATAACAAACCTTTCTCGATCCATTGGTGAAACGACATTGAAATTCCTTGCGTAGTTTTAAAGATCTATACATACCTAAGTATGGAACAAAAGTGATATTGTTAAAAACTATTTTTTGAAAATTCCTATCACTATGAACCTATACGCGTACTACGTAACCTATACCTTTATCATTAAATTGCCACATAACCTTTCGAAGTACGAAATACTATACACATTTATCTACGCAATGTTCGCATTTATAATAAATGCGAACAAGCGTAATCTTTCGTACCACATCTGAATATCATAAGATATTCAGATGTGGTACGAAAGATTAAAAATTAGGTTACACTTAACTTTTATTTAGATACTAGCTGTTGCCTGAAGCTCCGCCTGCGTGTTATAGTTTTCTTGATCATCAGTTAGGTACTGATTTATTATGTATAACTGTTGCCCGCAGCTCCGCTTGCGTGTTACTTTAGATCGACATAACTTTTTTATTTATGAACCGATTGAAATAAAACAAACCTTAAATGTTAAGTTGAATAAAACACAACGCATTACTAAAACCGTATTCAAATCGGTTAAGCTGTTTCTGAGATTAGCGTGTTCAAACATTTAGACTAACAGACACACAGACAAAAATTCTAAAAACCATTGATTTGGATTCTAATGCGTTCATAAAGCCCCCCTACAATAGTTTCTCTAGTATATCTTCAATGTACAGACATCGACCACTTACAATTTTATTATATGTATTGATATGCATTGGGGCTCGTGGTCTAGTGGTAACCGACAATGTTAACACATTGCAAAGGTTAAGCAACATCGAGTCAGGCCGGTCTTAGGATGGGTGACCATTTCTTAAGACACTGAGACCCCTCCGTACCTCGGAGAGCACGTTAAGCCGTCGGTCCCGGTTGTCATACAAACATCTATGGCAGTCTTTAGGGGTAGTTGGAGCCCTAAATCAAAAATCCGACCGGTATAACTACAGAACTTTGATGTCGCCCATGGGTTGTGGAGGTCAGATGGCAGTTGCTTCACGGAAAATATATCGATGTTCAGCCAAATGGCAGTTAGACTGGAAAGCCGACCCCAACTTCAGTTGGGAAAAGGCTCGATGAAAAATTTATATGTATTGATTGAAAGTATGTTCAGCATTGACAACGCATAATAGCACTTTCTAAGAAATATAATACAAATATAAATAATAAATATTAAGGACAATATTCACGCAACGCCATTTGGTCTCAAACTAAGCAGAGCTTGTGATATGATACTAGATAAACTGATACAAATACTTATTTACATACGAAACATCCAGACTTCGGTACAAACGTGTGTGTCATCACACAAAGTTTGTCCGGACCGGGAATCGAACCTGAGATTCCGGCGTCGAAAGTGGATGCACTACCGACCACGCCACCAAAGCAGCCAAACAATGTGTATGTATTTATTTTATTAACCCCCGACGGCAACCCGAACGGGGTGGTATAAGTATAACGTGTGTTTGGGTGTGTGTGTGTGTGTGTGTGTGTGTGTGTTTGTAAGTCTGTCTGTGGCATCGTAGCTCCCAAACGGATGAACCGATTTTGATTCTGTTTCTTTTGTTTGAAAGATGGGTTAGGGGAGAGTGTTCTTAGCTATGTTTTATAAAAATCGGTTAAGCCATTTCAAAGATATGAGGGGTGAAAGTGGTGATGAAAAATTTAATGTGTTCAAATATACCCGTGTTGAGTATCAAATGAAAGGTCATAACTTATACATCACGATTCCGCAAGTTTTATGAAAATCGGTTTAGCTATTCGAAAGATATGAAGAGTGGAATGTCTTTCTAATTATGTAACCACACTCCGCGCAATTCGCATTAGCTCTGAATAATTGTTGATAGACTATACGTATGTTGATATTAAATTATGAATAATGTGAGTCGGGGGTTTTTTAAATTTTTAATTTAATTTTCTTGTTTTATATTTCTGTATATTGCACAATCCCTTGTATACTCGTAGTTCATAACAAATATTTTCCCTTTACTATAGCTGCCTCGAGGTTAACTTAGTTTCCTTGAAACCGCAAAGTACAGCAATATAATATTTTGTCTTATAGGTATATTTATGTTAATGTTGATATTACAGAGTCAAGTGTCGTTCTCCGAAATAGGTACAATTATTCTTTTTTTTCATCATAGTAATGATAGAAGAAAATAGGGGGGAAATAGAGGGGCTGTTCTCTTTGAGACAGTCTTGATAATGCCTCGTGAGTAGGTGAAACATATGTCGACGTTTATAATGTCTTCTATTTAGCGAAATCATTGCAATAATATAAAAATTCAACTTCATATTTTCCATTCTTTTAGAAAATAGGGGCTCGTGGTCTAGTGGTAACACATTGCAAATATTAAGCGACATCTAGCCAGGCCGGTCTTAGGATGGGTGACCATTTCTTAAGACTTGAGACCCCTCCGTGCCTCGAATAACACGTTAAGCCATTGGTCCTGGTTGGCATACAAACATCTATGGTAGTCGTTATGGAGCCCTAGAACAGACAACCGACCGGTCTAACTACAGAACTTCGATATGGCCCATGGGTTGTGGAGTTCAGAGGGCAGTCGTTTCACGGAAAGTATCAAAGTTCAGCCAAATCGCAGTTAGACTGGAAAGCCGATCTTACCTGCGTTGTGAAAAGGCTCAATGGATGAGTAGGTAATGAAACTGATGGTAGAATTTAATTTGTGAGCAGATTTGCAGCAAAGGCACAGAATAGGGAATAGTACTTACATAACAAAGGGCATAATACCTTTTTATTTAGTTCCTTTTTAGTACAATGCTGAACTGCAGACTTAGATAAGATGTTCTTTGGTTTCGTTTTAGTTCAATGCTGAACTGCATACTTAGATAAGTTGTTCTTTGGTTTCGTTTTAGTACAATGCTGAACTGCAGACTTAGATAAGTTGTTCTTTGGTTTCGTTTTAGTACAATGCCGAACTGCAGACTTAGAAAAGTTGTTCTTTGGTTTTGTTTTAGTACAATGCTGAACTGCAGACTTAGATAAGTTGTTCTTTGATTTCGTTTTAGTACAATGCTGAACTGCAGACTTAGATAAGTTGTTCTTTGATTTTGTTGTAGCACAATGTTGAACTGCAGACTTAGATAAGTTGTTCTTTGGTTTCGTTTTGACAGTCTATTAGAAAAGTCAGGGACTGCAGAGATTGTAGTATGTACCGTAACATCGGATTACTACAGAATGGTTATTTTTCTACACTAAGTTCAATGCGCGATAACGGCACTATTCTTGCAAAGTGGGTGTGTACCTGTACCAAAATAGGTAGGTACCTACTCGAAGCTCAATTTGGACTATAAAATTGAGCCAAAACTGCTATGAAAGATGTAGTCTACAGTTGTAATCTTATATATCTATACTACCATTAGAAAGAGGAAAGATTTGTATGTTTGTAATGAATAAACTCAAAAACTATTGTGCCGATTTCAAAAATTCTTTCACCATTGGAAAGCTACATTCACCCTGAGTAACATAGCCTACTTTTTATCCCGGTAATGTATTCTCACGGGCACCGGGAACGAGTAAACTAAATCACGCGGGCGGAGCTGCGTCGATCAGCTAGTAATATATAAACATACACGTCAAAAATTGACACAACAACCGAATCCAAACTACCGAAATGGGACCAAATAATTGTCGGAATGGTACCAAATTGAAATGGGACTATTACGTTGGAAGTAGTATCTTTCATTTGAAAAAAATCAAAATCGGTTCCCCCAGTCCAGAGATATGAGGTAACAAACATAAAAAAAACATAGTCGAATTGAGATCCTCCTCCATTGTCAGTTGAAAATGTAGCTTAAGAAGTTATAAGAAGAATATAATTTCTTTACACACACACGTATCACGCCTATATCCCTGAAGGGTAGGCAGAGGTGCATTACACACCCACAATTTACCAGTATTTTATTCCCACGTAACAGGGGGCAAGCCTATTGCCGTCACCGGCCACACATACGAGGGCTTCAAGCCAGAGGGGCGTATAAAAAAAGGCATATTTTTTTTATTAAGCCAATCGTATCTAAATTTTTCGATACACAACCCCTATTTTTTTCATGTTAAAAGGATACTTGTTTTTCGAAAATTCAACTAATTACTTTTAGACGTATGACCGAGAGTCAGATATTCATTTCGTAGCAAAAAGACGTATAGCAGCCGTACCTACGAGAAGTGAATTATGTATCGTACCACAAAGGCGTTTGTACATACACCTATCGATTTTTATATCAAAAACTTTATAATATCGCGCTATATGTGCGTATTGTTATATCCATACTATGCTACCCTTAGTGCCGTGATACCATATTTTATGCTGACTCTCATTTATGACTCCCTCGCTCTGCTCGGTAGCTGAGCGACACTTCAGTCTGTATTGAACTCTCTTCTCGGGCGGTTGCTTAAGGATCCCAGTATCCTAATCTTTATATAAAGGCCTTCCTATTCTATTAAAGGTCCTTCAAAGTTTTAAGTGTTTTTTTTAAAACCTGTTTTCAAACCTTCGTATAACATTTTGGTGGCAGCGGTGGGATCCGAAAATTCCAGTGTCGACAACCGCTACAGACTCGCGCTGTACCCTTTCGAAGAAACCTAGTTAGTGTTAAATAAAAATCCAACATTTGTGGTGAAGTGTAACCCAGTGTTTTCCAGTGATATCCGTGATACTTACGTGAATCCAAACCCGTAGCGAAACACGCAGGCGCCGTGTCCTATCGTGAACCTTGAAATTATCCTGTGAAAAAAAAAAAAAATATCCTGCAAAGAAGAATATACTTACCTACATCTCGTCCTAACGCCGAGCAAAAGTCAGAAGAATAAAATCGAAATCATCCAACATCATCCGAGGTCATCGAGTATACCTACTCTACGTGAAATCATTTCGTCGCTTCCCAGTGCACAAGAGCACAGCCTTATCAATCGGAATGCTCCCGGTCGCCGTTATCGTCATCGTCGCCCACACATTATTGTGAGTCTTTGGTCATTGTTTTGTCTTGAACTGAGAAGTCAGAGATTCTCAAACTTTTTATTACTAATCCCATTTTAATATTTTAATGTCGTAGTGTGATTTTAAATACTATTTTAAGCTTTGTATTTGTGTTCTGTACCTTATTATGCTAGGAAAGTTGAAAGAAGAGAAAGATAGTACCTTAAAATTAAACATCCCAGAACCCTGTGAAGAACCAGTGAAGTCACCTACTTTATCCCCTCGCGTTACCAGAGCAACCTTTACGATGAGCGAAATCGAATTAAACACCTTGTTCAAGTTTGTTAAACCATATGATGGGAAACGAGAGACGCTAAACTCGTTCCTAGTAAATTGCGATAATGCCTACGACCTTGCGTCAGAAAGTAAAAAAACAATTTTATTCAAATTTATCCTTAGCCAGCTAAATGGGAGAGCGGAAATTGCTTGTTCCATTAAAGATTTCACATCTTGGGAACAACTAAAAGAGTTCCTAAAGACCCAATTCAGTGAACGTAAACATTACTCGCACCTTCTAACGGACCTCCAAGAGAGCAGACAGGGTCCGCAGGAGAATGTTAGTCAGTATGCATTACGCGTAGAAACTTACCTTTCACAACTTCTGACCGAAATATCGTTATCCAATACTAAAGTAAAAGAATTATCCGGCCGTACCGCGGCCATGGAGGACCTAGCCCTCCATCATTTCTTAATGGGATTACTTCCTCGAATTTCGAATATTGTAAGATGTAGGTCTCCTAAAACTCTGAACGAAGCTATCAACGTGGCTGTGTCGGAAGAACGAATTCAACTAACATTATATAAGCGTCCACAAACGGACCCGAAAAGTAGCAACCAAATAAAATCCAAGCCCGACACGTCCAAGAGCTCTTCTAACATAATTTGCCGATATTGCAAAATCCCAGGTCACGTTCTAGAGAACTGCCGAAAACGAGAATTTAATAACAATAAATTCAAACTTCCGCAATCTTCCCAATTCCAACGTCCAAACCCAGATCAATTCCGAAACAAGTTTGTCCGCGTAAATTGCACTTCCAACGAGAACCCGGATAACTCCGAACCTCGATTACCAGATTTGGACGATCCCCAACACCAGGAAGATAATTTAAACGAATAATGGGTCCACGGAGGTGTCTCGTGGAACCCAAGCCTCAACAACGTCCTGCTATACTCTTACATACCAATGACACCCTTTCCAAACCCATAGGCCACAAGGGTAACCAGCCCCAAATAAGTGCCTCTTCTTCTAAACCCATAGGCCACAAGGGTAACCAGCCCCAAATAAGTGCCTCTTCTTCTAAACCCATGGGCCACAAGGGTAACCAGCCCCAAATAAGTGCCTCTTCTTCTAAACCCATAGGCCACAAGGGTAACCAGCCTCAAGTAAGTGCCTCTTCTTCTAAACCCATAGGTCACAAGGGTAACCAGCCCCAAATAAGTGCCTCTTCTTCTAAACCCATAGGCCACAAGGGTAACCAGCCCCAAATAAGCGCCTCTAAAACTATATACGAAATAAACCTGGACACAACTAAGAGGTTGTTGCCACACATCCTAGTACATACACAAGTGTCAGATATCCCTTTATCCTTATTGGTGGACTCCGGCTCCGCCATATGTCTTATAAAAGAATCCAGTATCCACAGAAAGCTAACCCTAGTAAAAGAGCCGATCAAGTTGAAAGGCATAGACCCTGGCGATGAACCAACATCGACAGAAGGTCATCTTCAACTTGATTTGAGGATAATCAAAAACAAAACCATGCTACATAAATTCCATGTAGTAAGGAATATTAGTTTACCCTACGATGGTATAATTGGTACCGATTTCCTAACCCAGTATGGCTGCAGAATTGATTATACTCACGACATCCTGAAGATAAGAAACCTGGAAATAAAATTAAATTTCTCCGAACCCTTCTATGTAATACCACCTCGTACTGAATCTGTGATCGAGTGTTCTATCCAACCGACTGACCTTACTGAAGGAGTCATAATCAACGACCAATGTTTTTCCAATAGCCTACTAATTTCTAATTGTATTGTCAAAGTTAAGGACAATAATCGCGTTAACATCACTGTCGCCAACATATCTGAATCCCCAGTCACCATCAAATCCAACTTAAATCTAAATGTTACACCTCTTTACCCCAATGCCTATCGTTTGGTTAACGACACTAGAAATACGCGAGCACGAACCGACAAAGTAATAGAAACATTACGAATGGATCACCTGAATCTCGAAGAATCCGACGCCCTTATAGAACTCTGTAGCCAATATTCAGATATCTTCCATTTGCAAGATGATCAGCTAACCTACACCCCTGCTTTTAACCATAAAATCAAGACTACAACCGACACTCCTGTCCATACCAAATCATACAGGTTCCCTGAGTGCCACAAGAAGGAAGTAGAAGTACAAATCAGTAAGATGCTTGATCAGAACATTATAGAACCTTCCTTTTCACCATGGAGCTCACCGATATGGGTGGTTCCCAAAAAAGCAGATTCTGAAGGTAGACTTAAATGGCGCATAGTCATAGATTACCGTAAACTCAACGATATAACTATAGGGGAAACCTACCCTATCCCACAAATTTCCGAAATCCTCGACCAGTTGGGAAATAGTAAATATTTTTCGACTTTGGACCTCACTAGTGGGTTCCACCAAATCCAAATATCCTCAGAGGACGCTCCCAAAACAGCGTTTTCGGTGCCCCAGGGCCATTTCCAGTTTACCCGAATGCCTTTTGGACTCAGAAACGCGCCCAGCACGTTCCAGAAGCTGATGAACAGCTGCCTTTCAGGTCTCCAAGGGACACGCTGTTTTGTCTACTTGGACGACATTGTTATATACTCCCATGACTTAATTTCTCAAATCAGTAACCTTAAAACTGTCTTTGACAGGCTCCGCCAATTTAACCTTAAACTACAGCCAGAAAAATGTGAATTTCTTCGTAAAGAAGTTGTGTATCTAGGACACATCATTAGTGAAGACGGGGTTAAACCAAACCCTGATAAAACCAAAGCCGTAACCAAATTTCCTATTCCAAAATCGCCCAAAGACATCAAATCGTTCTTGGGTCTCGTATCCTATTACAGGAGATTCATCCCCAACTTCGCCAAGATGGCCAAACCCCTTACATCCTTGTTAAAAAAGGATACACCGTTCAACTGGCAAAATGAACAACAACTTGCTTTCGAAACCCTAAAAACCAGACTCGTATCAGCTCCAATCCTTGCATATCCAGATTTTACTCAACCATTCCTCTTAACCTGCGATGCCTCTAATTATGCCATATCAGCAATACTGTCCCAGGGCCCTGTTGGACAGGACCGCCCTATAGCCTATGCCTCACGGACACTAAATAAAGCAGAATGTAACTACAGTGTCACAGAAAAAGAATGCCTCGCTATAATTTTCGGTACGAAAACCTTCCGACCTTACCTGTACGGTCACCGCTTTAAAATCCTCACAGACCATAAGCCGTTACAATGGCTGTTTAATTGTAAAGACCCTGGATCACGACTTATCCGTTGGCGTTTAAAGCTAGAGGAATTCGAGTATGATATCCAATACAAGAAGGGTAAAATCAACGTTAACGCCGACGCCCTATCGCGTTTCCCCGTAAATCCGGTTCAACACGAAAACCCAGAACCTATTCGTGAGCTAGATAGTGACCTAGAAGATCTAATACTTACCCCACCTTCCTTTAACCTAGATGACTTACCTCTATCCCATCCAGATCCGGATAATATTGATATTGACGCGGAAAACCTCGTTCCTCTATCCGACCTTGACTCGCCATTAGCTATCCCCGACATCCAGACAGATGAAATCGCAGAAGAACATCCTCAACCATCGACAAGCTCCAACTCTAATTCTACCAGTGACGACTATAGTAATTTCCTGAAAACCATAACAGACAAAAACCGATCCTTCAATACACAGATAGAAGAGCATAACGAAAATCTAATGAAATGTTCATCGAATTTTATCCTTATACCTACTTCCATTGACCTGGATGAATCCAACCCTTATATCCAAGATATTCTAAACGACCCTGAAACAAGTACTCTGCTGCTGAACTCTGAAAAAGAACTTTTTTCCTTCCAAAAAATACAACGCAATAATAAAGTTATTTACTTATTATTCACGAAGGTACATTATTTTGATGAAACGTCATATCCTGAAATATATACTACTCTAAGGACTATCAGAAATCAGCTGACCCACTACGACAATGCCTCTGAAATAGGCATTTCAGATCTAAGAAATCCATTCGAGAAACACTCGTTTATTAAAATTCACAACATCCTTGCTTACCTCTTTCACGACACCAATATCTTAATTAAGATATATCATAATAACGTCTTATATCCAACTCCAACCGAAATAAAGAAAATTCTTGCCAACAATCACGACATACCAATTGCAGGTCATCTCGGTTCTAACCGAATGTATAGTAGAATTAAAGAAAGATTTTACTGGAAAGGAATGCGTAGCGATATTGAATCCTATGTAAAACAATGCAAATCCTGCCAAGAGAATAAAGCTCTTAGGAAAATAAATCGTTCACCCATGCAGATAACCACCACATCAACAGAACCTTTCCAGAGAATATCCCTCGACGTCGTTGGTCCTCTTCCCGAAGCTGGTCCAGCGAAACTCAAGTATATCTTAACTATACAAGACGACCTTACAAAATTCTCCTCTGCATATCCAATCCGCAGTACAACAGCAGAAGAAACTTCCGAGTGTCTCCTTCATTATATATCTATTTTTGGCATCCCAAAAACAATACTTACCGACCAGGGCACTAACTTCACTGCAGATCTCTTTAAAAAGACTTGCGAGTTCCTGAAAATAAAAAACCTTTGGTCTTCTCCGTACCACCCGCAGACCCAAGGAGCTCTAGAGAGAAGTCACTCGACTCTCAAGGAATATCTTAAATCCTACATTAATGAAGAACAGACGAACTGGCCTCGTTACGTTTACACAGCCATGCTCGTCTACAATACAACCATACATTCCACTACACATTACACACCTTATGAATTAATATTTGGTACCAAACCATTTATTCCAAACTCTGTGTTCACCGAACCTACCGGTACGACATATCCAGATTATGTTCGTATGTTACAGAGTAGACTGAAATACTCTAAAGAAAAAGCCCTTGAATTTATAAGGAAATCTAAAGAATCTTCCAAAAGGTATTACGATACCCGTACCCGTCCGACTACCTACAAGGCCGGCGATTACGTTTACTTAAAAAACCATTTGCGACTACGCAAAGCACTTTCCCCTATTTGGAAAGGGCCATATAAGATTGTCAAAATAAATGGCAATAATACACTTACCTTACTCATTAACCGACGTCATGTCACCCATCACTTTGACCAAGTGAAACCCGCTGACGTCGCCGTAGATCTGTAAATAAATTAGATTAGTATTAAAGTTCACTTACCTTATGCTAGTAATACTATTAAGAGATTTCTTACCTTACTTTTAACACTAGTTATTAATTCCAGTCTTGTTCGAGGTCAATCCCCTCAAGACTTCGTCCAGCCGATTACTTCAAGCTCTGGGCTGTATTTCGATCATCTTGGTAAACTTAAAATTAATAATGTACAATTAAAAATATTGATTCCTATCGATATTTCACACTTTGAACCACACATACACAACATTGAATTTGCCTTAAAAACCTCTGAATATTTATGCAACCAAACTCGAATCATACAAGTTATGGCAGAATGCCACAACGTCTTACAACCATTGACAGCTCGTTTTCATGATTTGAACAAGGAATTTAACTCGATTTCACACTTGGTAGATAACCGAACCAAACGCGGCGCATGGTTCGGAGGTATAGGAACAGCTTTAAAACAAATATTTGGTACCCTTAACGAAGACGACGCAATTAGATACGACGAAGCTATAGACTCCTTACAGTACGGCGAAGATAAGTTGACTTCACTGATGAAAGAAAACATACTAGTTACAAGTTCTGTAATAACATGTTTTAATGATACCCTTAAGAAAATCATGTACAACGAAGCTAATTTAAACGAAGCTATTGACAAACTCTCTTTTAACATCGGAAACATTTCAGAAATTACAAATGGACTCCAATTAGCCAGCAACGTTAACGAAATTTTAAATGCATTAGAGACCTCTATACTTACTTTATCTTTTCAATTGGAAGACATAGTTAACGCTATTCTGTTTAGCGGTCAAAATTTGTTGCACCCGTCAATCATAACACCAACTCAACTATATAGAGAGCTTGCCAATAACTACCGACACATATCTAGTGACCTCGAACTCCCTGTTACATTAGACATTAATGCCGTACACTTTATTTTAAGTATTTCTAAGTTAGCGTGTTACTTCAAGAGCCACAAGTTAATGTTCATACTACAAGTGCCATTGGTAAACACTAAAGAATATATATTGTTCCATAGTATTGCATTGCCCATTCCACATAATGTTAGAGAATCTAATTCCTTTAGTTTAATCATTCCAAATTCTAGATATATAGCAATGACCAAAGACAAATCTCACTACTGTGTTTTAGATACCTTAGAACAGTGTAAAGTTATAAGACCTGGAGACTATATTTGTGATATTGAAAATGTGTATTCTACCGACGCAAAACTTACATGTGAAAGTGAACTACTAGCTAAAGTGCACAATCAAAAACCTGAACAATGTGAAACCAAAATTCTTTTTGGAAAACTGGACATTTGGAAACCGTTGATAAATAATAAATGGATTTACATACAATCCGACAGTAACAAAATTTCTATAGATTGTTTAAATTCAAATATGCTAGAAACAACTATACTAGGTACCGGAATACTACATATTCCAAACAGTTGTATTGGATATTGTAAGAGCACCACGTTAATACCAAAATTTAATGTGTTAAATATTACTTCACCTATAAACCATATGCCAAACTTTAATTTAATCAATGACTCATGTTGTAACTCGCTAAAACTAGATAGTTTAACGAATGATGTGCCCCCTATTCACTTAAATAACATAGACTTAGACGACATTAATAAAGAAAATAAAATAAAATTACAGTATCTCTTTAACGATTTAGAAAAGCTACAAACCCCTCATATAGTTAAATATGGGACACATTATTCTATTACTGTCGCTATTATTGTAATTTTTATATTATTATTTGTAAGTTACTTATGTTTTAAAAGATCTTGTAAATCCGGCAGCAACCAACCCTCCCAATTTAAACTTAACTTTAACAGAACACCACCCCAACCTACTCCAGAAATGATAGCCATGACTGACAGACACGACGCGGAAGAAAATACTCCCATACCCATTGCTTCACTCAGAACCAGGATTTAACAGAGACTTTGTTTAAATTTTACCCCAAAGTCTCCTCTTAAAGGGGGAGGTGTTATATCCATACTATGCTACCCTTAGTGCCGTGATACCATATTTTATGCTGACTCTCATTTATGACTCCCTCGCTCTGCTCGGTAGCTGAGCGACACTTCAGTCTGTATTGAACTCTCTTCTCGGGCGGTTGCTTAAGGATCCCAGTATCCTAATCTTTATATAAAGGCCTTCCTATTCTATTAAAGGTCCTTCAAAGTTTTAAGTGTTTTTTTTAAAACCTGTTTTCAAACCTTCGTATAACAGTATGTACGACTATTGATTTTACATCAACTATCATCATAATATTGTGCCATATTAGGCGTTTGCACATACGACCATAGATTTTCATGTAGCCTTTCAATATTATGTCATGCCAAATGGACGTATGTGCATACGACCTTAGATCCAGCGACGCGTGGGTGCGCATCCTGTTCTCCCGTCCGCGCATTGTGCAACTGCCAGCCGTATACTGCCGTCATAAGAAAGAAGGCCGTAACTACTTCAACGTTGATTCCGAGATACCTAATTGAAGTTTTATCCAAAATGAAGGCCCGCGATTTACTTAGTGATCGATTTTGTTTAGTGGTTCTTGTTTATAAAATGTTAAAAAATATAGGCTTTAATATGAACCATAATTTATTTAAATTTATACACAGTTATTCATTTTATTTTAATTTTTACCTTTTGTTTAAGCAAAACAATACTAATAAATAGTGAAATATATATCTGAAAGGCCGTAATTACATTCTACGCAATTACGACTTTTCATAGCAGGAATTTGATCTTCTAAGTCCAAATATCTTACATGTAAGGCCTTAAATACGCAATTGCGCCTTTTTTTTAAATAAACAAAGTTAGCAATAGTTTGTAAAATAGGATTAAAAGCCTTTGACAGACTATTTAATATTCTATTAATAATAAAACTAAGATGGACCTAAAGGCCATAAAGAAATTTACCGCTTAGCGAAAGAAAGAGAAGATAGAACCAAAAATGTAAAACATGTGACATGTATAAAAGATGAAAAGGGTACAGTTTTAGTAAAAGAAGATGAAGTAAGAAATCGATGGAAAGTGTATTTTGAAAAACTTATGGAGAGAATGCGTGGAGTGGAAATTTAAATGTGGGACGAGTAAATGTAGGTTTAGTGAAGGAGATTGCCAAAGATGAAGTAAGAATGGCGGTACGAATTAAGAAGAATGGGAAAGCCGTAGGGTCCGACGGCATTCCAGTGGAAGTGTGGAAGAAGATGGGTGTCTGTGGCTGACTTTATTCTTCAATAAGTTGTTGTATGAGGTGACGATCTCCGATGAATGGTGCAATTCCCTAGTGCCCATTTTAAAAAATAAAGGTGATATACGAGACTGCGGCAACTATCGAGGAATAAATAAAGCTCATGTCACACAGTATGAAAGTTTGGGAGAAAGTGATAGAGAAACGAGTGCGAGAGGAAAGCGAGGTTACCAAAAACCAGTTCCGATTTATGCCTGGTGGCGGGACTACAGATGCAATATTTGCACTCCGCCAGCTCTCTGAGAAAAATAGGCACACAAAAACTCGCATATGGTGTTTATAGATCTCGAGAAGGCATACCACCGTATACCCAAAACGGTTTTGTGGTGGGCTTTGAAAGAGAAAGGTGTGCCTGGGAAGTATGTAGAGTTGATCTGTGTAATGTATTGCTGATCGCGAACCTACGTACGATGTGCTGCTGGCAACACCCACGAGTTTAGTGTAGCGGTAGGCCTGCATCAAGGTTCAGCGCTAAGCCCGTATATCTTCCTATTAATAATGGATGCCTTGACATCGAAGATACAGAAAGAAACCCCTGGTATATGCTATTTGCCGATGACATTGTTCTTATCGGTGAAGACAGGCCCGAGGTACAGAGCAGGCTGGAGAAGTGGCAGTGTAAACTGGAGAGTGTAGGCTTGAAAATCAGCAGAACCAAAACGGAGTACATGTTCTCCGATTTCGGCGGTCTCTCCAGTTTTACACCCATAACGCTAGACAGTGTACCATTGCCAGTCTGCTCCAGCTTCCGATACCTTGTCTCTCTTATCCAGGACAATGGGGAAATCGATCGTACTGTAAAGCACAGAATTGACGCAGGTTGGATGAAATGGCGGCAGGTCAAAGCCACTATATGCGACCCCCAATTTCCTCCGAAACTTAAGGGAAAAATTTACAAGACTGTCGTCAGACCTGCCGTCCTGTATGGACTTTCATGTTTGGCCGTAAAAGCGACGGATGAAAGAAAAGTGCATGTAGCGGAAATGCGAATGTTAAGATGGATGTGTGGTGTAACAGGGATGGATAGAGTAAGGAACGAATATATTAGAGGAAGTTTGAAAGTTGCCCCAGTAAATGAAAAAGTGAGAAGCGAACGGCTATCATGGTATGGACATGTTATGAGAAGAGAGAAAAGTAACGTGGTAAGAATGGTGCAAAGTATGAATGTAGATGGCTTAAGAACTCGAGGTAGGCCCAAGAAAAGATGGATGGAATGCGTGTGACAGGGATGTGTGGAAGATGAAAAAATGTTGCGCCGACCCGAAATAATTGGGATAATGGCAGGCAGATGATTACAATATTATTTCATAAATAAAAAGCGGCTGCCGCGGCGTCCCGTCACTGCACCTCGCGTGACTCGAGCAGAGCAATTTTATTAATAAGCGACGCGGATTCACACATACTCTCCCCGCGTGCTCTCCCGCGCGTTTTTCCCTTTTATAAACTTATAAGAAAAGGCCTTATTGCAAAGTTAGGGCTTTTAATCTTACTATTTTTAAAGATTTTGTTTACTTGAAAAGCCCTAATTGGTAATTGCGACCGGCCAGAGTAGCATTTCGGAAATACTATTTTAAAAGACCCTTATTGTGTTTGGCATTTTAAAGTCAAAATCCTGATATTTTGTCGTAGTTAAGGCTAAATTCCTTATGATATCTCTACTCTCATACAAGTTAAAGCTTTGGGAGAGCGTAAGGTAGCATTTTCTTTGCTGATTCCGAATATGTAAATAACTCATTTTTGACAAAATTGTTAGTTACGGCCTTCTTTCTTATGACGGCAGTGTTGCTAAGCACGAAAGAAACAAATTAGAATTAGAATGTGGATTACACTGTTTTTTTTCGAGAAGTTTATTAGCTGTACTAATACATTTTATATTTTTTATTTTATAATACAATTTTAAGCTATTTTGTGGGTGCTTGTTTTACATACATTTACATCATACTATAATGAAAGTTGAGCTTAAAAAATTTATACGTCTATCTTGAAACAAAACTTATTTTATATCTGTAACATGCCACATGGACGTATAATTATCTAAAATGGTAGAAATAGGGGCTATAATTGTATAAAAATTGTGTTCGATGTAAAATTTCACGATAATTATAATGAATTCATATTGGTTTTTGGTATAGCATTGCATACAATAGTTTTGTTTTATAAGTCCATTCCTTAGTAGCATTTTTTGAATTTAATGTAACTTAAGATTAGTCTTATATCGTCGAGCCAAATAGATGTAAATGCATTATTACGGATTTTAAAATAGTTACAAAAAAAAAAGTATTTCCAATAAATATAAAAGCCGATTCATAGACACATGCAAATTTTTAATTATGTAGCTATACTGGGGATAAAGTTATTAATTTTTTTTGTCTCCTGAAAAGTAGGGATTTGCTTATAAGCCCCTTTGGCTTGAAGTCCGCGGTCAGAACTTTTTTTATTAACGTTGTTATATTATAACAACGTTAATAAAAAAAAAATCTGACCTGCGTCTTGTAGGCACATAATTAAATTACTTTATCTGAAGTTAATGTCATTTTGTTGTTACTTTTTGGTTTTTTTTTACGTGGGTGTACTACATAACAATAGAAGATTTGGACTGTAGCCAATTGATAATATTACCACGCCTTTATTAGCTTCACTTGTATGTTTGCTTGCTTGTATGTATGTTTGTAACCGACCCTTAAGGGTTCGTTTTTGCCCTACTTTGAACGATCAGATTTAATTCAAACTTTGCACACCTGTCAAAGACCGATGACAATACAATAATTCGATAAAAAATAAATAAATAATAAATAACACTAAAAAAACATATATATATATATATATTTATTTATTTATAGTTTAAAAAAACACGCTTTTATCTCCAACTCCAACTTCTATATAATCCAACTAAAAAGTAGAAAATAAATTTTAATAAGTTTGAATTTTAATTTTTTTGAACTAATATTTTTTTATGCTTAAAAAGCGTTAGTATTGTGTTATTTTATAAATAACTAGCTTCTGATTTCGAGTCTGCGCAAGATTATTCTACGTCCATTTTATGAGAGTACCTATGTATTTTAGAGTAGATTAGGTGTATCATAATAAAACATATTATAAAACAAAGTCATTCCTAAGTATGCTTAGATCTTTAAAACTACGCAACGGATTTTCATGCGGTTAACTAATGGATAGAGTGGTTCTCGAGGAAGGTTTTTGCACAAAATTTGTCAAGCGGGTGAAGCGCCGGGTGTCCGTTAGTAGAGGACATAATCAAGTTTCAAATTACCGTGGTCACTACACTAACAGAAATAACATAGCATGACAATGGCAAAACATGATATACAAGCTCCCGAGGTATGTTTGGTTAACAAGACGTGGGCGGAATCATAGTCACGCATGTCAACGTTGTTGAATTATTCATCAACAATGAAATATAAGCACTACGATGTCATGAATAACAGCAACTAGTGCCTACAGTTGATGAGTGTTACTTATAAAACATGTCAAAAATTTACACAACAACCGACTTCAAATTACCGAAATGGGACCAAATTGAAATTTCTAGCTTAAAATAAAAAAAATATCCAGTAAACTAAAAACCCAGTCCGAAGATATGAGGTAACATAAAAAAATTAAAAAACATTTGAATTGAGAATCTCTTCCTTTTTTGGAAGTCGGTAGAAAATAGCAGTAAATAATGTAAGCACACTAAGAATAATGTAATTAGGTATATTCTGTTTTGTCCGTAACTTTACAGTTTTAATAAGGGCGATCCTAATGCAGTATCATCATGCTCAATTCGACTGTATTAAAATACAGTCGAATTAAGCATATAAATGCAATGTTTGTTACCTACCTCACGTCTTTCGACTGATTCTGATTTTTTTTGTGGTACTTACCATTTAAATTTGGTCCCAATCTGACAATGATTTTGGTCCCTTGAAGTCGGTTTTTGTGTCGTTGACGTGTTCTAAAATTTTCAGAGTCTGTTACTGGGTTTTATATTAAAAAAAACACACAATCTTCAAAAATCATACTTAATCATTAATCACACATATGTAACTGTTACATATCATTTCACAGCAATTCCATGAAATAATACCAAACAAATTGAATAGGTAATACAAATGTACCTACATGATGAATAAGTTTGGCATTTTGTTTATAATTTATAGCAGTTGCCATTATTCACGATGCCTCAATAAAATTCAAATGAGTGTGGTAAGCATTATGTAAATTTTACGCTTCGCTCATTCCGCAGGAACAATCAGCCGTGCCAGCACAACCTCCAAATGTGATTCAATTATGGTTTTTCCTGTCATTTTGTTTATACCCTTAATGAAAACCTGTTATTTACCTTTTTATACATGTGGTTCTGGGAACCGTAGACTTCGGGAGCGGCTTTGTTTACAAAATTTCTTCTTCAATTTTCTTTATTACTCTTTCATTTGTCATCCAATCCAAATAATATCATTCAAATGTTATTCATTGTAAGCAAGGAGTGTGTGTGTAAAGTTTCATGCAAATCGGTTGATAAATACGGCCGCAAACATGATCTGACAGAACCCGTAGACGGGTACAGACGAAAGAAATTCTCCCCAGTCTGCAAGTTGAAACGGAGTTCTTTTAGGTTTTGGTTCCCACAAAATCATAAAATGGTACCTTTCCTGGCCGTTATTGTCTTCTTTAAGTTCCGCGGCCGCTCCTACGTCCATAGCCGGGCGTCTATGGTACGCACCAAGAGGTATTTCCAGTGGCGCCCAGTTACCTTTCCTAGCCTAGGTTAACTTTCTTGTGGTGTTCTGATTTTACCTTTTAGAGTTTTCGAAACGAAAATCTCTTATACAACAGTAATGTCCGTCCGTCCGTCCGTGAACTACTTTCAACTCGAGAACGGTAAAAGCTAGAGACTCAGTTTAAACGCCAATCAACTCAGTATGGTCAAAGACCTCTAAAATGAACTTGACCTTTGACTTCTAATCTCAAAGTCAAGGTCAAAACGAGGTCAAATAGAGAACGGTAATATTTAGAGACTCAAGACCAGCTGCAATCAACTCAGCATGGTCAAAGACCTCTAAAATGAACTTGACCTTTGACCTCTGATCTCAAGATCAAGTTTAAAACGAGGTCAAATCGAGAACGGTAATAGTTAGAGACTCGAGATCAGCTGCAATCAACTCAGCATGGTCAAAGACCTCTAAAGTGATGTTGAACTTTTTTTTTTAGATTTTATGAAAAAACTTTCTAAAACTCTAAAATATATGGCAAATTGTTGCCATATTTTTAACTAGTTTTTTCATACTGGTATCATAATTACGACTGTAAAACACGTGTTTTGCTATAAAATTTTTCGTTGAGAAAATTAGAATACATCGTTCATTTGCACTTTTAAGCAATGCTTTGTGTACGTTCGTACGTTCTATGAATAGCTGCTGGCTGGCAGTTTTCTATTCATTATAAATTACAAAATCATTCGGTGGATGCACAATTTATCGTAATTTAAACGCATGTATTTGAATGAATTCTACCACATATTTTGTGTAAATCATAAAATTAATCTGCTCTGACACTACACTAGCGTACACGGCAATCACCAACAATGAAAGGCTAACAATATCCTATTTATCGTTAATCAGTATTATCACTGAATTCACTGTATTGCATATAAATATAACCGGTTTTATAGTTATTCACCAGAGATTTGAACTTAAATGTACCAGTGATTTGAACTTTTCTCTTTGGTTTCTATCAAATACCTGCAAATTTATGATTGTATGAACATATGTTTGTAAGTACACACAGAACGTACATACAGTGCTATGAATTTGTATCTCCCATGAGAATAGTTTACCGGGATATACGTAGGTCACACTATAAGTTTTGCGTAACTAAAAAAACATGTTAAAACCAAAATATTATGTTTTTGCTTTTCAAAATACTCTCCTTTACATTTTAAACATTTTTTCATGCGATCGAACCATTTTTTAAAACAGGAGGACCACAGATCTGAAGGCTTGTTTTCTACGTGCTGATTGAACGCTATAACTGCCTCTTCGGAGTTGGTAAAAGTGAAACCTCGCATCAAATCTTTGATTTTGGGGAAAATACAGAAATCACAGGGTGCTAGGTCGAGGCTATGCGCAGGATGGGTGACGAGTTGTACTTTTTCGGAAACTAAAAATGACTTTGTTTTGTTGGTCGTGTGTGAAGAAGCGTTGTCATGATGTAGGAGAACGCGGCTTTTGGGTCGTCTTTCGCGAACTTTTTCTTACACCCTGGGTAAACAAATGGTAGAATACCACTCGTCATTATCACTCTTTTGATCTTCAAGTGGAATTGTACAGATGGGACCCGTAGCTGAGAAAAACACGCGATCATTTTTTTACCAACGTTTCTCGCCTACCTCACTTTGTTGGCTTGTTCTCATTTTCAAACACCCATTCACAAGATTGCTGTTTGTTTTCGGGTTCAAAACAATAAATCCACGTTTGATCTCCTGTGAAAATGTCATAAACAGCATTAGAATGTCCGCGGTCTTACTTCAGTAGCATCTGTGAGCACCATTCCACGCGAGCCCGCTTCTGCTCCGCTGTCAGTTCATGAGGGATCCAACGACAACAAAGTTTCCGAACTTTCAAATCTTCGTGTAAAATTTTCTGGACCAATCCCTCATACCAATCCCCAATAGTCCTCGAATTGTCTCATAGGTAATCCGCGGGTATTCTTTAATTAACCGCTTAACAGTAGCGTCATTATTTTCGTTGACGGCAGTTAGATTAGATAAGAATAATCTTTATTGTACACCAATAAGAAATTACAGAAACAAAATATATATATCCGATGTACAAAGGGCGGCCTTATCGCTAAAGAGCAATGTCTTACAGGCAACCTTAGGATGGAAATTTATTGAAATAGAAAAGTTTTAAGGTGGGTAAATATTATTGGTGTCGAAAAAAAAAAAACGGTACCTATAGGAATACAAGGGACACCAGTTAAGGTGCCCCTTGTAGCAGTTGGTTGGGGCAGTTGAAGGCCGCCCTTCACAAAATTCGTCATGTAAAGAAACTCGACCTCTCTCAAATTCAGCAAACCTTCGCCTCACGGTGCTCAAACAAGGTGCTTCTCTCCCAAAAGCATTTTGAAGACGAGCGGTACAGTCTTGCGGAGAGAGAGAACTTTTAAAATCATAAAAAATCATCTCTCTAAAATCTTTTCGACTTAATTCCATTTTCGTTGCATACGTAGAACTTTGATGTGTGATAAAAAACAATTGACAATAATTGATTGAAAATGATTTCCCGCCAATTGCTTTTTTATTACTAAGAAGGTTGCAACGTTTAAAAAAATATAACATGAAATTAAAATAGTTCCGATTAGCTAGAAGTGCAAAACTTTTAGTGTGCCCCATGTACTAGTCGTCATCCACTGAGCCTTTATTTCGGTTTTCCAGTCTTACTGCGACGTCGAATTTTGAAGCGACCACCATCTGACCTCCACAACCAACCGACACTATTGGCGGTACCCATCGAAGTTATCTAATTAGACCAGTCGTATTTTTAGGGTTCCGTACCTTAAATATTACTGAGACTTCGCGGTCCGTCCGTCCGTCCGTCTGTCTGTCTTGGGCTGTATCTCATGAACGGTGATATTTCAGTTAGAAATATGAAATTTTCACAGATGATGTAATTTCGGTTGCTTCTTTAACAATAAATACTAAAAAACAGAATGATATAAATATAAGGGGGCTCCCATACGACAAACGTTTTTTACCGTTATGGTACGGAACCCTTTGTGTGCGAGTCCGACTCGCACTTGGCTGGTTATTTTTAGTCCTCCAACTACCCGAAACGACTGCTCTATGTAGCACGGAATATATACTGTTATCAATTAGCAGTGGGTATCGAAATGATGACCTACCCCAAAGATCGCTACAACTTGTCATATGCTGCCTGCATCCACTAGCAAATTTTTCGTAAAGCAACTACCATTTGACCAATCTACCTATTGGCAATACCTATCGAAGTTCTCTAATTAGACCAGTCGTATTTTACAGTGCTCCAACTACCCGTAACGTTGGCTCTACGTGGCACGAAATATACCGTCTTATGCTGCCCACATCCACTGGCGTCCCGCGACCTACCACTTCGTCAGTCCACCAGCCACCTTGTGCCGCCGGGTCTGTGGATTTACCTCCACAGTATCTTGTTCTAGGTCGCCGCAGTCGTGAAACGTACCGTTACGCTGCAGCATATATTTGAGCGAAGCGAGTTTAAATTCAAAATTCTGGCATCGTAATAACCTGGGTAATTCTGAAATCTATTGATGAGTGCAAGAAAATCCGAAATCGGCCGAGTATTCGCCGAGAAACAATTTAACATAAATCGTTTGAAAAATAATTTGAGTCAAACGTTGAGAGCTACGCTCGCCTTCGGCTCGCTTCGCTCAATAAATTTAGTAAATATTCTTTCTGTAGGTATTTTTTTTTTTTTTTTAGTTCCGCGACCAAGGCCGCGGCCGCTCTCACGTCCGTTGCCGGGCGTCTCTGGTTACAAGCAGAACGTATTTCCAGTGGCGCCCGGCGGACTTTGACCACCTCTGTGGTCTCTGCGGGGGTTGGGTCGGGATGAGAATCCCGCGTCGTTGGGGGTAGGGTTTTATCCCGCGTCAGTGAGTGAATCTGGTTGCGTGCTATGGGTCAAAGGCCCCGCAGCACGCAACCCTTCTAGCCTGCTTCTGTAAGGACGACGGGTGGCGATCCCGCCGTCCTCAGGCCCCGATCATGGAGGTCGATGGTCTTGGGCGTAGATGAGTCTGCGGCGGCCTCGCCGCTGACTACGGAACTCGGCGGGGAGGGCACGCTCCCTCTCCCTCTCGGCCGCCTCCTTCGCGAGCACGACTTGCTCGCAGAAGGACACGGCCGCGTTCCACCTACTCCCGCTGGAGACCATGGCTTGAAGCATGGTCTCCAGCGAGAGGGTATCCACGCCCAGACCCACTACGAGGTCCCGGCGCTGACTCGCCCACGCTGAGCACTCCACCAACGTGTGGAGTGCGGTGTCGTCGTCGGAACCTCGCAGTGTTGACACCGGGGTGTGACCTCACGATGGATGCGAAACAGATAGCCACCGAAGCATCCATGCCCGGTAACGATCTGCGTCGCACGATACGTGAGGTCACCATGCTGCCTCTGCAGCCAATCGTCCATGATCGGTCTCACCGCCGCGATGATGGTGGCACCCCACTTGGTTTGCTCAAGTCGCACCCTCCATGACTCCATGAGATCCTGTCGGAGTTGGGACCGCCGGTCATCGATTTCTCGAGACGCAGGCCTGTGGTCCCGCTCCAGCGCCTCCTTGCGCCATTGGAACAATGACGCAAGGGCTCTCGCTTCCAGGTTCCATGGAGGGGTCCCGGCTAGGAGACATGCAGCCTCTCCGGAGATCGTGCGGTAGCCCCTTATTGTTTTGACGGCCAAGGTCCTCAACGGTCTGTTAAAGAGCGTTGAGTTATTGGCCGTCAACCGCGCCGCCCATACGGGAGCCCCGTATAGGGCCATACTCCGCACGATCCCCAGGTACAGTCTCCTGCAGGAAGCGTTGGGTCCCTTTAGGTTGGGCATCAGTCGCGAAAGCGCGACCGATGCGTGTGTCACCTTGGGGACCAAACTTCGGAAATGTGGTCCGAAGTTCCATCGGCTATCAAGTACGATCCCTAGATACTTCATCGAGGGCTTGATGCCGATGCTAACGCCTCCCACATTTATGCTGGAACCTTCAGGTGGACCGTTCCGAGGTCTGTGAAAACACAGAACCTCGGACTTGTGCAAGGCCACCTCCAGTCCCAGCCGCCGTATCCGACCCACGACTTGAGCAACACCCGTCGTGACCTTGAGTGCTGCCTCCTGGTACGTTGCACCCCACGCCGTGACGAGGGTATCGTCGGCGTAGCACGTTACGCCGACACCCTCAGGCAACGCACCCCGCAGCACCCAGTCGTAGCCGATGTTCCACAGAAGCGGCCCCAGGACCGACCCCTGTGGAACACCGCACGACACATCCCGCCGAGCTGGCCCGAGCCAGCTGGGGAAAGCTATGGCCCTCTCCGAGAGATAAGCCCCGACAATACGACGGAGGTAGAGAGGCGTTTCGTGATACACGAGCGCCTCCCTAACGCAGCTCCATGGCAAGGTGTTGAACGCGTTGGCGATGTCAAGAGACACCGCCACCACCACCTTGCCCTGCGAGACTGCTTCCTCCGTCAGGCTCTTGACGCGCATGATCGCGCTCACGGTGGAGCGTCCCCGACGGAAACCGTACTGGTTGTCCGCCAGGTCTGGCCCCACCGTCGAGAGATGCTCGACGAGGCGTTCCGCGATAATTCGCTCAAAGAGCTTACACACCTCGTCGAGCAACACGATCGGCCGGTATCCGGACGGTGAGTCCACCGGCCGCCCCGCCTTACGGATCAGGACCAGCTTCCCCGTCCTCCACACCTTGGGAAACTGGCCCCTTTCGAGGCATGCGCTAAAGAGCCCCATCAGTCGAGGCCCGAGTTCTTCGAGGGCCAGGACCCATGCACGGCCAGGAATGCCGTCGGGCCCGGGGGCAGTGATTTTCCGGCGTTTAAGCCGGAGTACTGCCGCCCCTAGCTCCCCCACCCTGACTTCGGGTACGTCGTCTTCGCTGGTGCTATCCGCGTCGGGCAGAGACGGAGCCATGCGCGGAGGGACCTGCTCCTCCGCGCTCGTCGGAAACAGGGAGCCCATGACCCGCTCCAGCTGCTGCGGCTGGAGACTCTGGGTCAGTGGGGGCGCCCTAGGTCGGAGTTTCTCCCTGACCTGTAGGTACGGGCGCCCCCATGGGTTCTGCTGCAGGGTCTCCAGGAGCTCCTCGCGGGCCGCCGTTTTGGCCCGCTTTATTGTCTCCTGGAGATTACCTTTAGCCTCCCTGTAAGCCTGATAAAGCTCCGCCTCTCGGGTTGCCGCGTCGTCTGGGCGGCGATGCCTCCGGCGAAACCTGGTGTACTGGCGGCGGGCGGAGATGCATGCTGCGCGCAGCTGTGCAATCTCCGGCGACCACCAGTACACCTGCTTCCTTGCCGGTCTGGGTGTAACCCTAGGCATCGCCGCATCACAGATTTGCGACATAGCTCTCCTGAACCACTCCGCCTCAGCATCCACATCGGCAGGCCGGTCCGGTGCCGGAATCCAGGCCTGCACGATGGAAGCCTCCAGGAGAGCCTCCCGATCCAGATGGTGAAGTGCCCAACGCGGATCCGGGGGATTTTCTACCGGCTGTGGGAGGTCAGGTGGGGGGACGACATCGAATCGGATGTACCGATGGTCTGAGTGCGTCTCCTCACCCTCCTCCACGTGCCAGCCAGTAATACGGGCGGCGAGGGCAGAGGTCGCGAACGATACGTCCACGACCGAGCTGGTCCCCCGCCGCCAGAAGGTGGCGACATTCCCCCGGTTGAGGACCTCCAGACCACGTGTTCTGGTCCAGTCCTCAAGAAGCCTCCCCTTGTCCCTGGTTTCCCGGGAGCCCCACGCCTCACTCCAGGCGTTGAAGTCTCCCAGGAGCAGGACAGGGCGAGGACGGCACGCAGCGAAGACGACGTCGAGCTCAGTGAGCCATACCTCAAACTGAGTCTCATCCAGTGTCGGCGAGATGTAGGTGGCCACGACTGCCAACCCATCATATTCCGCCGCAACACACCCGCGGCCCCTTGCAATGATAGCAAGGCGCGAGTTGTCTGCGGTGGACCCCCCGAAGATAAAACAGGCCGAGCCGTCCTCGTCCACCGGGCTTCCCGGGTGGACGTAGTACGGCTCGGCGACCACGGCCAAGTTTATGGACCACTGCCGGATGCTCTGGTACAGAAGATCCTGAGCAGCGCGGCAGCGGTTCAAATTCACTTGCAGGATGCGGATATGGGCGTCAGACATTAATGGACGTCCATATCAGCATCCCGCCGAGAAACATCTGGCCGTGCAGTAGCGGCACCCCCACCGCTCTCAGCGGACGGACGAGGCTTTGGCCTCGAGGCGGCGCAGGTTGTGCTGCCGACCCGGTGGTCCGCAGTTTTGCCCTCCGCCTCGCATCTAAAGCAGCGAGGCGGGGCATCACAGGCACTTGCCTTGTGACCGGGCCGGCTGCAGCGGAAGCACCGATCGCCCACGGTGACTTCCGCTGTGCACTGCACTCCGACGTGCCCCACCACCATGCACCGGAAACATCTGGTTTCCCGGGCACGAAGGAGGTGCACCTGCGCCTTTAGGAAGCCCCCTACGAGGAGGCTTCGTCCGTCCGTCACTTTCAGTGCCGCCGCGACGGGGCACTGGACGACTGTCATCCCATGACCAGTGGAGCCGAAGGAGATGTCTCCAGCCTTCACCTGGTCACGGGGGCAGCCGCCCGCCTCCACGACGGCGGAGATTACTTCCTCCGTCGTGGCCGCGTCATCCAGACCCGTGATGCGCAATGCAGCGCATTTGGTGGGCCTGGTGACGCGGACGGCTTCTGCGTCCAGCGCGTCCCTAAGCTGCGCTGCTAGGGCGTCAGCTTTAGGGCCGCTGGAGGCGCCGGAGACCTCGAGGAGGCGAGCCCCGGTGCGTGTCGTCTTGCACCGGAGACCCCCCTGGATATCGAGGGCTGAGAGGTTGACTGAGGACTTCACGGTCCTCAGGACATCAGCGTACCCCACACCCCTCTCCACACCCTCCGTCGTCACCGTAAGGACGACGGCTGTGGAGCGAGGAGCGCGGGGCCTCTTCGGCGCCTTCGCCGCGGCGGCTTTGGCCACTTTCTTGGCCGCTTTCTTGGCGGCCTTCGTCTTCCTCTTCTTGGCCCCCACTACCTCCCATCCCTCCCGTCCGGAGGGATGTAAAGGAGCAGCGGGCGCGTTAGAGGAAGAGGAGGCGTCAGGGGTGCCGCTCTTCTTGCCGCGCCCCTTCGCCTTCCGCGCCTGGGCTGCGGTCTCGGCCGGCAACCGGTACGCTGGAGCAGACTGGGGCGGAGCGGGGCGGCGGACAGCGGGTGTGCCGCTTGGTCCTGGAGCGGGAGAACCGCTAACAGCCGCCGCGTATGAGAACGCGGGACGTGCTATCGGAGGGCGGTACGCCCGGTCCTCCAGGACCGCGAGGCGCCTCTCGATCGCCGTCAGGACCTGTACTATAGTCGGCACAGGCTGTGGCGGCGATCCGGGCGCCGTGTTGGGCACCGTGGTGGGCGCCATGGTGGGCGCCGTGGTGGGCGCCTTTTTGGACGCCGTGGTTGGCGCCGTCGTGGGCGCCTTGGTGGGCGCCGTGGTGGGCGCCGTGGGTGGCGCCGTCTTCGGCGCTGGTCCAGCCGTCGGAGGAGGAGGCGGCAGCATGGGACCGGGAGGCGCCTTGACCACCTTGGTCAAGTCAGCGACCTCCCGCCACAGGTCATCCATCTGCTTCCTGGAAGCAGCGAGCTCCGCCTCCAGGCTCGTCACCTGCTTCCGGAGCCTCGCCTCCTCCTTAGTGACGCTCCGCGCGAGGAGCTTGTTGAGGGAAGATTGGGCTTCATCCACCAATGAAGCCACAATCTTCTTTCTCCCCGCCACGTTTCTGTTGCCCCGCATGGCCGCGTTCATGCGGGCAAAAACGCTCATCAGCTCACGCGCGGGCGGCCCACCGATTTCCCGGCGACTTCGCTGGGACAGTTGGACCGAGGACGGAGGAGGAGTTGGCGGCCGCCTTCTGTACGCGTCGAGACGCGTACGCACCGTCTTGACCGGCACCTCCTCCTCCGAATCGGTGGAGAGGAGGGACCCCCACTCGGAGCAGCTGGTGCTACGGTCGCGCGGCGGCCCCCCCTTCTCCTCGAGGGTCCTCTTCTTTGTCGCAGAAGAGCGGCCCTTCTTCTTCACACTGCTGGGAGCTGACCCATCGTCAGTCCCAGCAGCATCAGTTCCTTGGGGCGTCGACATCGCGCTGCGACTAGGCAGCGCGGCGCGAGCCCCCAAATCGATAGGCATCGGAATCAGTATTTCATGCATAGTTTCGTCGGTTGACACTGCCCGGGAAAGGGCAGTGTCGGGACCGGAGGTCTCTTCGAGGTTATTCATAATCGCAAAAATTGGCCAATCGCAAGTTCAGACTAAATACGTTCGGTCACCCAACTTGCCACTGTGTTACCGTGGTCAAGTTGGGGTCCAGGGCGGACGGCGAGGACGTAGTATTTAATCACTTGGGGCCCCGCCCCTTTCTGTAGGTATGTGCTAATTTCATTCAAATCTGTTCAATGACTTGCGAGTGATTGACTTTTGTAAAGGATGTTTATCCTTCAGGAAACTCGTTTTAAAACCTAATGCACTGTTAAGAAAGAGGTAAATTAACTGGAATACAAATTGTGCAGAACTAACACACTAATTCGACTTCTGAACTGAAGGTAACGTGCAATATTTTCTAAATGCAAAAACAGCCTATGTTACTCAAGGGTAAAATCAAATGGAGACAGAATTGAACTCAAATTCGAATGGAGACAGAATTCACGAAATCGGTTTCGTTGTTTCTACAACTTTGTGTTCTGTTGTAGTGTAAAAAAAATACATTGGACTCAGTTTCGATAAATAAAAGCAAGTCAATAACTGTTACAAAAAAAAACTAGTTTTTAAATGCCAATATACTTTGTGTGGTGAGCGGCTGGATGCTGTTCATTCAATCAGAGACCTAGGTGTCACATTAGACTGTCAGCGGTGAACAAGGCGTTTAAAATGTATTTGCGCGTGTGTAAGCGGATTTTGTAATGAGAAATACCAAGAATTTCACACGACCTACCACTTACCTTCATCTTTATAAATCACTAGTGCGACCTCAAATGGAATTTAAGTATATTTTTGTATTTCAAAGCAATGAGTTTGCTTAAACTATTCTTAAAATATTAAGAAAGAAATTATAAATAGATCACAAAAACTGATGTCATCGGCGGGATCCCGGATCCCGGGATTTTAGGAATTTAAGTATCCATATGGGATCCTTATTATAGTAAATATAAGTAAGATTTAGAATCTGTCCAGAAGAAGTTTATGCGAACCTTGCAATACAGGTGTTACCATAATGATTTGACTTATGAGCAACTTCTGGAGGAATATGATATCCTTACTCTTGAAAATAGACGTACACTGCTTCAGACAATGTTGTTATATGATATTTGTAATCACAAGTATTACTGCACAGCCCTAATTAATAGAATTGCATACAGAGTGCTTACCAGGACGCATTGCCGGAAGCCTTGCCCACTCTTTGCAACATTCCGCTGCCGTACAAATGCCGGGGCCCGTTCTCCGATGTATCGGTTAGTGGATTTGTACAACAACAACTTCAACTGCATTAATATTGCGGCAACGTGACCTGGTAATTTTAGATGTAAGATTATTGAAATAAAATAGTTTAATCACCCAACCACTCACGATCTTATCATGGTACCATGATAAGTACCCTATTTTAAAATGTATCATCATTTTTTTGTTTGTAATGTTAATCAAATTATTTATTTGTTACTACAACTAACTTAATAAGCTGTAATAAATGCCGTTGGCCACACAATTATAAAATGTATGTAACCATACCTTTAGTAATATTATACTCGTATTATGTTACTGTTTAACCCTGATAAAAAAAAACAGAACGGGCTGGAAGTATTAGGTACTTTAAAAAACTAACATATTTTTTTTACAAAAATCTTAAAATTTATGTAGTCTCTAGACATCAAATGAGTACTCGTGGTAGCTCACTGCATTAAAAAATCTTCCTAGTGATATCCAGAGGCGCTCGGTAATAGACGTAGGCTGCAGTAGCCTCCAGCACCGGAATTAAAATAAAGAAACTTTCTAGAATAAAAAAAAAATGTTTGTTTTTCAAAGTTATATGTACTTCCAGTCGGTTCTGTTTTTTTTTATCTAGGTAAATAAACAGCAACATAATATAATATTACTAAAGGTTCTGTCATCCAAACTGAGTCCAAAATATATATTGTTTTTAAACGGTGGTACTTTCACGGTGTATATTTTCTTTTAATAATTTTATTTGATAACTATGGATGAAGAGACCGTAGTTTATGCATTGCAAGGAGTTCAGTATACACACTTGAGTTATGTTGTACAGTATTCCCATTTGCATTGAATGCCGTTGACACGATACATCCTTGAGATGGCATTCAAAGTGTAGACTAGACTAACTAACTATGACACAGTCTAGTAAACTCTAGTATATCAAACAACTTGGTGGCCAATCTCCATATAACATAAAGTGAAGGAGGGTGAGTATTGTCACGAATGATATACTCGTTACATGAATATAGCCATTGCTCATTATGTGAATTGATATCTGAATAGATTATGGTAGTATTGTTATATAGTAGTCAGATTGGTCTTAGGATGGCTGGACATTTCTTAAGACACTGAGACACTGCCGTGTCTTGGAAAGTACGATAAACCGTAGGTCCAGGTTGTCACACGAACATCTGATGGCAGTCGTTACGGGTAGTTAGCGCTAAAAAAATCCGACTGGTCTACGGCTAACTTTAAAATTTGCCGATGGGTTGTGGAGGTCAGTTGGCAGTCGTCTCAAGGAAAATATCGAAGCTCAGCCGCATCGCAGTTACACTGGAAAGCGGACCCGAACTGTTTTTGGAAAACGCTTTGTATATGATAATAAATTGTTGTTTCGTTTTCACTCCACATTCCCCACATTAGTAGTGAATTGTACCCGTCAGAAACTGGGAACGGTACTTACTATGTTGCTAAAAACGGAAATAAAATCCGCTACATTAATTCTATAAAAGATCAGCAGCGGGAGCCACGTTGTTTTATTTTATGCAAACGGTATCTATAAACGGTACTATGTACTTACCTCTACTCTCTATATTCTGTCATGTATTGGTGAACTTATTAAGGGCGTAAAGCCTCGTCAAAAGTGGTAGCCAGCCTTGCGTGACAATTCACTTGCTTACCAACGAACGGTTTTCGAAAAGCAATAAGTTTAAGTTTTTAGTCATAAAAGTGACGATACTAGCTTCAAATACCTACTACCAGTAGCAGTTATAAGTAATTTAGGTGATGATAAGGTCTCTGATGTTGCCGTGAGGTGAAACCGGTCAGTGGCACGTTCCACCAAGTGCCGTCAACAATGGTCATGATGGTTACCCGTACCATCTAAATTTCTAATTTCTCTGATTTTAGTCATTCTTATAATCACGTCTATATCCTGAGGGTATAGGCAGAGGTGCATAACACTCACATTTTGTAGTTATCACGCATAGGAGGCTAGGTTAGCCTATTAACATTACCAGTGACCAGTATACAATAGAAAACCAATAACCATAGTGTAATCCGATTCTAAATTCCAACCACCAAAACAAATGTTACATGCCTACTATATTTAGAGTCCGAGTTCTTGTTTTAAGTTAATAAAGTTAAAGTGTACTGTCGGTCTACTCACTACATAAATTAGCTTGCAGAACATTGAGCTGAAACCGTGCAACTAAGGTCAGCGCAGAGATGAAGTAATTCTCACTTGAATCACATGTTGCTCGAGAATTGTGGCCCACAGAAACGCATTTGTGGTATTAAAAAGGTACTTCTACAGTGATTGATGGCTTCACTTCAGGCACTCTGGCTCCTAAATCAACTTGCTACCCTACTAAAACAATTGTGATGTATGCCACGGCGTCGTTACTAATGGTTGGCCAGTTTCATCTATTCGCTGGTAATGAGGGCATCATTCTTTTTCATCTTCACATTACTTAGACTTTTCGCACTGACTTCCACAATGACAAATTTGCTTGTAATTTTATTTTCCCACTGAATAGGGGACGAGCCTGTTACAATTTTCGAACGCTTTCGAGTAGTTTCGATATAATTATATTGGTCAGAGCCTTGGCCGTCCGTCAGCATGCGCAGCCTGCACAACTTAGAGGATTGAAGATGTTGATTAGCACCAGATTTGTAGAATTAACTAATACAATGTATGTGTCATACCATACATTATATTAGGTAATTCTACAAAATGATGTCTTTATAAGTACCTATACTAATGGACGGCCACGGCTATACCCGCGTGAAATAGTATTTTAGTCTTAAACATTCTTTGAGAACCACTCTATCCATTGATGAAAACAGCATGAAAATAGGTGCAGTACTTTGTCGCGAAACATAAACAGACGCGGTACATAGTCATGTACCGCGTCTGTCTGTCTGTCTTTTCAAAAAAAAAGTCTTGTTTTATAATATGTGGTGTTAACGACATCGTACATAGATGCCTAATACAGAATATCTATCTAATTCTACCTTGTTTCATCTATTTACCTACTATGTATTACTAAGTAGTACTTTTGTGCCAAAGATCTATTTATGTCGTTCATTTACACCAATGTCTACCCCCTTTTTCTTAAATTCTATTATTTCTACCTTTCCATCCAAAGGTTGCCTGTAAGATAATACTGTTTAGTGATAAGGCCGACATTTGTAATCTATCTATCTATCTATATATATAATACGCCAGTGAAGCCGCTTCTCCTCCTAAACTAAGAGTCGCACAGTCAAGTGTGGCACACCGTTGGAAAGGTCGTGGTCTCAAGTGGTGCGATAAGATTAGAAATTTGACAAAAAGTAAAAAAAAAAAAATATTACTTGCGCAGTTTGCGCTAAGGGTTGCTAGTATATTATATTTGATATCTGTGATAGATATATATGAAAAAAGAATATATAAGTAACATAATTATTTTGATAAAACGTCAATTATTGTGAATATACTCATTTGTGATACTAAAATAAAAATTATTGTGAATTATATATTGTGTTCTTATTTCTTATTCTTATTCTGTGATAGATATATCAGAAAATAACTACATTATACATTATATAAGTATTATATTAGATATAAGGGTAGGACCAGAAAGTATATAGGTACTATTTTATTTAATAATATTTGAGGGGTATAGAAATTAGTTAATTATTTTATTTTGACTCCAGTAAGAATACGGCCCTTACTTGGAGTTGCACTAATGAAACATTTTTATTTTAGACTGTAGTGTACCTACTATAATATATTGTCAGTAAAAAATATATATATTATAGTAATATCTTGCATGCATCATGCAAAAGCTTTATGTCTGTCGTTTATTAATCTTTTTTATTATAACGTCATTGAATTTCAATTTAATCAACAAAAAATTAATTCCCATCACTATTCAGTTTAACTCTGCTACTGCCACAATCGCGGACGTCTAAATATATTTTTTCGCAATAATCACCACTGGGGACAAATGGGAATAATTTTTTTGATCATTCCCATTTGTCACCCTTTTGTCGCTAGTGGGGACAATCAAGGCGGGGACAAATGGGAATAACTCTTTTTTCTGGGGTATCTCCCGCATGTTTTTTTTTTCTAGCGTCAATCCCATCGTGTTCTTTTATAGTCAGCAATATCAGTCAGCAATGACGCCGAGGATTTTTTAAACGACATTTTGTAGTAGGCAAGCGTCAAACCCCCTGAAAAACTAAAATGACTGACCAATCAGTGAAAATGTGATTTCCCCAATACAAATTTATAGTTTTTGTAAACCTTGGACCAAAAGGCGTCGATTGGTAAGAAAACAAAATTTGTGCGGTTGGGCTATTAATTGTTATAAACAAATTAATTTGTTAACTGATAAAAAGTTGGTTTTTATCTTGGAAAATGATTTCTAAGGGTAAAACGGGCCAAATAGAACACTTTTTACTTTGTGACTTTTTCGAAAAAATGCGTTTTAAAGAAGTTATAACCATTTTAAAGCGCAAAAATGGTCACATTCAAAATTTTTTATCTCGCCGAGTTTTGATCGAATTCAAAAAAATCCTTTTTTTTTTTTTTTTTTTTTTTTTTTTTTTTATATTTGGTTCGCCAAATTGACGCCGCCCGCCTGGTGGTAAGTGATAACGGTAATGGCCCTCAACTTGACGACCTGCTGATGTGCCTCTTCACGCTCCGCTTAAAGAACCCAGGATTATATGTGGGAGGAAACACGTGCACAGGCAGGGCGTTCCAGGCCACTATCGTTCGGCAGAGAAACGAACGTTTAAAACGTTCGGTTCTCGCGAACATGCTATCCACTGTGTGGGGGTGGCATCTCTGCCCGGCACGAGTCGTTCGGGATCGGAAGGAAGAGGGTGGGATCAGATTGAAGAGCTCTTCAGAACACTCGCCGTGGTAAATACGGTAGAATGCGGCCAAGGAAGCTATTGTTCGGCGCTGAACTAGCGGCTCAAGGCTTCCCGTTACCTCCGGACAATCTATAATACGGATAGCCCGTCGCTGCATAGCGTCGAGAGCGTCCAGCAGATACTTCGCGGAGCCGTCCCAGAGGTGAGAGCAGTATTCGACGCAGGGTCTAATCTGCGTCTTGTACAGCAGACACCTCTGGTCCGGTGTAAAGAATCTCTTTACCTTATTCAGTATTCCTAGTTTCCGCGAAGCTAGCCCTATACATCTTTCGATGTAGTTTTTATTATTGAGCTCTCGACGAACGTCTATGCCAAGGATATCAAGGTTGTCCTTCATTGGTAATAATGCATTCTGAAGAGAGGGTAGGGGAAGGAAAGGGGATTTCTTCGCAGTAAATGCACACGCCTGTGTTTTGCGGGCATTGAACTCGACCAGGTTCTCGGTACCCCATTGAGAGATACTGTCGAGGTTACGGTCGAGATCAGCCACGAGTCGTCGTCTCTCCTCCTCAACCTCAGATCGCCCCGCCGTCGGACGAACCGAGTAACTCCCGTGCAGTGTGCTGTCATCTGCATAGCAATGAATGTTCCCGAGGGATAGCATATCATTGATATGCAGAAGAAAGAGAGTTGGTGATAGTACGGACCCCTGCGGTACCCCGGCATTCACTTGCAAGAAGCGAGAAGCCTGGCCATCGCAGAGGACCCGCACTCGGCGCTCGTTTAAAAAACTGGCAATCCAGCTGCACAGTTGAGGAGGTAGACCATATGCCGGAAGCTTGGAAAGGAGCGAAGCATGCCAGACCCTATCGAAGGCTTTGGCGATGTCCAGGCTAATAGCCAAGGACTCGCCGTGCCTTTCCATAGCCCCACCCCAGACATGCGTTACGAATGCCAGAAGATCACCCGTTGATCGCTTTGGCCTGAAGCCGTATTGTCGATCATTGATTAGCGAGTGATCCTCTAGGAATTGCATGAGCTGCTTATTTATAAGGAGCTCAAGCACCTTGCAAATGACTGAGGTGACAGCTATGGGTCGATAGTTGCCTGGATCGGACCGATCCCCTTTCTTGGGGATCGGTTGTACGTTAGCCTCCTTCCAGACCTCCGGCACGAACCCTGAAGAGTATGACAGGCGGTACAGACGCGTTAATACTGGAGACAACTCAGCTGCACATTTTCGTAGCACCACCGCCGGAATGCCGTCAGGGCCACTGGCTTTCCGCGTGTCGAGTGACCGCAGTACTGCCCGTACATCACATTGCCTGATAACAATATCAGGCATTGTGTGGCCACAGTTGGCGATGGCGGGGGGCTGCAGGCCACGGTCGTCGACCCGGGAATTAGCCGCAAAGAGGTCTGCGAGCATATCCGCTTTCTCTTGGGCTTTGTGAGCCAGTGTTCCATCTGGGTAACGCAGTGGTGGCAGCGAGGGCTGACAAAAGTTAGATTGCACAGCTTTGGCCAGTTGCCAGAATCCACGGCTGCCCGTGGGATGGGAAGTGAGCTCCTGACCAAGCCGCGCGACGCGCTGGGCATCCGCTCTCTTAAAGGCCCTCTTACTCGACTTTGTGGCCAGGTTGTACGCTGCTTTGAGGTGGCCCACGTTTGGGTCGCGCACAGCCCGGGCCCTGATCCAGGCGCGATATGCCGACTGTTTTTGTCGAACAGCTTTGGCACAATCTCGCCCGAACCAGGGACGGGCTCTGCGGATACTGGCGACATCAGTGAAAGGGATGTAATAATCCATCCCTAAACTGATCTCGCCAGTAATAGCCGAAGCACTATCCGAAGGAGCCTTTCCTACAAAGCAGCGCTGGCTCCAGGGGACGGACGCATAATAATCGCGTAGACCGTCCCAATCCGCTGACGAGTAGTGCCATAGTCGTCGTGACGTTTGTACAGGACGTGCAGGAGGTGACACCTTCATGCCAGCGTGAACAACACAGTGGTCGGAACTACCCAGTGGGGCTCCTACTG
Organism: Nudaria mundana; assembly: GCA_963556515.1. NCBI lineage: Eukaryota > Metazoa > Arthropoda > Insecta > Lepidoptera > Erebidae > Nudaria > Nudaria mundana. The sequence goes on from OY748303.1 coordinate 14,490,493, forward strand.
AAACACTGTACTGGGCTGGGCGACTCGTCAGCAGTAGATCCAGCAGAGCGGGCGCATGATCTGACCTGTCTGGTATCCGGGTGATCCCGCATACCATCTGGGTCAGACCGTGGGAGAGAGCGAACGCATGGGCGGCTCTACCCGCATGATCAGTCTTGAGGCACCCCAGCCATTCAATGTGATGGCCATTGAAGTCCCCCAGAAATACTAGGTCAGCGTTCGGGAACCGCACCTGCGCTTCATCAGCCGTCTCGCTGAGGTACTGGAAGAGCTTTGTTGTCTCAGAATCCCCTGTGTGGGATCGGTAGACGCACACGTAGATCTGGCTCATAGAGCCATGGTCTACGTGCAGCCAAAGGACGGAATTGGAGGGGTTCTCTAGGCAGCGCAACCGGCGGCAGCAAACATCCGCCCTAACGAACACGCACACCCCGGCTTTGTCTCGAAATTGTTCCTCGATGACATAGCCGGGGTAACACAGGTAAGACGTGTCGTCAGGGCGGCGTATTTGTGTCTCCGTGAGGAACATCACAGCGGGCCGTGCCGTCTCAAGGTGGTGGTGGACGGTATCGAGGTTCGCATGGAGTCCACGGACGTTAGTGAACTCCACCTCGAAATGTGAAGTTGTGGGGTTTCCTAGGGCCGCTGTGTAACGTTTATTTCTTTTTTGTTGCACTGCCATTGTAGATTTTGAAGAAGAAGCGTGAAGACAGGGCGACATTTGGTGCAGCAGTAAGTGACAAAGCGCAGGGGCTAGCTTTCCTCCTGCGGCAGAATACTTCTCAGATCTTAAGCTTCATCTGAATATTTTTCAAAATGAGAAAATATACATTTTTCACATCATTTGCCACTTGTCTATAGTAGTGTAAATGTACAAAAAATGTACATAATTATGCCCATACTTAACCAGTTAACTTTTCATATATTTTTTTAGTACTAAATTTTTTTTTTGTCCAATGACTTTTTACTGCCCAGCAAAATATTATTTTTGAACGGATACAAAGTGGTTTGTAATAAAACACTTTACCTATATCTATTATCACAGTATATTTTTAACTTTGACCTACATACATAATACGTATTTATATTGTACCGTTTTAGATTGTTCGTTGTGGAAAAATATCAATAATTAATTGTAATACATATTAAACCAAGTTATATTCCTAACCTATATTTACAAAGTATTTATAAATTCAATTCTTAAATTGTCATTATGCATCCCTGTTACCATTGGTTTCGATATTTTTAATGAGTATAACAATAACTTGATTTCTAAACGGGGCTTAGTCGAACACAACATTATCTCCGTTCGATCCCCAAGTACAGTCTGAGCAGAGAGCGTTGCGCGCATTCATGACCTTCAGAGAATACCAATGTGTTTCCTTGGAAGTTGGAATCGAGAAAACTATTCCAGCCGGGCAGAGCTGCAGGCAACAGCTAGTTATAAACACCATAAACTCTGAAACTAATATTCATGCAGATCGTATAAATACTTAATCCTGCCCTGATTGAAACCGAATTGGAAGTAAGCAAGTCTCACACAGATTGTGTAACCTACATTCAACGCACTACGCAATCGAATAAGGATGTCCAAATATTCAGTGGGATTGCTTCAACTTTGTTCACGGGTTGACAAGGATTAAGAACCCGTTTAGAAATCAGTTGACTGAAGATCAATTTAAAAATTCGTATGAACTATGTTGGACCTTCGTCTTTAAGATGAGGTGTGTTATTCTTTTGACTTCTGTTCAAAAGAAAATCTAAGTCATTAGATATTTTATACAGGACTTTGCTTGTTTGTGGATCATCGTAAGCTTTGTTCCATTCTCTGTTGACATGTTCTATGTGAGATTCGGAGTAATCGTCTTTGATTGTGTCGATGGACGGCATCGATGTACTTGAAATGAAACCACCACGGCCTTTCTTGAGACAACTTTTCACTGGCGTTGATGTTACTTTTGATACGTCTGGGTTTGATTGTACACATATGGTACATGTTTCCTAAAATTATACAACATGTTTGAGATAGTATTGGATAACCTAAAAATACCATAGGTAGGTAGAGGGTACTTGTTGTAGATACAACAGAACAGGGTCAAATCAAATCAGCTTCTTTTTATTATATGTCAAAACGATAAACTTCAAAAGAATTTGTATTAAATACTGAACTATGACGTCACTATTTTGCATCGTAAAATTTTGATGATTAAAATTAAATACACGAACGATAATAAGATCGAATGCAATAAACGTACATAAGTAGTAAGCATTTCTTTATTTAATAAATAAATTTAAATTATTAATTTTATATGTACAAAGCGATCTAAAGTAGAAAAGGTATTTTTTTCTGATTTTACATTCAATCTCACTATTACTTTTTTGCACACGGGATTTTGTCGAGCGTCCAATATTTGCAGTAGCGCCTAAATTTGGGAAACTCAATAAAAGAACATTACATGGTAAACACCCAGTTTCCTGATCAAACAAAAACAGGTAATTAAATACAAACCTTCGCTAAATCGAATTGATTTTCCGTATAAGGCTCAAAGCATGGTATTATTGGTTTCTGCGGTGGGTTAGTTTCTAAACAAACTGTAGCTATATATTTTTCACCTACATGTTCCAAGCTCTCCACATATTTGGATGGAATCAAATCGCACACTGCACGTGTTTCTATATCATATCTTGCACCACTGTATATTGAAGGTTTATATTCCACACAACGTACAATATCTGCCTGATTGTCTGGGTTGGATCTTCTTCTTTCCAATGGTGCAGCATGAAAATATCTTACAGTGGAAGATTCGGGAGATGATTCTAGCATGACTACTCCTCCTCTACTTTCAACTTCTCCGCTTTGCTTTATGTATACTAAAACCAAATACATTTAATTAAACTTATTCCCCCAAAGAAGTAGGTATTAAACGTCAAATATCGGCAAAAAAATTGTTGATCCCAAGTAAGCTAGAATAAGAGGGCGAGCCTATTGCCGCATATAGGAAGGTTTAAGTTTTTCAGAGCTTTGTGTGTTGATCGATAGGTACGAGTACTTTTAGATGAGTTTGAGTAAGGACCCTAAGATCTTAGTGGGATCCCTTTACATCCAATTTGAGAACAGTTAAGAAATAAATCATAGTGTTGAAAGGGAAAGTATCATTGGTATTTCGTGAATGCTACTTACTTTGAAACTTATATTTCTAAAATCTTTAAAAGTAAGTCGTTGAAATCTAAAACTGAATTAGTTGAAAACTATGATAATTTTTTTTAACAAAATTGTACCAGATTTTGAAATAATTAAAGTTAAGACGACTCGACTTACAATGGTCACGTATGGAAAAAAATACGTTTAATTCTTAAACATGGCAGTGGCGTAAAACAAGGTACCTACACAAATACGAGTAGAAGGTAAAACTATGAAACATGAAGGACGTCGGTGCATACAGGCCACATGTGCGAGAAAATTTACGTACTGATAGCATACTTACAGCTTATGGAGTTATCATGGTTAGGAGAATCATGGTACTCTATATTATCATGTAACGGTAAAATACTTCTTGCGGCACGAAGACACTCTTCGTCGCGAATGACGTAGCACACCAACATCGCTACACCCTACGATAAGAATTAAAATATAATAATATATTGATGAAAATATACAGTGATTATCAACTCTTCATGTAACAGTTACAGCATATCGAAATTCTAGTATATATTTATAAGGATTTCTAATATACTCGTTGAGATATTTGTATTTGAAGTCAGCAAATACTATATATTTTAATTATGTTACTAGGTAGCAAAGAAGTGTTTAACTTTAGTAAAAAAGGTGAGAGAGTTTAACTTCCTTGTTTGAAAATAAAGCAATTTAAAGTTTAAATACTGACACAAAACGTGTTTTCTGCATGCATATTTGAATAGGTAATATGATAGATGTGCAAGTTTGTGAACATCATTGGATATTATATGTTAAACCGTTCATTCATAAAATTTATATTTCATTCATAAATTTTTTTGAAGCAATCTGGAGATATAAATAATAGTCATATAATTAACGATATAGAAAAAAGGCATACTAACATTAGCAAATGCAGCAAAAGAAAGTCCAAGTGTGTACACAGATGACTTTTCTCCAGGCTGTGCATAAGTAACACCCGTAAATTGTACTGCTGATGACGTCACTAGTAGTACTAGCGTATTGTGCATTATTCTATTTCTGGAATACACAAAAAGTGTTAAGGGGGATACAGAAATTGCAAAGCATGTTTAGTGTACGGAGCTCATCGCATGCTTCTTAATTAAAGTTGTTCGTAATCAAAAAGAGGTGTCGGCATACGTTGAACGGTTCTACGAACGTAGCCAGACACTCACTGTGTGAAGTCAGTTATGACATCAGCAATGCATGTCTTACAATATCTGCACACCTCAAGTTTTAGAAGTAATAAAATATTAGAAAATCTTAAAAGTAATCTTACCTATCTTTTATGTACGTTCTTCTGTCCGATGGTAGCTTTTGCGTAACACGCCCTAACATCTTGCGTGTACACAATGCAAGCGCAAGAGTTAATGCTGTGAGTAGAACTATTCCTCCTACGAATATAATGTTTGCAGCAGAGCCTGGTTGTAGAGGAACTCCGCCCCAGAGCAGTGCTGATAAGCAGCACAACACACAAACACCTGTTTAACAATAAATAAATTGTGGAATAACAAACAGACAGATTTTATATGCATCGATATACAAGTCGTTAATCTGACTAAAACTTGAGATCAGTTGAATTTTCTATCTAAATATCTGGTGAGAAAGTATAGAAAAATTCTAAAAAACAATTTTTAAATTCCTCATTCAAATGTCCCTACATTTTATTACATACAGGAAATTTACGATCGCGTCCGATATTTAGTCACTATTCCAAGCGCTTGTTCATGACGCTCGTTAAAGGAACATGACATGGTATTGTATTTCGCTTGCAGTGTTCTTGCCCATTAAACAAGTTGCGTTTAGACACGATATTTAATTCTAATTCTATTTCTAAATATAATAAAAGTAAAAATAGATTAATAGCGAAGAGTCTCGATCAACATCTCAAGAGACTCTCGTTAGATTGTTGGATCAAGAGTCAGATTCAGAAGGCTGTTAACCTCGACACGTGCCGTATTGTTAGGAGGTTTCTCAGTCTGTAGCCTCCACCGCCGGTAGTTTGGGTCCTACTCCGCTACTGGTGGGTCACTATTTTTATATTTTTAAATGTATTTGTGTTTTTTATAAATCTATTTAAAATGTATAAAATAAGAATATAAGTGAATAAACGTAAAAATAGTAGCTTGTAAGGTAGTTTACACTTACCAGCTAGGAGTCCTATTGAGTGACTCCGTTGTTGCGTTCCAGCTAATTCTGCATGCAATAATAGTGGCTGAGCACATAGTGCCGCACTTGATATACACCAAGAAGTTGCCACTACCCATCTTAACGTGCTTAGAATGGTGACCTAGTTGAGAAAACAGTATTTTAGTTTTTGTAATCTTTGTAACAATGCTTGTTATCTATAAACCTCACATCAGGCAGGGATTGAACCCTTGACCAACAGCCACTAGCCTTATCAATCTCAGCCTGAAACATTGAATTGGCTTTGATTTCCAAATTTTTTGGTACAGGAACTAACCTCAACATCGTGAAACTTTGACAGGGCAAACATGGCAGCAGCATGCCCTGTAGCAGTGCAGGCTGTTAGTAGTGAATACATAACGTCCCGACGTCGCTCTGTGGCGGACGTCAAACTGAACATTTGCAGTATACATACTGAAACGCACATGGCACCACTCACGTTCAAGCAAACCATCAATATGCTGTAGAATTCTTCTTCAGTGTCTGCCTGGATACGAACAATAATTGGTTAAAGTCACTTAAAGCAAACTAAACTCAAATAAGCAGAGCTATGAGAGCACGATAACTTAATACGAGTAATAAGGCTTAAGTTTTTTTTGTATTTAAATGTAGAAAACTACGAAGTTCTTCTATAGTAATCTACGGATTACAAACAATAGCATTACAATAGTGCCATATTATTGGAAATTAAATGAAAGTACATAACCTGGTGAAAGGAAAGGGATGTTTAAATGCTTTGGACATGTAGAGAGGATGGATGACCGGAGATTAACAAATTAGATTGTGAATGGACAGGCTAGGAGGAGTAAGGGTTGCGAAAATATTGCGATCATATCATAGATGTCTTGAATAAAGGCCAAGTTAAAACTACCCGTAACTGGCGAGCATGTATGAAGACACTAATGAAATTTGAGGAAGCGAAAGAAATAAATGCAAATATCGTATCAAGTTGAAATACATTGTCTCTGAGAGGGGCTTGATGTTATGTATGCATGTTTCTGGTAAGTAAATATCATGTTTGCAACAAACCTTACACCTGCAAGTTAATAATTGGTATACTTACATTTGCGTGACTGTTCTGACTGAAGATGGCGAGGGTACCGGCACCCTGACATCGACAAGTTGCGCGGACTACATCTGATATATACACGTCACATTTAGAGACATGCCATACGCCTGGTGAATCCGCTGATCGAAAGCCACATAATAATTTTGTACCTGTCAATATGCAAGTCACGATTAGTACAAGAATGATTAAATTATCTACTAATCATATTACTTGTACCTCAAAATTATGAATTTAGCAAATGGAATGATTTTAGTCGCAAATTGGTCCAAATAATTTAAGGGAAATCCACAGCCGAAGGTATTGGAATTGTGATGTCGTTCTTATTTCAGGACTACATCAGAACTTTAAAAATATTCATATTTAATGAATCTCTAATAACATTTTTCCGAGATTAATGGTTGAGCTGCCTTTAAATTTCAGACATATCCGTTTATTAGTTTTCAACTGATTAAATAGGATGACATTTAACCGTAAATAAAATTCAATCGTTCATATAACGAGCCTCTTCAACATTTGTGCAACCGAGGCATAGAAGGTCGCAATGAAATTGTGGGACTTCTGCTCCGCAAACAATGCACCTATTAAAATAAGGCGTGTGTCGCGTAGTTGCAACGTCTGGTCTGCGCACTTGCTATAAATATATTATAATATTTTATGTTTATATAATATAATTTATTTATTTATTTATATTGCTTGCATATATTGCGCATGTATATTTTTCTTTACATTAAATATTTTTTTAAGTATTAATATTAAAAGTAAGTTTTAAGAAACATACCATCAACACTGTAGTTTAGTGAGTGTTTAATCAACAATGTCACTGTAACTTGTAGTAAGCCGTCATTCATAACTCCATTGGTATGTACCTGGACTTGTTGTGAATACAAACCGTATAGTATCTCGTTACCTCCGCTGTTAAATAAAAAAACTATAGTTACAGAGAAGTCAACTACGACAATTATAATTACTGGTTATATAGCGTCCCCAGAAGGACATTAGGGACTAAAACTACCACACCCGCACATCTATCGAGGCTCTGATAAACATGACAACTTCTTGGTTTCACTCTGTGCTCACATAGCTCAATCAGTAGCTAATTGTGGACAAATAAGCAGACTATCCTTTAAGGGGTGATTATAGGTACCTACATATTTTGAAATGCAAGGGCTCGTGGCTGAGTGGTAAATGCGTAACACATTATTACAAAGGTTAAGCAACATCTAGCCAGGCTGGTCTTAGGATGTGTGACCATTTCTTAAGACATTTTGAGACCCCTCCGTGCCTCGGAGAGCACGGTAAGCCGCCGATCCCGGTTATCATACGAATATCTATGGCAGTCGTTATGGGTATTTGGAGCCCTAAAACAAAATCCGACTGGTCAAACTATAGAGGTTCGATATCACCCATGGGTTGTGTAGGTCAGATGTTAGTCGCTTCATGGCAAATATCGAAGTTCAGGCTGCATCGCAATTCAACTGGAAAGGTGACCCCAACTAAGTTGGGAAAAGGCTCGGTGGATGATGATGATTTAGAAATGCAATACTTACCTATGCTGAGTTACTGTCCGCAAAGACGGTAGTCTAGCCCCTAGGTCCTGATACAACACAGTGACTATAGTAGCGTTGTTCAAAGTCGGGGTTAGCTCTACGTGAGTTGCTTCTATTCGCCATTGAGCGGATATGTTGGGTCTCGGCACATGACGAAGTTCCATCTGAGCACCCGACTCACTCCTCACGCTAAATGAATGCAGGTGTACTTCAAACTTCTTTCTGAAGCTTGCCACTTTTACAATTGCATTCTGCAGCTCAAATATTTTCTATAACAGAAAGATTTATCTTACAAAAAAAAAAATCTTCCCTCTTCATCATTCATCTCCCTTTTTTATTTTTATTTATTTATTAATTACAAAAATATACAAATAGGCCAATTTCTTGGTCCCCCAAAACCGAGTCCATGGTTTACTGGGGATCAGTTATCTATTATTATTGGCTAATCTTGAATCTTGTCCTGAACAAAACCAAAAAAAAAATCTCTGGAACTGCTGGACTTATTTGAACAAGACTTTCACTGGCAGATAGCTGATATTATAAGAAGTTACAAGGGTTACTATTATTAAAAAAAAATACATATACACACTTACAATATTAATAGAATTACGTTACATCGAAAAATATTTTTTTTTATTAAATTACTAGCAATAAAGCGATTGAAAGCAATGTAAAATTCAGTAGTCTGATTAAAATACTTGACTTTGATTTACTTGCTCATCCAAGAAGGCTCCGGACTGGGTTAATAAGTAATCGAAAATGTTCAATAGATGTGTAGTACTGTGCTGTCTGTCTGCGGGCTGAGGGGCCTCGGATAATAAATAATGCAGCATTTGATTGGCATGGTTCAAAGGAATCGCGCCTCCACCTCTAAGTAAGGGAATACTCCGAAGAACTGTTAAATATTGTTCGGATAGTTCTGACACATTATCCCATGAATATCCGTGAGGGATGATCTTGAACTGTAAATAATAAGATACTTATTATTAAGCTAAGGAGAACAAAAAGAAAGAAAAGTAAAATTGGTAATATTACCTTTTCGTAGATATTATTCAGAGAATCAGCGATACAACCAGAATAATCTGGTAACAGCCATTTAACACCGTGCTGTCCTGTCTTCGGCTCACAGAACCTAAAAAAAAAATAAAGGATTAAATCGCGTGTTATTATCTGTGGAATGAAAATACCAAAGAAAAATGAGGTAACATAGAAAATCTGATGACGCTCTCACAGACACCTCAATTAAGAGCAAAAACCATGCAAAATTAGCCTATTGATACCTCATCTACCTTACACCTTACCTTGTAATTTCACCACTGTAGTCAGTCGGACAGTTAACAGAAGAATAAGTTCCAGGAGCTGTTCTGTTCCAAAGTATCCCAAACGTCTCATCAGTCTGACATGCGTTATCACCAACATCGAGAGCCCAGACCCATACACCTACAGAATTAGTCCCAGCTGTTGATGAAACTTGACAACGATATTCACTTGATTTCTAGAAATACACGAATAATATGAGCTCCTTCTTCATCCAGCAAAGTTTTAATCGATGAAAAATGTTTTTTTTGTCTTACTTGTACGTTATATAGTTTTAGTACACTGCCAGTTGGGTAAAGATCTTCCCAAACATGTTTGTCCTGTTCCATCTTCAACAAGCTCCTTTCACGAGCCCAACTAAATCCTAGCACTCCATGGACATGACTCGCGCTGGTTAGACATGTTATACTCACGTTGGCACCCTGCAAAATGCAGGTTTGTGTACACATTTTTGAAATTTATTTTCTGCGATATCAATGGTTGAATATGGCGATGACAGGACACGCGTAACCTAGTATAATGCTACTCAAACTGACAATAAATAGATATGAAGAATAAAATAATAATATCTTTACATCAAATACCCTAAAACTAAGGAAATTGACAGTAATTTATGTAACCAACAACAACTAACCTTATAGATAGTCAAAGAGGTATACTCGAGCCGTATAGTGGGTGGTGAGAGCACGGAAAGTGTTATCGCACGACATTTTCTCCTTCCAGAATCTTTCGCGACACATGACCACGTGCCTCCATCCATCTGCTGTAATTCTGACACTTCTACCACTGATATATACCGACTTAACGCCGTCTCTGATACTATACTCATCCAAAGTCTACAAAACAATGGTTATAAAAGTTTCTGATGCTTCATTTTACTTTACTTATACTGCAAAAATAAATTTACCTTGAGGTACTATTGAAGTTTACTTTTACTCCATCTTTGTACCATATAAAGGTGACTTCTGGAGATCCATAGGCCACGCAGGTTAGGGAAAATTTCGACCCTTCCCATAAATACGGACGTTGACTTACAACGATTTCCTAAAATACGAATGAGAGTTAGTATTGTTTGACCACACACACACATAATCACATCTCTTCTGCAAATAAATAGACTGATACATGTATTACTTGTGTTGGATTTGTTTAGTCAATTTACATGTTGCCCTGTGGCAATAGGCTTTCCTCTATATGTCTGCAACTGTGCCAGGTAATGACGTATTGGGCCTCGAAGATGTAAATAGGTCCCCTAAAACAAAATACTTCCTCAACTTCATACGTACTTGTAACATAAGTGCAGGTTGCATTTCAATATGTAATGCATCTGGAAGAAACCGTAGAGTATGAGGGCGAGGACGTGAAGAGACGAGTCGTGTTAGAGAATTCCGTACAGTGTCTTCTGCGTACCGGCTACTCCACACCCGAATATGAGCTGTACGACCGCCAGTGGCACTTACTGAACTAAAAAACAAAACACCTGCAAATACAACTAGTAGTAACGGTGATAGTGGGGAAATAGAATCGCTATGTCTCTTTCCCAGTCACGTAAAATTGGTTTGCAACTTTCATAATGCATGTATGTGATTTGGTGACAACACGCTCGTCTTGGTCAGCCCTTACCAGTCTGTTCATTCACACTTATTCAGTAAGTTTATATAAAGATTGTAATTACCGATTTTATTATCTAACTCCAAAATCATCATAATATTTTACCTACAAAAACTAACGGGCGATTTTACAAAACCTTGAAACTATTTTGACTATTATACTTGCCCACAAAATATTCATTGGTCACAGATAAGATATACAAACTCTGTCTTAAATTATGAGATAGTAAATTACAAAACATCCTGATACTGTTTCCCAAAGTAGGCTGCCGCCTGTATTTTGGGAGGCAGTATTCAGTCCATTCATATGACACTGTATAATATTGGCAAAATGAAATACTTTTCGTCTAATCGTGTGGTTTGGAGGCTTGAAGGCTGTAGTGTGTTCAACTTTTATTCTTGGGTATCACAAAACTAATCTCTTCGGTAAACTTTCGTCTGTTATTTGGACCCTCACCCTGTACAACGCAATAGTCAAATACACCCACACCAAACAATTTGGTTATGTGCCAAGTTAGCCCCCAACGTTCAAGTTATTTACTATAAAAAGTTTTGGGGAAACGTTAACACAATGGCGGATAATTCTCTTCGAAACCAATTTATAGTACCACAAATATTTTGCGCAAAATTAGTTACTTCTCACATACATATTATAATTAGGGACCAGATTGTAATTATATGCATTTGCATATTTTAGCCACCCTCAGCGGTAATAGCAGATTTTACATAAGATCTAGTAAACTATGCAAAGTATCGATACTTTTACATTATTTTCTGAGTGCATTGCATCACCCGTTCCCGAAATAAATATAGAAAATAACTCTAAGCAAGAAAACTGAATTTACTTCAAATTCTTGACTTAATAAATTAAATCAAAATATTTATAAACTAACCTTATATTTAATACTTCTACGTTGCTGTGTAAAGTTATATTTGAGGCTGTCAAGTAACTAGTTATCTGCAAGATAAAGAAAAAAAAAATATATATTTTTCATCTATCATGCTCTGAAAGTGGGTCATTACTTACCTGATATGCGGGTTGAAAGTGATACATTTAGGCCCTAGGGCGGAAAAGTAAAAAAAAAATTTAAGCACATCTTGAGGCGATGGCAAAAACGTATAGGTTCGATTAAGTCATTACAAGATTCTGATTTTTGAATGGTGATAAACAAAAAAAGAGTTAAATTACAATAAAATTAAATGTAAATAACACAAACAATAATTATTTAGACCTTAAAATACTGAGTATTTTATTCAGTATTTTAAGTTTGAGACTCCGACTAAACCTGACTAAAACGCCTATGTAACGCGTCAAACCATAAAAAAATACTCTATAGCGCTTCAAAATAATATGTGCGTAAAAATGATATTAAAAAAAATAAAAATCTGAAGACTATTTTGTATGGAAAAATGTAACTAATGACAAGGCGGTATGATCAAAAGACAAAAATTAAAAAATAGGCGGGAAGTACAATACTTGATACGTGATCAATCTCTATTGTTATCATTTTTTTATTTGACTTTTATTTGCTTTCCTCGCATTCGAAATGAAAACTAGAGTGTTTAACTCGGGTGAAGACACCCATTTCTGCCTCGGACTGTTGGCGCTCTCACTAAGTTCGAGCGCCAAAATATCTCGTCAGAAATGGGAGGCTTTCATCCCTAACAATCTACTATTTATATTATGTATTATTGTTTTTTTATTATTCAATACTTGCATGTTTAATTATTTCTCGTGATATGTTCGTGTTACGCTGATCCACAACTTGTAGTCTTGTGTCGAATTGTGCTGATGCTAAAAAAGTGGAAAAAAAAGATTTGGTTTCTAAAGAGTAGGACAGTTGATATATTATTCTATTCTGTAGTACATATATTTAAAAAAAGTTGTGTATAGTTTATGACACGTAGGGCTGTTTGGATAGCTACATTTTATTTAACTTTTTATTTTATGGTAACCAACTAAATAAAGTTACAGAATTGGCATTCTATGATCATTTCCAGCCAGGAATGACGCAGAAGATTTTTTCTGTACATCTTTACCTATTTATTTAGATATTTCATTAATTTTATTTTCATTTTTCATAAAAAATCTACAAAATAAAAAACAATATTACTCGATTTGTTAACAAATGCAAAACGTTTTATTTTCACGTAAAATAACGTAGCTGCCAAAGTGGACCTATTCCGTATAATGGTCAAATGTTACTTACCGAGATCGTCATCGGTTGCAGTGCACTTGCAAATTCTTCCTTTAGCACAGGCATCTGAACAGTCTCCTACGCCGCAATCTAGAATAAAACTTGTGTATATATTTTTTTTTATATTGAGGTCGACAAATTGACGCCACCCGCCTGATGGTAAGCTGTGGCGACGCCTGGCGATTGTATGATAATAATTCATGAATACAAGTGTTCATATTTTACTAACTTGGGTTGCAATTTTACAGGTAAAAAGATTAGATAATATTTCAATTCTTTACACGGTACATCGATTTTTGGAACGAAGTACTAAATGCGGCTTACGACTTAGTGCGGTTTAGTAGAAATTGGTATATTACCAATTGGTATATACATTGTTTGTAAGTAAGTACTAACCAGGTTGTGTGATCTGTGATTCGCACAGGTTTCCTGTGTAACCTGGCGGGCAAACGCATCGGATAGTGGCAAGACCCATCTGCCTGTCAAAACGTAAAAAGTATAAAATTAAAGTGTAAAAAACTGTTTTTATACTAATTTGTTAACAAACACATGGCAATTATATATCTGATAGGAAAGAATTGACTTAACCTATATACATTTAATGTTTTTATTGTAATTCGTTGGGTTGAACCATGATGCAAACTTTGAAGGATGCAAATTAAAGAAGTTCATCAGTCAAAACTTTGAAGATTTTGACACCTTCATTTCCTTAATTGTTTTTAAATTGATGGGCTGTTCTTATTTCCAGTCTAGGTAAAAAGGTGTAAGCTGAGCATTGCATTTGTTTGAGTGCACGTACGTGAACGTATAATGTGCCTTTTTTACACACACAATGTTGTACACACAATCTTTTTGATCTACTTTTCGTGATCACTCACACAAATGCCTACCTAATTTTGGCAAGTTCGGAACTTGAACAGACTAAAATATACATTAAAAGTGATGTCATTATACATACCGACAGGTTCCACCGTTTTTACAAATCATAGGAATTCTCAAACACAACGGTCCTTCCCCACAGTCCGGTCCATAGTAGCCCGCAAAACACGAACAGTAAAATTTTCTGTAAACACAGGCAGCTTTGAAAAACTTACCAAAAACCGAACAAAATAATAAACTAAGATATAGGTTTTAGAAACGCCTAATACTAGTATTAGTTCATCCCGAAGTTGCACCGGTTGTAATTTTATCTTGCAATAACTTATTTTACTCAGGATTATGCAAAATTCTAGCGTGACAGAATTATTTGTTACAAACATATCAAAAAGAAACAGATCTTTTCTCTTCATAATATAAATTATAGGTAGAGATATAGCTATTTAATCACTCCCTTTTACCGCCATTACAGCCATACCAAATTTTGCCAAATCATGAAAGCGCTAACCAAAGACTATTATGTATATTCACTGAAGTTTCGTCTGTCAATAGGTGCCTCTTTTGCGGCTACGGTTGGGTTCCTCCTTAGGAACCCAATTCTGCCTTCATTTGGCTCAAACCTACAAGAAAAATTTATCGGAAAAAAAATGTTTTTGCATTAAATGTTACTAATCTTCGTTTGGATTTATTATATTGTGAAAGAGATATCAGAAATAGTTTTCCAGTAAATGATATTTATAGAAATAGAATGTTATAGAGCATGTTTCCATTGGACAGATACCGACTCAAGCAAGAAAGGTCATAGTTTACCTCTGGTTTAGCTTTACGAGAATAACGTAGAGAACAAATTTATATTATTATACTATTTTTTTTATAAACTATTTCTACGTCTGAGAATTTCAGTTTCTCACAAATTATAAGTATTCAATTGAGTAGTGTAAAAAGCTATTTACTTTTGTCTTTTTATTTAAATTGTATTGTTGTTTTTATTTTCAGTACATACCGCTGGCAACTTATGCTTAATTGACGTAGCACATACATATTACAAGTAAAGCTTGAAACCTTCACATACGACGTGGGAAATAGCAACACACTGGTCCTACGTCTCACGCACGACGTATGACGTTTACATTATCTACGTGCTATGACACTATAAAAGTGTGTGACAGCGTCGTACGCGTGGGATAGCATGGGAACACACGCGTCTGGCGCGGTGAAGCGTAAGACAGCGTGGTGAAAGACCAGTGTGTTCATTATCATACAAATTGTATAGGCCAGATCCTGTTCAGATGTCATAATGCGTAGTGTATGTCGCATGTGAAGGATGAGTTTACCCGTCCCTTAATAAGGATTTTTCTAATTTGGAACGACTGCGTTTCAATTGTTGTGTCAAAATCGCGGGTAAAAAGAAACGTTCCTATAAGCACGTTTTCGTGTCACGAGACGCGCTTTAGTAACATAATATCTGAATTTTTCTTTTTTAAATATAAATACAATATCATTACGCAGCACCTTCACACATACACTTAAGGTTAATTAATACCTATGTAATGTACTAAGTAACATAGGCTATATTTATTACAAGAAAAAAATACGACCCATGCGATGCCGGGACTAACTATAGTTAAATAGTAAGATATATATTTTCCAAGTAAATACATGGGGCACACTAAAAGTTTTGCACTTCTAGCTAATCGGAACTATTTGAATTTCGAATGTTATATTTTTTTAAACGTTGCAACCTTCTTAGTAATAAAAAAAAACAATTGGCGGGAAATCATTTGTCAATTGTTTTTTATCACACATCAAAGTTCTACAATGACTTAGAGCAATGACTTTTTATGATTTTAAAAGTTCTCTCTCTCCGCAAGAATGCGCCGCTCGTCTTCAAAATGCTCTTGGGAGAGAAGCACCTTGGTTGAGCACCGTGAGGCGATGGTTTGCTGAATTTGAGAGAGGTCGAGTTTCTTTACATGACGAATTTCGTCAAGGGCAGCCTTCAACTGCCGTCAACGAAAATAATGTGGCTACTGCAATTGCAAAGCGGTTAATTGAAGAAAACCCGCGGATTACCTATGAGACAATTCGAGGACTATTTGGGATTGGCATGAGTCAAATCCAGAAAATTTTACACGAAGAATTGAAAGTTCATAAACTTTGTTGTCGTTGGATCGCTCATGAACTGACAGCGGAGCAGAAGCGGGCTCGCGTGGAATGGTGCTTCACAGATGCTACTGAAGTACGACCACGGACATTCTAATGCTGTTTATGACATTGTCACAGGAGACGAAACGTGGATTTATTGTTTTGAACCGGAAAGAACAGCAATCTTGTGAATGGGTGTTTGAAAATGAGAACAAGTCAACAAAAGTGAGGCAGGCGAGAAACGTTGGTAAAAAAATGTTCGCGTTTTTTTTCTCAGCTACGGGTCCCATCTGTACAATTCCACTTGAAGATCAAAATAGTGTTAATGCCGAGTGGTATTCTACCATTTGTTTACCCAGGGTATTAGAAAAAGTTCCCGAAAGACGACCCAAAAGCCGCGTTTTCCTACATCATGACAACGCTTCTTCACACACGGCTAACAAAACAAGGTCATTTTTAGCTTCCGAAAAAGTACAACTCGTCACTCATTCTGCGCATAGCCCCGACCTAGCACCCTGTCATTTCTGTATTTTCCCCGAAATCAAAGATTTGATGAGAAGTTTCACTTTTACCAACTCCGAAGAGGCAGTGATAGCGTTCAATCAGCACGTAGAAAACATGAAAAACATCCTGTTTTAAAAAATGGTTCGATCGCATGAAAAAATGTTTAAAATGTAAAGGAGAGTATTTTGAAGAGGTTTTAACATGTTGATTTTTTTAAGTTACGCAAAACTTATTTATAGTGTGACCACGTATATGTGTATTTGTATGTTCAGGCAACGGGTTTCAATTTTTTTTTTTCAAAATACCAACATAGCTGCTACTGTTTATGAAATTCATTCGGCCATTTTGAACATAACCCATTATAAATGTGCCCGGTGACGGGAATAGGCTTGCCCCCAATTACGTGAGACTAAAAATACTGGCAAATTGTGGGTGTGTAATGCACCTCTGCCTACCACTTCGGGGATATAGGCGTGATATGTGTGTATGTGTATGTTCAGGCTCTATTATGTTTCAGACTAAATGTCGTTTTCTGGCATAATTTATTTTAGGTTTAAATTATAACTAGCGGATGCCCGCGGCTTCGCCCGATTGACAAATTATATTCACAAAAACCTTTCTCGAGAACCACTCTATCCATTGGTGAAAACTGCTTCAAATCCGTTGCATGGTTTTAAAGATCAAAGCATATCTACGGACCTTTGTTTTATACTATGTAATGAAAGTACATTTCTAAAATCAAACTTACTTATAATCTTGAGTTGTGTAGCAGTGTCCCAAAAGTCTGCACTCAATCGCGCTACATGCTGAGATATCAGTTATCTCTGTTAGGCTTCTTACAGCATACGTGATATTGAACCCAAACACTGATAGGAGTCCTAAAGCCCTTAGTTGGGTACCTTCTAACCTGTTAAGACTTAATTCGACCACTAGTACTGGACTCTGGACCTGAAAGCAAGTAGCTATTTTAATGTATTAGGAGTCCAGCCCAAGACTATAGATTTTATAATTCATATAGTAAAATTAAGTTAAAATAAGTCAACATACTTAAAGAATTATGCTGACTTCTTTTCATAAAATGCTAATCAATACTTTTTTTTTATTCTTTATTGTACAGATTTACAAAACACAAATACAAACAATAACAATATGTACAAAGGCGTGCTTAAGCCAGTAATGGCTTTTCTTCCAGCAGACCTTAGAGGTATAGAGGAGATAGATAATGCTAAAGAGAGAAGAGGAAAGTGTAAACGTGTACCTATTCTTAAATGAGAACAGGATATCCTTACTACCGTTCTCATTTAAGAATAGGTACGCGTTTTAATATTAAATACAATACGTACAACATTACATATAATATTAAATAATAGCAGAAGAAAATTAAATAAATTAAACAAATAAATTTAATACATATAACAGACATTAAATACATACACAATATTCATTGATTACCATAACGCTAAGTTCTGATTATTAGCAAGTAAAGACAAATTGACCGAAGTGCTAAGTTACTTAAATTATGATGAAAGTCCACAAACTATTTTGTCATTACGTTGGGGCTCAGTCGACAGGAAACTTGTTACGTTGTCAATGTACACAGTAATCGGGTACATTATTCTCTGAACTATATCAGGAGCTATTACCACGGCTAGACTTAATTTTCTACCTTTTATTGCTACCGTAACCTAATAATTTTTTAAACCTCTTTTTTTATGTGTATTTATTTACCCCAGCTGGCTCGGGCCAGCTCGGCGAGATGTGTGTTGCGGTGGGACCTCTCCTGTGGAACATCGGATACGACTGGGTGTTGCGGGGTGCGTTGCCTGAGGGCGTCGGCGTAACTTGCTACACTGACGATACCCTCGTCACGGCGCGGGGAGCTACGCATCAGGAGGCAACACCCAAGGTCACGACTGGGGTTGCTCAAGTCGTGGGTCGGATACGGCAGCTGGGACTGGAGGTGGCACTGAATAATTCCGAAGGTGTTTTCACGGACCTCGGCGCGGGCCACCTCCAGGATCCAGCATAAATTTAGGGAGCGTTAGCATCAGCATCGAGCCCTCGATGAAGTATTTGGGGCTCGTACTCGATAGCCGGTGGAACTTCGGACCACATTTCCGAAGTTTGGTCACCAAAGTGACGGAGGCAGCCGCGCTCTCGCGACTGATGTCCAAGGCGGCACGGTGACCTCATTATCGTGTGACGCATATCATCATCATGAAGCCTTGAATATTTTGGTGCATTATGCTTAAACTACTAGACATAATGTTATGCTCAACAGAATTACGTTCACCCCCATACATACTACTACTAGGGGTCGGCTCAATTTCTTCAAAGGCCACAGGTCCCTTACCTTCGGGCATATATTTAAAATAAAGATTGCTAGGTTTATTATCTGTTGTTTTACAAACTAGTTTTTTTGGATTGTCTCCAAACTGTCTATGTCAATATTATTCTGCTCAATAAAAGCAGGTTGATAAGCCAATAATTTGGCTTGACTCAATACGAAATTAGCTAGCAAAGTAGCTACCTGTCGTCGCAAAAAATTTGATAGTAAATAACTATCACATGTCAAGAAAAGAATAGAATAGAAGGAAGAAAAAATTGATAAATTCTATTTTTAGTTTACATTAATGATCTACCGTTCTATGTACAGAACTTGTGCGACATTGTTCTATTCGCCGATGATACATCACTTATTTTTAAAGTTGATCGCAAGCTGAGGAATTTGGAGGAAGTAAATATTATTTATTATATTATTTATTATATTATTTTGAACGGTGATACCCTTAATCTTGTAGAATCAACCGTATTTTTGGGTATTACTCTAGACAGTAAATTACAGTGGAACGCCCAGATATCGGGTCTTGCAGGAAAATTTAGCTCTGCGGCTTCTGCTATTAGTAAAGTCAGACAGCTCACGGATGTAGAAACTGCCAGACTGGTTTATTTTAGCTATTTTCACAGTGTCATGTCGTATGGAATTTTACTGTGGGGCAAGGCAGCTGATATGAAATCATTTTTATACTCCAAAAGCGAGCTATACGTGCGATTTATAAACTGAATGCACGAGTTTCTCTTAGAGAAAGATTTAAAGAAATAGGCATTTTAACAGTTGCATCACAATATATATATATGCGAATATTATGTTCGTTAAACAGAATATATATTTATGAACAGTGACATACATGCAATAAATACTAGAAATAAGCATAAATTGGTTGGTACGTATTATCGTTTACAGAAGGTTCATGACTCCTTTGCAGGATTTGGTTTGCGTTTTTATAACAAAATTCCTCTAAACATTATGAACCTTCCTTTGAATAAATTCAAAGTAGCTGTTAAGACAAACCTCCTAAAAAAGGCATATTATACTATTAAAGATTATCTAAACGATACAGAGAAATGGCAATGAGTTGCTTGCTCATCACTCGAGCTACATAGGGGCTACTTCTGTTTGAAATGTTGTTTTATTGCTGAAACTCACTTATTATTGTTAAATTATTATTATTATGATATTGTAAGGTATGGGTACTTTGAGATTATGTGGCACCTTTAACTAGTATTTGACTTTTTTTTGTGAATAACAGAGATTCATAATTTTAAGTTCACTTGGTCCACACATGGTCACGTACTGCCCTTGCCCTCTTTTTATTGTTGTAACAGAATCATTGTATATTTACTGGCGAATAAAAAGAGTGGCTGTGAGTTTTCTTGCCAGGTTCTTTCCTCACAGGCTCTACCTATTGCCTTGCGAATCTGGCGGTAAATGTAAATGTAGAAGCATTTTCTTTTTTTGATGTTCATAAGTGTTACTTTGTGATCTACATGAATAAAGATATTTTGATTTTGATTTTGATTCACACATTTAACGATGGGCGGAAATGGATGCATTCAGACTTTTGGTATTTTTACATACTGATAATAAAAATGGGGAAATGGTATTTATTAATATTTCATAGCTGTTTTGTTTGATATAGTTTTAATATAAGCCTGCATCAGCACAACGATATAGGGCTTTTTATTCCGCGGTCCGCTCTGTCGTCCGTTGCCGAGTGCCTCTGGGGAACACGCAGGGAATATCCAGTGGCACCCGGCGACGATATAGGGCTTTTATGTCAAAGTGTGGATGCACCACACTTTGACATAAAACCACACCTCGAGCCTGTAGAATTTGGTGAGCTCTCTTCATTATCTAGGAAATAATATTATGGTAATCTTCAAAATGTATAGATAAGAATCATCTCCATCACATCGACTTTCGAGAAAAAAATCCTGCATTAAATTGATCTATCCATCCATCATTTCTGCAAAATTCTCAAGATGCTAACACGACGCAAACAGCCAACTTCTCGAAATGACAAGCTGTGGACAACCCTTACTTTTCGTCGAGGGTTAAAAACAAAGTTTAAAACATGCCAATCTTCAGTAACTATGTCGATATTACTTCAAAGAACTCACCTGAAGTGACTTAATTTTGATGATATTCTCCTCTGTGACAGTAAGCACTCTCCTCTCCTCCAATTTATAAGTTTCGTCATAATACGCATACTCTGTGAACGTTAACCCACTAGTAGTGTACTGCTGACTGAAGTATATCGATATTGTCCCATTTAAAACACTGTGTTCAATTATCCACTTGCACTTTATAGGGACAGGAAAAGGATTGGGGAAGTTTGGTGTTTGAATTATGCCTATAGGATTTGTAAGGCGACCTCCACATTCATGTGGTCCGTGATGATTTCTATTACCGGCTTGTGCGTATATCTCTGCAGCGATGGTGAGGATTGTCAGGCTGAACAGTCGTACTGGTAACCTGGAACAAAGTAAATTGTAAATGAAATTGCAATATATGAGCCATTTTCGCTCGGAATGCAGAGATTCTATTGAGTGGTATGTAACATCTGTCCTGGCAGTTGGAATTTTGGTTTGACTTACAGAGTGGTAATGGATTTTCCATAGTGCCCGGTAATGGCAATAGGCTTGCCCCCTATTACGTGTGACGTTAAGGCCGCAACCCCTCTCACGTCCGTTGCCTCTCCGGGCGTCTCTGGATAACGGACTGAGGTAATTAACTTAGGGCAATAATTCGCGTTTTATTTTATTAAAGTCAGTAAAATGTAGGCTCTGGCTACTCCTTCGGCGCTAAAACGGTGATTATTACTGCATATTTTTTTGTATTTATTTGGGTAGACAAACAACATCACCATAATGAATTTTGTACAGTTTATGACAATAATCATCGATCGATCAAATAAAAATAATTTAATTGATGGTAAAAATTCCCATAACGTAATGACAAAAAATACTTTGACAGAGTTATATCGCTTTGAATCAAAACTCGCTTCGCTCAAATATATGCTGCAGCGTAACGGTACGTTTTACTACGGCGACCTAGTATGTAATTTATTTTCGTTTGATATTAATATCTACACATTATTCAAATATGACAACGCACGGAGATCATTGTGCATCACGTGTAGTCTCTCAATCACCAAATTTCTATAAGCACCGACGCTTACCCCAAAGATATCAATGTGCTCAAATTTAACATTATAAGAGTCAATCAGATGATACAAAGGTGCCTGTTTGCCCGCATTAGTGCCGATTCTATGAGTAGCATAAAATCGATATGTACGACAGCTCTGAACATGGTTCCGAGGTACACAGTAATTAATAGCATTTACAATGTCAATATCATCGTACTTATTGTGGCAAATATCGTATAAAAACATGGCTTGTATCTGCAGCAGGCTTTCAAGCCCAGGAGATAATATATTTCTAGCAGGTTTGTATAGGATTCATAATATATATGATAACACCTGCACACATCGTACACTGTACTGCACACATCGCAAGAACTTTCGTTGTACTCTTTCTAATTCATATTATAAAAAAAGTCCTACGCAACGTCTATCTGTATGTCTACTATGTTCACTAATAGATAGAGTAGTTCTCGACGAAGTGTGTATAATTTGTTACGGGTGAAGCCGCGGGCGTCCGCTATTATAAATCAGAACAAAATAATTCTAAAACTGAAGGTACATTTTGTTTGAATAAAGTTAGATATTCTAAGTCAATATCTCTAGCTATTTGTAGCAAATATAATATCTACGCATAACAATACATAATTTACTTAAATGTTAATGAACAAGAATTACTAACTAAATACGCCCTTTTCGTTTATATTAGACCAGCTGTACCAACTTCATACGAATGTTATTTTTATTTTAAATAATAATCATAGCCAATTCATTAGGATAAAATGGAATGGCCACTGTGGAAATACCTTTTGGTGCGTACCAGAGACGCCCGAGGCAATGGACGCAGAGCGACCGCGGTCTGGCTAAATAAAAAAAAAGAAAGATAAAGTTTAATCCTAATACCTAGTGAATATAATGAAAGTTTGTGGCGGCTTATAGCTTGGAGCAACCCTGACATCTTATTTGCCTCCTATTAGCGAGTGTCACGAACTAAGCTTTGCCGCAACCCTTACGACCTACGCATTTACACTAATCGAATAAAGATACAAAGTCAAATCACGTCTTTATACCCAAAGACGTAAATTACGCCCTGAGACGTATAATATTACGCCCACATTGCATGCAGCAGTAACTCTGTCAGTCCCACGTCATAGTGGACGAGCCTATCGTCCTTTGTTGTATGTATATTTTTTTATATTAGCGATAGTTTCTTCAGTCTCTCAGTAAGTGGATCTCGTGCAGGTGAGGGTGACATGGCCCCGGAGATGTTACATCTATGTTATCTCTCATTATTTATCTACATTATGAGATGTTAGCGGCCGATAAGCGGCAACAAATAAAGGCAAGCAAATATAGTAGTATCGGCACTCAATATGAGTTCGTCGCATTTGGTGTCGAGACACTAGGCCCATGGGGCCACGGTACGCATCAGCTCTTCACGGAACTCAGCAAGCGCCTGAGGGAAGAGACTGGGGATCCCCGCGCAGGCAGCTTTCTCGTGCAAAGACTCTCATTGGTAATTCAGCGTGGGAATGCTGCCTGTGTTATGGGCACTCTGCCTAGTCTCCCTGCCTTACTTATTTATTTTAGTTTTTAGTTTTAGATAGTATAGTTTGTTTAGTTTTTTTTTTAATTAAATTTTTCTGTTTCTTGTATATGAGATGTTAGATGTATATAATAAGGTCCCTCATCAGATTATTAATGGATAAAAATACATGTCAAAAATTGACACAACAACCGAATTCAATTTAACCGAAATGTGACCAAATAATTTTGGGAATGGAACCAAATTGAAATGGCACCACTTGGGAAGTAGTAGCTTTCATTTCATTTAACATTCCAAAATCATTTCATTCAAAATTCCAATTTCAATTCAAATTTCATTCAAAGTCGGTTCACCCAGTCCAAAGATATGAGGTAACAAACATAAAAAAAGTAAATTAAAAAATACTAAATTATTTCTTAATAGTATCGTAATCGTACTCAAATTATCTAAAATTTCTGATCTATCCAAAGTTTGCATTTAAAAAATCACTTGGCGTTGAGGCCGCCATAATTAATGAAGTTTTTATAATAATTATGTTTGAATTTCTATGGTCTGTTTGACAGGCTATAGCTGTTATGATGATAAAAAAATTATTTAATAGCTTTACACACCAACACATACGAACACACGAACGCAAAAAATCTAAAACTAACATACGCGCGGAACCTATATATTATAATTTTCCAGAAGAAAACCGGGTTGTATTTGCGGGTAGAGAAGCTGGACTCTCGTCACAACTCTTTTGTGGTGAGGGATACCACGGAACGCATCAACACCGTCATGAGTCCCGACTTCTGGCTGACTGGGGTGAAGTTCCGGCGCTTCAGGGGACAACTACCGATACGCGCAACCCCGACACGTGACACGTCGACATCATTACGTGTGAAATACCTAGGTTAAAATCTTTATATAGAATGAATTTTTGAAAAGGGCTTGGATGGCCAAATCCGAAACTATAAGGAATAGCGAAAAATGCTCAAAGGGGTCATGAGCCCGATTTTGATGAAACTTAAAACCTCATCATTAGATTTTTGGAAAACCAATAATCCTAGCTGGGAATCGAACCCGTTGATTTTGAAAAAAAAAACCACTCTTTATTATTACACCATACGATAGTGTCGCTGTTAAGGATAAAATTCTGCGAAGTAATAATATACGGCAAATTTAAGGAAAATTTGGAATTTTAATAAAATTCATATTTCATGTAAAATTTTGTATCATAATTTGTTTCGTTCGAAATCCCAGAAAAGATCGTAACTATTCCGTGTTTTAAATTATGTTCTGAATGATTCTGTCAGGCTGGTAAAATTTTAAAGTAGAACATAGTCTTGCTTTTAATTTCTTTCTAATTTTAATCTTTTTTTCTTAAAGTTTAAAAGAAAAAAAAATTTAAATAAGAACGATATGCATATTGGCGCCAATAACTTAGATTGTATTCGATTCTGTTCGTACTTTGAAACCTGTATATATAATTCTACTGTACGTGTGTATGTCACTGAACTCCTCCTAAACGGCTGGACCGATGTTGATGAAATTTTTTGTGTGTGTTCAAAGGGATTCGAGAATTATTTTTTTTTGCAGGATAACGTCTGTCGGGTCCGCTAGTATATTTATATATATTCTTAGTTGTAAGGTATTTAAGTACTAACTAATATAGCTTTAAGATTAATTTACTAATACAATTTTGTAATATTTGTATATATTTTTAGGTTTAAGGTTCTCATGTAGCCTGAAATAAATGATAAATAAAATAAAATAATAGTCACAACTCTAAAACTTACATTTTAAATAATGAATCACTCAATTAATTTCTTTTTCAAATCCATAAAGTAACAACACTAAAATACACAGTTATTCACTTTAACGTTTTGATATCACTCGCACGATAATCGTGTTTGTAACATTTCTGTATTTGTACAATGCTTATACACGCGTCCGTTTGCTGAGACGGTTACTGCGACACTGAGCTTTATAAGCTTTAGGCGATATCACCCCCAATTTTACTACCCAGGAGTATTTGACTCCCTAAATTTCAACTGACACTTAACGCGAATGTGTTTTCATAACGTTGATATCATTTTAGCAGATATCTGTATGAGCTTATTTGAATATTCTGAGAGCAAGCTTCACATATATCTTATATATCGTTTTTTAGTAATTGAATATACTAATATGAGTGAACAAAATGTATGTATGTAAATGAGTAACTGCCTCGGTGGTGCAGTGGTATGTGTATGCGACTGCCGTTCCTGAGGTCCCGGGTTCGATTCTCGGGTTGAATCAAATGTTTGTGTGACCCACAAATGTTTGTTTTACAGTTTGGGTATTTTCAATGTATATTTAGTATGTATATAGAAATATATAAGTATGTTTAGAGAATGAAAACTCAACACAAAACCCTTTACCAACCCGTCTGGCCAGCGTGGTATACGTAGGCTGAATTACCCCGCCTTTGGAGTGAGAATAGAATAGAATAGAATAGCAGTACAAATTAAATAGGCAATAGGGTGAGGCATATGCCCAGCAGTGTGCGTCAAGTGGGCTAAGATGATGATAATGATATGTGAGTTAAAATGTATCTTACGTTATGCTTGTTAAAACGTACAACATTAATAGAGGCCGTTATATCTAAAAATAACCTGGTATGGGCCGGCACAAAATAAATGTAGTTGGCCTGGTTTGTCCCCGACAAGAATAGGGACCGAATAAAAACCAGGGAAGCATTAAATATAGATCCGATCATATTACTCGCAGTAAATACCATTAATCGGAATAACGGACCTGAAAAAACATTTTATGAATATGAAAATTTTATTTATTCTCAATACATGTATCATTACAGGATAACCTAATTCGATAGTGTAGCATCTATATGAAGAAAACACACACCATAATATTTCAAATATACGTTATTAACATATAAACTTGTAGCATTTATGACAAACCCTACCCCGGTGGCCACTCGCGTCTGTAGCATATGACCAGTAATGCCATTCTTATGAACTCACTCTTAGCACAATAGAACATATCTACCTCTGCAGCTATCACGTTTAGCGTGCCTATAGCGCTTGTTAAAGGCGCCTCGCCTAACAGGTTATTTCTGGTTCGCGGCACCACAAGAAGTGGTGGCTTCCGTTGTCACCTCAAATACCCATCCGGCACACAAAAACTAGCAGTCCTAATATATAATTATTAACCACACACACACACACATATCACGCCTATATCCCCGAAGGGGTAGGCAGAGATGCATTACACACCTACAAATTGGCAGTATGTTTAGTCCCACGTAATAGGGGCCAATCCTTGCCGTCACCGGGAACATTTATAATGGGTTATGTCCAAAATGGCCGAATGAATTTAATAAAAAGTAGCAGCTATATAGTAATTTTGAAAAAAACATTAAACCGTAGCCTTGCGATGAAAGGCAACAAAATCTTACGAGCCAGCCGCTGTGCCACAGCCAATTACAGTCCTGGGCGTCTGGGACTGTCATTATTATTATTATTCATCATAATTATTGTTAACCACCACAAAATCAACACAAAATGTGGTTTATTGGATACAAATAACAGATTTCATCAATATTATATGAATAAATTTGTTATTAAAAAGTCCGGCATTCAAAAATAAAGCTAATAGGGTTTATTTACCAAAGACAAAAAGAATACAGACCTATAGTTTTACTTTACTGATATACGGCTTAAATATTATTTGTTTGTTTCTTTCTTATTGTTATTTGTTTGACTCTATGAATATATTGTATAAAAATATGTTAAAACAATGGAAAATTTGACGACATGTTAAACGTCGACATATGTTTCACCTACTCGGAGTAGGTGAAACGTTTAACATGTCTTCTAGTTAGCGAAATCATTGCAATTATCTAAATTTCAACATCAAATTTTCCATTGTTTTATCATGGACTTTCGTCAGGTAACGCCTGACTCCATTCAGTAAAAATATGTTATTTTATAACAATTGTTTTAATTTATTTATTCCTTTTAATTACAGTGATATAATCTATCGTGTCCACAGTTAGTGCTATCCTAATGAAACGTCGAGGAACCATAAGGTATCATATCATTCTTATAAATTGCTGGGCAACGTGCTTGCCTCAATACATGCTGAGTGCCATCCCACATTTGTGCATTTTTCGTTTTGCGATAGGATTAACATAATGTACTCATTCATGATCGATTTTAAGTTTTTTCTATGCGGGTGGTGTCTAAATTAAATGGCTTAGAACTGAGCACGTGCGTGCTTACCACGTTGTCTGTTTTTTAGTTTACGTATTTCCTGCCATATCATAAATATTTCACACGTCACTGCCACACGTCATCCTGCGCCTGTGACGATCGTTGCCACAGACAATAACATTTAAAAAAACTGTTTGTTATTTGTATTGCTTGCACAGTGTTGATGCATAAATAACAACATCCTTTCTTTCTTTTTTTATCACGATTAAGTCCTGTTTAGATATAAGAGAGCATCCATGTATGCGAAAGACATAAAAGCGTCATCTGCTGGCTGATCATATTATTAGATGTCTTGGGCTAGTAGTGTTTTGGTGTTAGTTATTGCAATTCATATTATAAAATTATTAACGACATAAAATGAATATGTTTATATTCATTTTAAGTCGTTAATAATTTACGATACGATAGTGTGGCTACCTGTTTAAGTAGCCACACTATCGTATTAGAGCATATGGAAAATAATATAATTTCATAAATAAATATCACATAAAAACACGGCCTTACAGCTGAGGTTGCGTATTACAATATCCATAAAAACTAACGGCAAAGATTGTTCAGAAAAGACACCAGTGAACCTTTACGTGTTGGACCCTTAACCCGTACATGGCGATATTTTACAATATCAAGTGTAGAACTAACCATAAAAGTCATTGTGGATTGGATATCTTCCTTTATGGTATACTTAAACCTATTGTCCAATGATATCATTTTATCATTATCATTCACGGTTTTGTCAACCATTATCCATTGTTCAACGCCTCAGGTTCTAAAAATAAAAATATAGATCTCACAGTGCTTTGGAGGGCACATTAAAACTGTACATATTGCTATAACTTCTGTTTTGTGACCGTAACATAAAATCATAATTTCCACTTTATACCCTTTTCCCACTGGAGGTACAAGTACATTTGAAGATACAGTGGCAGAATTCCATTCTATATTGCAACTAGACTGCGACTAAACTAAAGCCGCGTAGCATTAATGTAACCGCGTAGAACTAGTGCTACGGATACGCTACGGAAGTGCTACGCCAATAGAATTTCAACAAGCTGAGTCTGTAATTTAGATTCAACATTGCGTTCATATTCCTGTAATTATAATTGAATCGATTAGACTTAAATTTAGTACAGGTAATGGAGTATACAAGAAATAATTTGCTATGTATAAGTATTTTGTAATCTCGGGATATATTTATTTATTCTGTGCGTGTACGGCCCCATTTTAATGATATTTATAGAGTGTATTTAAATGGTTTTGAGAATAATTTAAATTTATAATTGAACCCGGTAGGTGGCGCTGCTGTCTCGGCAAATTTCGTACCGTCACAACTGCGCCACCTACCGGGTTTCATTGTAACTTTAAACTATCATCAAATTCTTATCATTAGTTTAGAAAGACTTCAATTACAAAAAAAAATCCGGGTCCAGTTGTTAATCTACCCCGGTGTCAACTCTGCGAGGTTTCCTACGATGACACCGCGCTCCACACGTTGGTGGAGTGCTCAGCGTGGGCGAGTCAGCGTTGTTAACATAAGTCATCTTTGAATCCAACTGAACACATTCTTCAAATTTCATCAAAATCAATCCCGCTGTTTAGGAAGAGTTCAGTGACAAAGGACCAATATGGCAAATTTTGGTTATATATTTATAGAAGTTTATTTTATTATCTATATATTTAATACTACAATTTGTCTGTCTGTCTGTCTGTCCGTCCGTCGCGTTTTTCAATTTACATACATTTGCATGAAATATTATTTTTTTTTTTTTTTTATTTGAGGCTATACAAAGTTCGCTGGGATAACTAGTTATTCTTAATTGTACAGATTTACAAAACAAACCATAACAATATGTACAAAGGCGTGCTTAAGCCAGTGATGACTTTTCTTCCAGCAGACCTTAGATATAGATAATACTGAAGAGAGAAGAGGAAAGTGTAAACGCGTATTCTTAAACAGGAACAGGATATACGTATTAATATATTACATACAACATTACATATAATATTAAATAAAAGAAGAAGAAAATTAAATAAATTAATTAATAAATTTAATACATATAACAGACATTAAATACACATAAGAACTTAAATAATATAAGTGAAGTTCAGAGAAGGTTTAAAAGGTTTTATTTATAAATTCACCGAGACCGCTATTAATATTATGTATAGGTTTCCCGTCCGTGCCCTAGCAAGAACTAAAACTAGCCTCTTAGGTAGTCTTATCCTACACAAGTATCTATATGTAAATTCTTTATTTACCCATTTCGATAAATACTTTGGCCTCACGCCAAACTAATTTACATGTATCTTTCTTTGTAAAAATCCTAGTACAAGTCTTGATCAATACTTCAATATTATGATTCTACTGTAACATTTTCTGCCGGGCGCTACTGGAATTTTTTTCTGCGTGCGTACCAGAGACGCCCAGAAACGGACGTGAGAGCGGTCGCAGCCTTAGGCCGTGGAAAAAAAACTAACATTTTGAATAGGAAAGTGTCGGTTTGTTGCTTACCCGGTATTTAAAATTCGTTGCTCTATGTTATACTTATGTTCATTGTAACTCTATCATTCCAAGACAGGATAATTTTGCTTTCATTTTTTTTAAATAATAATTGATCGGAGCGAAGCGAAGCTCTATTTTAGACGACAAGTGTAAATCGTTTGTGTGCCAACTCCTCCGAAACGGCTTGACCAATTTTGACCAAATTTGGCATGCTGGTCGACATCATACCCGGGAGTGCATATCTCTGAAATCATGAAAATAGAGCAAAAAAAAGATAAGAAAATTTGCTCCGCTCAACATTTGCAATTAGTAGCATGTATTGCATACCTAGTATAATATAATATATTTGACTGCATCGGTGGCGTGGTCGGTAGTGCACCGGATTCGACTCCGTAGTCTCGGGTTCAATTCCCGGGTCGAATCAGATATTTGTGTGATCCACAAATGTTGGTTTCGGAGTTTGGGTGTTTTCTATGTAGGTATATTATTATTATGTATGTATTTAGAAATATATAAGTATGTTTATCAGTTGTCTAGATCCCATAGCATAAGCTTATAGGTAAGTTTGGGCTAGAAGACGTTGAGTGAGAATGCCAAAAAAATATATATATATCTCTATAAAGCCAAACAACCAATAGCTCTTACCATAATTAATATCACATAAAATAAGGTTTAAATAAACTTATGATCACTAACAAACCAATTTAATTTATACACAGCCTTCCACAGTCACGTCCACAGTGAACATTATCAGGGTCTAGATTATTTTCTGTACCAACTTTCATTTAAATCGGTTCATTAAGATCTAATCTGACCTCCACAACCCATGCCGCATCACAGTTAGACTGGAAAGCCGACCCCAAATACGAGTAGGTTAGGAAAAGGCTCGGAGGATAATGATTAAAATCATTCCAGGTACATCAAAAATTCTTAATACTAAGAAAACAATAAAAAATAAATATTATAAGTAACTTCTAACATGTACGTCTGTCCATAAACGGCTAAAATATGAAACTTTGCATGGATATTTGTGTTTACTACGCTGTCAAAGCGCTAGAATAAAATCAACAAAAAAAATTGATTAAGGTACCGTACACGCCACAGGATATGCATTCTGCGTGTAAACCAGAGACGCCCGGCAACGGACGTACGAGCGGCGCGGCCTTGGGCTGGGGAATTTAAAAAAAAAAAAAATTCTTGCCTCAAATTTATTGTGTGGGAATCATTAGATAGGTCTTGAAAAACATTGAAAAGTTGATAAATCGATGTTTTTATTTAAGTATCCGTTTGTGAGATATTAAACTTGAAAGCTCTTTTTTTTTAAATGGGTAAATTCACAGAATTCACCATGTAAACTTTGAAAAAACTAAAACTGATTAGATAACTCTATTAGTTCAGGAGTTATAAGACTACGGAATTATAAGTAGGTTACTAAGTAATTATTTTATTCATCGGATTTTTCGCAAGCCACTCTTTCTCTCATCTTTGTTTTTTTCTCCCCGCCTTTCTTTTATCTATTACTTAAGTTATTTATATATAGTACACTACCCACATTAAATCGTATATATCTCTGTCCATCCAAAGGTTGCCTGGAAGAGATCACTTATCAGCGATAAGGCCGCCTTTAGTACATTAATTTTAAGGCATGTATGTTATACGTTACTATTTATTGCTTGTGACGATGTACAATAAAGAGTATTTATCTTATCTTATCTTATTTTATATATTCTGTGCGTGGCCCGACACGCAACACTTGACTAGTTTTTTTATTATTGTTCAGTTGCCTATAAAGGCCACTCTGACTTGACGTAACGATATTTGAAATGTAGGTACTAACCTTCAAGATTGTGACTCGGAATTACTTTCAAACTATAAGAAAAATCAATCTGGCTTAGTATCACCTATAGGTTCTTTCAATCATCATCATCTTTCATTCATCAAATTAAAGGATATAACTATGAAAGATGATGTGGGTATGTAATACACCTCTACCTACCCCTTTGGAGAAACAGGCATGATGTATGTCTTACAACAATATATCTGACAGTGAACTCTAGCAAATCAGCACAAGTCCCTGAAAACGACTTTAGGCTCAAAACATTTAACAAAGTGACTGGCGAAAATGAGGTTTAATAAACTAGTCTGTCTACCGTATCGGGCATAACGGTGTGATATTATATGTGACATATTCCTTAGAATTTGTAAATAATTAATATTAAATTCAATTATATTAATACAAATATGAAAAAATACAATTTAAACTAACTAAATATGTACATTACCTATTTTAAAATTATACTTTCTAATTATATCTAAATTCTAATATGCGTCAAAGAATTCCTCCGCCTCGTCGCCGACTGACAATGTCCCGAGAAGGCTGGCAGCATTTCCACGATGTATGGCAATGCTTATTCTTTGTGCCAAATAGTAACCAGCCTTCTGGTCTTGAGAAGTGTCGATCATGATTGTAAATTGATTTTTAAACGATAACCATCATAATCAATCCACTGCAGTTCATTGTAAAATATTGGCCTCTTCTTAAACAATAAATAGCATCTTAATACTTAGTTATTGAAATATATGAAACCCACCTAGTAAGAAAAGGTAACATTAAAAAAAATAGAACATAGGTAAGTATTAGTTAACAGTATTTTCACTTAAATTTTTTAATTAAAATGCTAACACTGTAATTTTTTTAATGTGAAACTGAAAGTAAATCTTGTTTAATCATAATTTAGGTAATTTAGGTATAATAATTTGTTAAAAAATATAATCAAGATTTATATTTCTAATCTCTATAAAATTTTAAATCGGAAACGTATAAAATATCTTACTTAATAAATAATTTATACAAAATGATTTAACTTACATTGTACCTGTCAGCATCAAATTCCTTTTTTTTAAACAACACAGTACTATAATTTAGCACAAACTCATTCACATAAACCAGATTACACCACAGATGCCCGAGGTACTAACATTTTCACGTACGTTAAGGCTGTTATAGCAAACAACAATGACGTCTATTCACAAGGACAGATACCGCGGCACTGAGCTGAGCTCCGACTGTAACATTGGATAGCTCCCTAATTTTACTACCCAAGAATATTTGACTCCCTTAATTTTGCAACGGGAGCGCTATTTTCAACCGATTTCCAAAAAAGAAGGAGGTTCTTAATTCCACTGTATGTTTTTTAAATATTTGTTACCTAATATCTTCCGATTAGGTGAACCGACTTTGAATTTTTTTAATTAAAAGCTACTACTTGTGAAGTGGTCCCATTTCAATTTGGTTCCATTCCGACAATTATTTGATCCCATTTCAGTAATTTGAAGTCGGTTGCTGTATCATGTATTTTATTAGAGTGTCGCATAAGTTTTATATAACCTACTAGCTGATCGCCACAGTTCCGCCCGCGTTATTTAGTTTACTCGTTCCTAGTTCCCGTGGGAACACATAACCGGGATAAAAAGTAGGGACCTATGTCACTCAGGGTGAATGTAGCTTTCCAATGGTGAAAGAATTTTGGAAATCGGCACTGTAGTTTTTGAGTTTATTCATTACAAACATACAAATCTTTCCTCTTTTTAATAGTCGTATAGAATAGATAAAGATGTATGTAAAACTTCCATAATGAGATATTTTCCCGAAAGGTTTTATAAAGGCTTGTTTCAGGTTTAATGTGCCGCCAGTTATTTTACTGATCATCGATAATAATGGGTGAGGCTATTAGGAACGTTAACAAAGTGTGGGTGTCTAATGCACCTCTGCCAATCACTTAGGGGATAAGAGGGGGATATGTGTCGGTCTGTCTTATATTAGACAGAACTACGACGCGTAATCAGCAGATATAACTCTCGGAGTTCGAGTTCAATTCTTAAGATTTTTATTAGTCCGCTATGGACTAATCAAGATAAATCTAGTCTAATCTAGTCTATAAAAATATCTTACTGGGTAAAATAATATTCAGAAAAGTCTCGTGTCACGGTATACGATTATTTGTAGTCGCACTAAAGGTTGAGTTTATGGTTTTTTTATAAAAGTAAGTATATCGTAGGTCTATTTTCATCTCGTGTCATGTATGTGACAGAACAACATTTACTAAGTTCTGCAAGAGTTTTAAAAATAAAGAAGTACTTAAACAGTGTAAGGGAAGTAGAGACGCAAATAATACTAATTTTCTGGCCGACTGGGGTGAAGTTCCGGCGCTTCAGGGGACACCTGCCGATACGCGCACCCCCTACACGTGACACGTCGACATCATTAGGTTTAGGTACATTTTACTATTTATTTCTCTATTACTAACTAATATAGCTTTAAGATTTATTTACTAATACCGTTTTGTATTTTAGGTTTAAGGTATATATCTATGGGGCGTAGAATAAGTTAATATAACATCCTAGAACTGTTCTCATGTAGTCTGAAATAAATGATAAATAAAATATAAAATAAAAATAGAATAAAATATTAAAAACATTTTTTTTATCTAAGTAGCTTTTATCATCATAATACATGCGACTTACATACGCGGGCAAAGTGTGTTAAATTTAGCTTGCAAGACTTGATTACTCACAGACATCGGGACATGTGAATGAAATAAAAACATGTAACAAGGTGACTTTACTATAAAAAAAAATTGTACGTAGAAAACTTATGCTTTGATTTCAACGGCAAAGTAAAATATGAGTTCAATCTAGACTAAAGCAAAAAGTACGATGACTTATAAAATTCATATGCGTAGACACTGCGTTAGAGCTTTGTCAGAAAGTGCAACAACTTAAGTTATTAAGATTTTATCATTTATCACAAAAAAATAATTATTTATTAAACCAAACAAAGTATAAAGCAAAACTAAACAATATTTTCCTACCAAACTCCTCGAGAAAACGATTCAAGCATAAATAAGATAGGCTCTATAATTTATGTGTAACCTTCATTTGCCTATTTGAACAATAGTTGGAATTTTGGCATCATTCCAGGCAAATAAGTTCTATCTTTGTCTCAATGACAGGCTTATATTTGGCACCCTTTAATACAATAAAAAACGTAAGTAAATAAGTTTATTGACCAAACTATGTTAATATTTATTATTACTTGGTTTATTAACAGTGGGACGTAGGTGTCATCTTGAATTAACTTAATTATGGGACTTGGGTTTTCGGAGAGTGCGCGTCTAGTACTAGCACACATTAACTAACGTTACGGATGTACCTGAAGAGGCCACACAGGTGCCACGCCGGGCGCCACTGGAAATACCTTCTGCGTGCGTACCAGATAGGCCCGGTAACGGACGTGGGAGCGGCCGCGGACTTGGAAATAAAAGTTACGGATGTATTATAATAATATATTTACTTGTCTTTATACATGACAAATAATGGGACGCGTTTTTCTTTTTTTAATTCCGCGGCTCAAGGCTGCGGCCACTCTAACGTCCGTTGCCGGGCGTCTCTGGTTACAAGCAGAACGTATTTCCAGTGGCGCCCGGCGGACTTTGACCACCTCTGTGGTCTGTGCGGGGGTTTGGTCGGGATGAGAATCCCGCGTCGTTGGGGTAGGGTTTTATCCCTACTATGCTTCTGTAATGACGCCGGGTTGCGATCCCGCCGTCCTCAGGCCCCGATCATGGAGGTCGATGGTCTTGGGCGTAGATGAGTCTCCTTGGGGACCAAACTTCGGAAATGTGGTCCGAAGTTCCATCGGCTATCAAGTACGATCCCTAGGTACGTCATCGAGTGCTTGATGCCGATGCTAACGCCACAATAATGGGATGCATAGTATAAATGTTGTTTTTAGTAAGAACTAACTTTTTCTTTATTATACAAAAGGTTAAATTCCTAATTATAAATTACTGCTTTTATAATGTCGTAAGCTTGTATAATAAACCTCCAATTTGTTAAATACTAGCAAATTGTTAACTTTAAGCAACCCACTTTAAAAGTACTAACTGGTAGCTTATAAAGTACCGTTTACTCTGTAGAATTAAACATAGTAATAAATTTTCCGAATAAACACAATTTGTAATATTATAAATTAATTTGTAACATTTCATGTCTAAATTGACTGTTCTGCTTGTTAATAAATAGGCAGGTAATAATATATATTTACAAACTTTCATGACGTAGGTATTTACAACCGACTTACAAAAAAGGAGGACGTTCTCAATTCGAATGTTTTTTTTTTGTTTATTATCTTTGGTCTGGGCGAACCGATTTTGTAGTTGTTGTAGTTGTTAGCGACTACTTCCCAAGTAGTCTCATTTCAATTTAGTCCCACTCTGACAATTATGTGATCCCACTTCGGTAATTTAAAGTCAGTTGCTGTGTCAATTTTTGACGTGTAGTTTGTTACACGAAGTCCAGTTACACGTTCCTACTACTTTTGTACCCACCCAGAAATCAAAAGATACAGAGTTATTGCTCGGAATCGGAATATTCCGAATACTTTAGAATCTATTCCCGAGAGTACAGGCAGAGACGCATCACACACTCTCAACTTGCCTTTAACCTTGTTCGTAGGACCAACGTAATAAGGGGCAAGCCGCATGTATTTCGACCCTAAACTCCGACAAATACGACTAATGTTAGATACCTGCTATCTTTGCAGTCAGGGCGAGTATCAGAATATATCAAACTTTGACTTAGAC
This sequence comes from Nudaria mundana, assembly GCA_963556515.1. Lineage (NCBI taxonomy): Eukaryota > Metazoa > Arthropoda > Insecta > Lepidoptera > Erebidae > Nudaria > Nudaria mundana. The sequence goes on from OY748303.1 coordinate 14,527,571, forward strand.
CAATTTAGCAAATTGAATTCATTCTCGAAATATTGAGTTACCGAAATCTTCTTACACGATAATCACTGAATGAAGTGAAGTGTTAACAACAATTCAGGTAATTATTTAAATACAATTTACATCTATTCGACTTTAATGGGATGCCTCTGAGTGTAACTTAATATTTCAAGCGTTTACCCTTTAATTAAGCTCACATGTGTTTATGCATATGTATTCTCTATGGAATATGTCTAGTTATTACGGTTATTACACTTCAACCCTTCTGTTATATATCAGTTTTGAGTTGAATTACAAGAAGTTAATGTTCTATCTCTAAAATATTATTGCACTGAAAGACTTGTTAGTTTTCCGCTTGTTTTACTTATTTTGCACTGTATGGTTGTACCTCCATAAAAAAGTTGACAAAGGCGAAATCAACAATTACAGACTGATCAGTTTAATACCCAATCTATTTATAGTATTCTCAAAGGTTATATTAAACAGAATTAGTTCAGTACTAGATGAAAATCAGCCTAGAGAACAAGCTGGATTCCGAAAAGATTTTTACAATGGACCATATCCATGTCATAAAACAAGTCATAGAAAAAAGTAACGAGTATAGAAAAGTGTACTATCTGGCATACGTAGATTACAACAAGGCATTTGACTCGCTAAAACATAAATACATATGGGAAGCTCTACACTCTCAAGGAGTATACCCAAAATATATCAGAATGATTAAAAATATATATAAAGAGTCAACAGCCAAAGTACAGACTGAAAGAAAAGGATCAGAGTTCAAAATCAAAAGAGGTGTGCGCCAAGGGGACCCTCTATCACCGAAGCTGTTCTCGGCAGTACTAGAGCTTTTTTTCAGAAAGATGGACTGGGAGACATTTGGTATAAATATTAACGGTGCAGATGATCTCATTTTGATTAGTGAAAACCAAGAAGGATTAAAAACAATGATTACTCAATTAGAGAGAGAATGCCAAATTGTGGGTCTGACGATGAACACAGAAAAAACAAAACTAATGACTAACCATGTAAAAAGACCAATATTCCTAAATTCAAAGCAAATCGAATATGTTGACCAATACACCTACTTGGGACAAATTATCTCATCAGAAAACCAAATGCAGAAGGAGATAGACATTAGAATAAGCAGTGCTTGGAAAAGATACTGGTCCCTAAAAGAAATCATGAAGAACTCTCATCTACCAATGAAGAGCAAGACTACGGTTTTTAACTCATGCATACTACCATGTTTGACCTATGGATGCCAGACCTGGGCGCTAACTGATAAATAAAGCGAAGCACTTGGTGCGTATCAGCGAAGGATGGAGAGAAGCATACTAAACATCAATATACGGGACAAGATTAGGCTATCAAGTATAAGGAGAAAGACTAAAGTTACAGATGTCACATATACAGTGAGAAGACTTAAATGGAAATGGGCAGGCCATATGATAAGAGACAGACGAAATAAATGGTCCAAAGTTGTCACTATGTGGTACCCTCGTGATGGGAAGAGAAAACCTGGAAGACAAAAAATGAGATGGGAAGATGAAATTAAAACAAATGCTGGGACATGGTGCAGAAAAGCCAGAAACCGAAAAGTATGGCGAACTCTAGGCCTATGCCAAGGGCAAGCTGATAACGATGCACGGTGGATCCTGTAGTATGAACTGGTTGGTCATAAACCAAAATTAAAAAAATGCCGGTAGATATTTTTTTTTCATCGATTTAGCAAATACAGCGTATACCACATTTATTTTATGTAATTAAAGTAGTATTGGTTGTCTAGTATACTTTTTATGATAGGACAAAGTTGACCTAATTTGTATTTTCCTTGTAGTCAATTACGTTTTCTAAGTTTGCTGCAGTATTGAAACATTGTATTACTTTAAAAGTAATAGGGTATAATCAATAAAAAAAACATGAGTGATGCTGAAGGTATGTAGTATTTAAAATAATATAAATTTAGTGCTTCACGATAAATACTTATTCATAATATTTTTTTATTTAAAAACCACTTTTTCTTCAGAAGTGCCAGCAGCAGTTTTGATACTTTTTTTTCGAAAAAGTGCATTTTGTCAGGGTTCTAATTAGTTCTCGATAACTCGTTAGTTATTGTATTTTATATAGTTGATATCTAAAGTTTTGACAAAATGCTCTTTTTCAAATGGCAGTAGTTTATAATTTCACGGTAGTAGATTAAAAATATGAGCCGCTCGTGTTTCGGTTAGTTATTACACTTAACTGTGAAAATTTTCGTATTTAACACTAATTAATAGTTTTGAATTGTATTGTAGCCTAATTATATAGGTTATTTTTTCGTGTTTTTTTTCTTATGAATAGTGGATTATCCAGTAAAAAGGAGAGATTTTTCACATTCAATACAAGAAATTAGATAGCAAGTTTTTAAAATTAGAGGAGATAATTATTGCAGAAACCAACTGCCCTGCTTCAAGTGTAATTTCCCTTAAAGAAACACTGCATAATTTTCTTAAATCTTTTAAAATAAAATGGGTATCGTCGAACAGAATCAAAGAAAGGTTTTTAAAAAATAATTCAACGTGAGACATGAATTTAAAAAAATATATATTATTAAGCAAGGGGTCAGCCCAGGTAGGCCCCCGAAGGATTTGAAGACAATAGCCAGTGGTTACAAAATTAACACCGAAGTTTTTCATAGTTACTGCATTGAGACGGCTCATTTGTACACCCGACTTTATCCATGGTATAATATGCCTACAACCGTTCACAAAGTCTTAATTCATGGCGATGCCATGCCATAATGCCCATAGGGCTTTTGAGCGAAGAGGCTTTGGAAGCCAGAAATAAGGATTTTAAGAAATTTAAAGAATGTAACGCTCGTAAAACTTCGAGAAAGGACACTCTAACGGATCTATTTAATTTGTTTTTAATTTCTTCGGATCCAGTAGTATCGTGCTCAAGGGTTGTGAGAAAATATAAAACAACTCTTCCTAGTGAGGTGCTAGAAATGCTTTTACCAGATTAAAAGAATCCAGCCTTCATAAATCCATTTATTGTGATATATATTTAAATTGTTTAGAGTAATAAAGACATTAATATAATTTAGTAATTAATTTGGAAGTAATACGTTATTTTGCCTTAAAACGCCTTTAATAAAGACAATTATGAAAGTTAAGGAAGCGAAAGATGTTCGCCGGGAGCGTTGCAAGTGGAAATCAGTGGTCTCTGCCTACCCCAGTGAGAAATAAGCGTAATTTTATGTATTTAGGTATGTATGTATGTATTATACACCTTTAAGACTTAGCTTAAGTCTCGGAACGTAGTTAAATAATATTGACCAACCATCCCATACAACAGGATCCACCGTGCGATGTCTTGAAAAGGAAATATAATAACAATAAAATACTAATCCACCGAGCCTTTTCCTAACGTAGTTGGGGTTGGCTTCCAGTCTAACTGCGATTTGGCTGAACTTCGATATTTCACGTGAAGCGACTGCCATCTCACCCCCACAACCCATGGGCGATATTGAAGTTCTGCAGTTAGACCGGTCGGATTTTTGATTTAGGGCTCCAACTACCCTTAACGACTGCCATAGATGTCCGTATGACAACCGGGACCGACGGCTTAACGTGCTCTCCGAGGCACGGTTATATATAATAATAATAAAGTAGTGTAATATAATAATATCTTTAATTAATAATTATTTAGTAATTTCAAAGTTAAAATCATACACGATTAAAATTAATGCTAAACTCTAAATGTTATGAATATTTACTTGATAAGAAATTTGTTAATGAACGTTAAACAGTTACAAAAATTAATAGGATATATATAATAATAATGTTCGTTATGATAATATTTTATTTCAGTAATAAAGGCTATTTGAATTTGAATTTGAATTTGGTTGTACCTCACGGCAGTTTAACATCCCAATAAAGTCTTTGATTATGCCGTAATGCGAAACCGGTCAATGTAAAATAAGTAAAACTAGTGGGTAAATATAAATTTGTCTTACTGTTCAATACATGTAGCAGGTTGCATCAAGTGTCATCAATCAACAGTATAAATAGTAATATTGCATAAACAAAAAACGTATTTTTTCTCGAAGGGGAACTTTAAACACTTGGATAGCCACATAATAGAACTCGAGCTCATTCCTTTACAAGGCTCTATAGGGATAGTAGGTACAAGTCGCGAGGCGTAAGCGGAGCTTTTCATTTGTATGAGTGCAGTGTACGTGAACGTATATGTGACCTCCTTACATGTGTTGTACACACAGCTACAAAAACAGTTTTACTCTACTTTTCGTGGTCACTCACACAAATGCAAAGGTCCGCTTACGCCTCGCGACCTGTACCTAATAGGTTGAAATAAAAATAAATGTACCTCTCTGACTACACCGTCAGCGATATAGGCGTGATGATATATATGTATGTTTAACTTTTGAATGTAATATTTTGTTTGTGTGTAACGATATCAAAGCTTACAGTTAAACTATATTCAATCTGCTTTACTCACCGTTCGCGTCTGCTCCAATCTCCATCTTGTACCATCTGCGCACGCTAAAACGTCGTTTACGAAGTAGGATGAGATGTTCGTAGGAATATTTTAAATCCAGTTTTGCTTACTTAATCTAGATGTACTATCATTTTGATTTGAAGTGGAGAATTTTCTAACTTATTAGGTTTTTAAGTGATAAAGCAAATAGCTTGAGCGTAATTTGATGAGGCTGATTTTTTGACCGAGCGAGTAAGTTGTTGATTGAGGGAGAAATTTTACCCTCTGAAGTCTGTGGGTGACATAGAAGGTGAATTTTTTTCCTAAAAGTAAGGTAGTTACTGATATACGAAAAATTGTAATGTTATTTTCTATTGCTATTTTTAACTAGCTGATCACCACGGCTCCGCTCTCTTGATATAGTTTTCTCGTTCCCGATACCCGACATCGATATTACTAGGATAAAAAATTGCCTATCAGTGAAACAATTTTTAAAATCGGTTAAGTAGTTATGGAGCTTATTCAATTCAAAGAAATAAACAAACAATCAAATCTTTCCTCTTTATTGACCGATCGAGCGTAGCGAGCGAAGCGTCTACATTTCGAGATTGGACAATATTGCTTTCGTCCGTCTATCTGTCTGTATGTGTGTTCCGGGCTAGCAGCCACAGTTTTATCCGATCTTCAAGAAACTTGGCATTCCTTGATTTAATACAATTTTTTCATCGAGAGCTTTTTGGATAGGGGGAAAAAACTCAAATAATGTTTGCGAGTTCGTTCTACTATTTGACCATAGGGCGACCACTAGTAAAATATACTTATATATACCACTATAAAATCTGTGATATAAGTACCTATAGATGATTTATAAGAGAAAGGATATACAAGAACTGGTGTAGGTATGACCTGAACCAAGGCTCTTTTAGGCTACTAGCGTGAAAATGCTATGATTGTGTGTTTTCATGTCCACTATAGAACCTTTATAGAACCCAAGTTTTGAAGTGGTGTGCGTGTAATGAACCCTGTTATCCAGGTAATTATTTAAGCACGATTTACACCTCTTACACTTTAAAGGGATCCCTCTAAGTAACTTAATATTTCAGGTGGGATCGATACCAAATTGTATCGGTGTTTACTTTGCTTCGAGAAACACGTGCCGGGGGACCGTGCTGCTCTATGTATTTAAAAAAAACCGGACAAGTGCGTGTCGGGCCACGCATAGAATAAGGTTCCGTAGTTACCCATAATATCATCTATAACTGCTGAACGAACAAAGTTATCCAAACAGTTATAGTTTTCATTGAAAGTTTATTACATGGACTACCATAAAGATATTTTTTTTAATTTTTCGAATCAGTGGTTTAGATTTTAGATGGGACACTTTGTTTTAATAAAACGATACTCTTTAAAGTTAGATATCTCGCAAACGGATGCTTATAGTAAAAAAAATGTCTTATCTAATGATACCTCACACGGTAGGATAGACGCGAGAAAAATAAATAATCCTTATGTGTAGGAAAGGTACCGCCAAAAAAATCATAATTTTTTTTTGGCACTTCGTCTGCGCAGTAAATACCTACATATGTCCATGCAAGGTTTCATGTTTCTAACATTAACCGTTTAAAAAGCCGAGGAAGGATAGGTGGACAGAGGGAAAGACGGACGGACGGACATGGCCAAACTATAAGGGTTCCGGAACTTGAACTACGGAACCCTAAAAAACTACTTATGTTAAGTAGGTACTTGTTTTCAATGAGTTCTCGTACGAGTAGTAACTAGAGATCTGGACTCAAACTAAGCTTTAGTTTGAGTCTAGATCTCGTTGTGTTATGTAAGCAAATAAAGTTATCTTATCTTATCTTATCTTGTGTTATAAACATTCAAAAGTATTAATTTACTAGTACGTGTACGTATCTCCTCCCATGTTTTTTTTTAAGTTCGCGCAAGCGCGGCCTCTCTTACGTCGATTGCTGGGCGTCTCTGGTATGCACCGGTTACGATCTGCGTCGCACGATACTTGAGGTCACCATGCCGCCTCTACAGCCACTCGTCCAAGGTCGGTCTCACCGCAGCTGGCTGCTCAAGCGCACCCTCCATGCTTCCTTGAGATCCTGGCGGAGTTGACCGTTGGTCCTCGATTTCTCGAGACGCAGGCCTGTGGTCCCTCTCCAGCGCCTCCTTGAGCCATTGTAACAATGACGCAAGGGCTCTCGCTTCCAGGTCCCATGGAGGGGTTCTCCTCCCATGTGGGATAAACTATTAAAAACAAAGTTATCCAAACAAATTTTACAGTTTTATTTATATAGTGTCAGTCCACCAGTCAGAAAGTCAATCCCAGACTGTTGCCTTTATTTCTCATATATATTCTGTGTGAGAATATTGGTGCTTTTTACGAAAGTATTACACATGTGGCTTACAAATTGCTCAATTTGTTACAAGTTTATTTATCCGTGTATGTATCCATATCTTAAACCATCTACCTACTTGCTTTTTCTGTTCATTTGACGTAAAATTCGGAACTATTAAAATATTTTTGAATATTAAACAACGTTATCTAGCCCAAAATAAGCTATGAACTTGTACTATGGGATCTAGACAACTGATAAACATACTTACATTATTATTATGTTTTACCTACCTTCATTTTGCATGCCAGTTGGGCGGAAATATGGTCAAACTCTATTACTTATAGATCTTGTAACATCTCCGTATTTCGCAAACATAGAATTAATTAAATTCAATTGAAACATACAAACTCCAAAAAAAAGATTGGTTCACACTGAAACACACAAACTCCAAAACAAAGATTGGATCACACAAATATTTGATTCAACCTAGAGATCTAGCCCGAGACTTTGACGTCAAACCCCGATAGACTACCGACTACGTCACTTTAGCGGTTGTATAAAATATAATATGTTCGGGGTAATAATCGAAAAAGTACGAAATGTGTCACATGGACATGATTCTGTGATTGTGGGTGCGCATGTCATTGTATCTCTGTGAAAAGCTCAAATTGATGCCGAGGTGAGATTACCTCAGCTAATTGGGGATCACATGCCACTAGATTAGTTAGTCTGATTTCGCAATTGTCTACCATAATTGCCACATACTGGACTTCGTTGATAAATATTTCAATAGCACATGTAATCACGCGTATTATAATACTCCCAATAGGGTAAGCAGACGCCTATTTATACGCAAGTTTTTTGCCTGTAACTATCGATTCCATTATAATTGGTAAACTGCTAAGGAACGGTTGAAGTCCACCTTGAAATAAAAACCGAATTCAAATGACCGAAATGGGACCAAATAATAGTCAGAATGGGACAAAATGGAAACTCTTAAAAAGCAGTAACCTTCAATTAAACATTTTTATAATCCGTTTAGCCAGTCCAAAGATATGAATTAACTCCTTTTTGTAAGACGGTTTTTACATCTCTGGGGTCTTCTGCAGCTGCACTTAGTGCACTTACCGATAGACAGACGAGGCCCTAGCAAATAAATCCAAAGTGCCTGTAAACGGCATTGGGCTCCCCTTTAATTACGGGGCACATACAAAGTGACTGACGAAATGTGGGCGTCATGTCTGTCTACCTATCTCTTGTGTAATAGTAGTATATTTAACCGTCTTTCCTAAAAATACACGTCAAAAATTGACACAGCAACTGACTTCAAACTACCGAAATGGGACCAAATTGTAATGGGACCAAATTGAAATGGGACCAAATGGGAAGTACTTAGTAGATTCTAATAAAAAAACAAAATCGGTTCGGGTGAACCTTCAGACTGGGTAGTCTGAAGATATGAGGTGTTGCCGCACCAGCGCAAAACGGAACGTTGGTCGGCCTGGCTCTCACTTAACTTACGTTCATACATCGGATGACACATCAACGAACAATCGCTTCCTTGGCCCCGTTCTACCGTATTTACCATGGTGAGTGTTCTGCCTGATCCCACCCTCACCCTTCCGATCCCGAACAACGCGTGCCGGGCAGAGATGTCACTCTCATACCGTGGAAACCGTCTACGCGAGAACTTTTCTCTGCCGAATGATAGTGGCTTGGAACGCCCTGCCTGCGCACGTGTTTCCTCCAACATATAACCCTGGGTTCTTTAAGCGAAGCGTGAAGAGGCACATTACTGGGTCGCCAAGTTGAGGGCCACTCTCCGTAGTATTTCTGTAAACTATGAGAGTCGCCCATAATCGCCAGACGTCGCCACAGCTTACCATCAGGCGGGTGGCGTCAATCGACCTAAATATAAAAAAAAAAAACTGTCACCTTTTAATTTGAACACCGCTCGCGATACTCGCATCCTTGCAACTAATTGTTAGTAAAACAATTGAAGAACCCAATATACCAGTACCAGGAATATAGTCCACTTTTATTTATACCACCAACTTCAATAACATGAGGTAAGAAATAAAAAATAAAAAAATGTTTTTTGGAAGTTGGTTGAAAAGGAGGTTCTCAATTCGACTGTGTTTTTATTACCTCATATCTTCTGACTGGGTGAAATAATTATGATTTTTTTTTAAATTGAATAGTACTATATTCCAGTACTAGTAAGTTATTTCATAATGTATTACTATATTCCAAGTGATCCTATTTTAAATTTGACCCATTTCGAAAATTATTTTGTCTCATTCCGGTACTATGGAGTCGGTTTTTATGTCAATGTTTGACGTATTTCCAACAAAAAAAATCAGTCTTTATTAACTAAGAAAAAGGAATTCGATTTTTGCTGAGCGCGTGGCTGGTGGCTTTTAAGGTTACCTCTCGTGCTCCGCAAAAATCGAGTCTCCAGACACTCACACACCGAACAACGTCCGGCACCTGGAGCTAGTTGGGAAAACCTAGTTCTTCTGTGCGGGACTAACAACTAATCAAGCCACATTGGCGAAATCATCGATGAAGCCACGTTAAAAAAAAAGAAGAAGAACTAAGAAAAAAATAAAGTTATCAAAGGTTTCATACAATAGTTGAGTTAACAGAGAAAGTAGTCGTGCTTGTTAATTGAAGTGCACTCTATAATATATTCCTGTTTGCATAGTGAACAACTTGCAGTACCATTTTCCGCTTTTTCAGTGCCATTTTCTGCTTTTTCTTCAACTAAAGGAGCACATTACTAAACTCAAGTCTTGTTACACTTTTAACAATGGGTAATGTCAACATCTATTTCGTTTTTTAGGGTTCCGTAGTAAAGGTCTCGAAACTTTTATAGTTTCGTCATGTTCCTCCGTCCGTCCGTCCTCGGCTTTCCTCATAAACGCACTGTTAAAAATTTTCAGGGAAAATTACATAAAAGTTATGTAATTTCAGATGTTTCTGTAATTTCACATGAGAGATGTAATTTTACATAACGTAGTAAATCGGATTTACGTTACATACTTACATGTAATTTTACACGATGAAGATGTAATTTTACATAAGGTATAGTACATTCGATTTATGTAAAAATACTTGACATGTAATTTTACATAACAACTATGTTTTCATGAATATGTAAAATTACATACCTAACGAAAATTTTACACAAATATGATGTAATTTTACAGAATGTATACGACATTTTATTTTGTAAAATTACGCCAAATTTATGTAAAATTCAACAAAATTTACGTAATGTTCCCGATAACATTCAGTATTTTTCAGGCACATTTTATATAAAACAACATATTGATTGTGAGTACCTACACACAATTTTGTGAAGTTACTGCAAGTAAAGTGCTTATTTCAGGAAAGTTTATGTAAAACTACTGAGAAGAATGTGTACTTTTCAAGTTAATTTTATGTGAAATTACATGTAGGTTGTGTGCACTTTCTTATAATTATGTAAAATTACTAAAATCATTATGTAAAATTGCTTCAAATATTATGTAAAACTACTGATAGTATTAAGTAAAATTGCCGCAAGTACATGAGTTGTTCAGGAAAACAAATGTATTATTACAAACAAAGTTGTGTGTATTTCAGGCCTATTTTTTTTAAATTACATATCTGTTTCGGCAATTACATTTTTGTTTTATAAAAATATATTTGATTTCTTCCACTTCGCTTTATCCTCGACGTCGTCTTCGAAAGCTTGACACTCTCTCATGTCCATTGACACTACATCTATCCATCGTATCCTGGGTCTCCCTCTGGACCTTCGCCCAGGGATGGAAAGATGTAGTGTCAAAGGACATGAGAGAGTGTCAAGCTTTCGAAGACGACGACGTCGAGGATAGAGCAAAGTGGAAGAAATTTTGTTTTTTATAAAACAAGAACAAAAATGTAATTTCCGAAACAGACATGTAATTTCACATAAAATAGGCCTGAAATACACACAATTTTATCTGTGACAATTGCAAAATTTCCTGGAAAGGAAATCTGACCCCACCACCATATAACTAGCTGGGAAGAGGGAGAGTTTTATAAAAAACAAAACAAATATTTGACATTCAAAAATTTTTTTAATTTTTTCGGCAAAAATATTAAATTTATAAAAACAAATATTTCTCATTCATAATATTAAATTTGCTCATCCATATAACTTGGTATTGATAAATATTAAATAATTCAACGTTGCCAGTAGGAATAGTATAACAAAACGCTTGAAATTCAATTAATTGAAATATTGTCGATACCTGTAAGTAAAAAAGTTTTATTAAGTAAAATATGGATTGACGGCTAACGCCAATGGCAAACACTAGTCCTTTGGCCTCTAAAAATAATTCAGATCGATAATTTTTTAGGTTCAGATCAACTCGGTTTCATGTAAGGATCATTTAATTTCAATCAAATTTACCTATTTATTTATTGACAAGTTTACACCAAAACAAAAATACAACGTAATGTAGTGAGTGAAACAAAACACACGACTAAGAACAAAATGCATATGTCGCAGTCTTCTGGTTAAATCAGTCACTTGGCAAGTTGTCCGCCGGCTAGCCCGTCTGGCTGATTTATCCAGTTGGCTGCGACATATACATTACTAATGTAGGACTATTAATAGTCCAAATAGGCTGAAAATTAATTTAATATGATAAATAATATTTTTAATATATAAAATACATACCAGAAACTATGTTTGGTGCTGTGGTTTTTCCTCGGCTAGTAATATCAGACCTGGACAACGGTTCCTCAAAACAAAACGCAAAATAAAATTAATGCCATTTGCTCTTACCATTTACTAATTATTTTTGTAAAGCTACACACTAAAATAAATTTAACAAAAAAGTATGGTATATTTAAATTACAAGTACCTCATATTTTACATAGATGTATGATAAGATCCTCTTTAAAATATTTGGCTGTTAATTGTAGCAAGTTTATATCATTTTTCTGTGTCATCTAAGTCATTCTCTGAAGCGTTCTTTTGTTTTTTTGGCAACAGTGCATTTAATTTCAATTTCTGTGCCATCTATGAGCAATATTTTAGTTCCATAAATATTCTTTTCTCTAGTTGAAATAAATCGAATACAAAACACTAATTATTTTGTAAAGCTACACACTAAAAGAAGTTTAACAAAAAAATATGGTATATTTAAATAACAAGTACCTCCTATTTTACATAGATGTATAATAGATCCTCTTTAAAATTTTTGGCTGTTAATTGTAGCAATTGTAATTTCTCTCTGTGTCATCTAAGTCGTTCTCTGAAGCGTTTGTTTGTTTTTTGGCAACAGTGCATTTATTTTCTCGTGCAATTCAGTTACTTTAATGCGAAAAGTGTCCATGCACAGGTTAGAATTCAAGCCACAAAGGCGGTCAATCAAAGAATAAAAGAACCAATTTCATTTATTCAGTTTAGGCACATAAAGAGCACATTATAAATGTCAAAATTTTACAATTGTATGTCAAGTAATATTATAAAAATATATATATATTTTTTTTTATATTGGGTTCGTCAAATTGACGCCTCCC
>OY748303.1:14540159-14569775 GCA_963556515.1 Nudaria mundana
GAGTTGTTGTCTATCCTCCTCAATCTCCGGCCGCCCCGCCGCCGGACGAGCCCAGTAGCTCCCGTGGAATGTGCTGTCATCTGCATAACAATGAATGTTCCCGAGGGATAGCATATCATTTATATGCAGAAGGAAGAGTGTTGGTGACAGCACGGACCTCTGCGGCACCCCGGCATTCACTTGCAAAAAGCGAGAAGCCTGGCCATCGCAGAGGACCCACATTCGGCGTTCGTTCAGAAAGCTGGCCATCCAGCTGCACAGTTGAGGAGGTAGACCATATGCCGGAAGCTTGGAAAGGAGCGAAGCATGCCAGAATCCATCGAAGGCTTTGGCGATGTCCAGGCTAATCGCCAAGGACTCGCCGTGCCTTTCCATAGCCTCACCCCAGACAAGCGTTACGAATGCCAGAAGATCACCCGTTGATCGTTTTGGCCTGAAGCCGTATTGCCGATCATTAATTAGCGAGTGATCTTCGAGGTATCGCATGAGCTGCTTGTTGATGATGAGCTCAAACACCTTGCAGATGACTTGAGGTGGCAGCTATGGGTCGATAGTTGCCTGGATCAGACCGATCCCCTTTCTTGAGGATCGGTTGTACGTTCGCCTCCTTCCAGACCTCCGGCACGATTCCTGTGGAGTAAGACAGGCGGTACAGACGAGTTAGTACAGGAGACAACTCAGCTGCGCAGTTCCGTAGTACCACCGCTAGAATGCCGTCAGGGCCACTGGCTTTCCGCGTGTCGAGTGATTGCAGCACTGCCCGTACATCGCATTGCCTGAGTACAATGTCAGGCATAGTGTGGCCACAGTTGGCGATGGCGGGAGGCTGCAGGCCACGGGCGTCGACCCGGGAATTAGCCGCAAAGAGCCGCAAACACCAACACAAACTTATAACGTCACTGTTAGTGTTAGCGTTAGCGGTAGCGGTAGCGTTAGCGGTAGCGTTAGCGGTAGCGTTAGCGGTAGCATTAGCGGTAGCGTTAGCGTTAACGGTAGCGTTAGCAGTAGCGGTAGCGGAGGCGGTAGCGGTAGCGGTATCGGTAGCAGTAGCTGTAGCGGTAGTGGTAGCGGTAGCGGTAGCCGTAGTGGTAGCGGTAGCGGTAGCGGTAGCGGTAGCGGTAGCGGTAGCGGTAGCGGTAGCGGTAGCGGTAGCGGTAGCGGTAGCGGTAGCGGTAGCGGTAGCGGTAGCGGTAGCGGTAGCGGTAGCGGTAGTGGTAGCGGTAACTGTTGCGGTAGCGGTAGCGGTAGCGGTAGCAGTAGCTGTAGCGATAGCGGTAGCGGTAGCGGTAGCGGTAGCGGTAGCGGTAGCAGTAGCTGTTGCGGTAGCGGTAGCGGTAGCGGTAGCGGTAGCGGTAGCGGTAGTGGTAGCGGTAGCAGTAGTGGCAGCGTTAGCGGTAACACCAACTGTAATGTTGTAATTTTTGTAGTGGCATTATTCCATTTTAGTTGGTTGAAATTTGCATAATATAGCGGCAACACTGGCTTTCTCCTGATCGGACGCTGGACCACGTGACTTGTGTGACAGCTATTTTATACAAGCGAGCTACGCCCGCATCACATATTTATATTACAATTTAATTTATTGTAATTTATTTCGACGTTTGGTAAGTTTTAGATAAAATTTTGTTGTGCTGGCGTGGGTTAGCGTATGTGCTGTATAATTTGACAGTGGATTCTCGTTTCTTACAGGTTTGAGTCTGAACGCACACGTGTTGCGTCTGGAGTTGTCTTACTAAATTTAAACAGGAATCTTTGCCTGATCTGGCCAGGATTGGCTAGGGACCGACTTACACGATACGCATGCATGCTTTGCATGTGTTAGCCGGATTTAATCGGGTGAAGCTTGGATATTCGCCTCCGAAAGGTATGTACACATAATATGTATGACGTGGTAGGCGCTTAGATAATAACAGTGGCCATAATGCATGGAATAAGTCTTTAACTCCTGTTACAAGAGGCTTACGGTACTGCCATACTACCTGGGTGAGAACAATTTCCTTCCAGATTTAAGATGAAATATTTTGAAAAAAGCTGAACTGAGTTTCTTCAGGGCTCTTCTCAGTCTCGTTGCATTTTGGAACCCTCGGTAGAGTCACACCAACTTTTGACGAATCTAAATAATTTGCTAAAAATTTCAAAGATAATAAAAGTTATTTTATTTTATTTTATTTTTTACTTCTGCCTGGAGTGGGCAGAATACAGGGTATAGAGTATCTAGGATAGACTTTAATTGCATTCTAGGTTAAAAGTAGATTAATACTACTTTAGTAACTTGCTAAGGGGGGACCTTCCGTTCCCCTATATTGTCTAAAGGGCTTTTGTAATAAATAATACAGTGGCTCAAATGAATATTTTATTTCTATCATTAACATCCTAACTTCCAAAATCAAAAACATTACATAACACCGCGCACGCCAACGCCAACGCCAACGCAAACGCCAGCGCCAATGCCAACGCCAATGCCAACGCCAACACCAACACTAACACCAACACAAACTTATAACGTCACTGTGTTAGCGTTAGCGAACCTGGAAAAGAGAATCACTTAATAACATTCCAATTTGGTTGTGGTCGTGTCCGACCAAATCGGAGCGTCTGTTAGTAGTTTATTTTATAACTCATAAATCTAATACAATAAGAATTACAATGTACAAAATATACATAATTATATACCAAAAATATTTACATTACAAAATATCGTTTAAATAATCCTCCGCGTCATTGTATTTATTGTATTGTATTGTATTTATTTATTCGCAAACAGTTCTTACATTGTGTTCGAAATAAAGATATACTCGTATCATAATGTCATAATGTCAATAAGATTACGAACAATATTAAAAAAATAATAATAAGCATGTCAGAATAGAAATATAAAAATTAAATAAAACAACTATCAAAACAACAACGAGATGTCAGCTTAGGTACCTAGACTTAATCCAAAATTAATAACTTTATTTACAATACTAAAATACTTGTCTTAAAACTGTACCTCCTTAACTAAAACTCTTCAAGTGAGTAATAGCACCCGTTTAATAGGAATCGCTTCAAATTTGTGGCAAACTCTTTTTTGTAGATTTGACTTTTGAGTTCGGCCGGTAGCTTATTGAACACTCGAATACAATTATAAACCGCACTGTGTTTGACAACATTGAGATTAGGCAATACTGTGCTCCGAAAATCCATCCGGCGTGTTCCCTCTCTATGCCTTCTTTCATCCTCCGTCTCATAATCATGGATGTACTTCGCGAAATTGGACATTAAGACAAGAACGTACAGACTAGGAACAGTAAGTATATCTAACTCCCGGAAATGGTTCCTGCAAGACTCATCCTGTCTTATTCTGACTATCACTCTTATGGCTCTTTTCTGGAGAACAAACGCACGGTGTATGTTATAATCGTAACTTCCTCCCCAGAAAAGAATGCTGTATCTAAGCTTGGACTCTACCAACGCGTAATATACCATTTTTAAATGCTCTACATTAACGTCACTACGCAAACTTCGTAAAACGTAACAGGCCGAACTTATGGCACTTTCTAAGTTTGCCAATTCCTCTTTCCAATTGAGGAGCTCATCAACTTGCACCCCAAGGAATTTCGCGCTTTTCGCGGTACCAATTCTAATACCGCTCACGACACAATCAAGGCGACTTTTATTTTGAGCCGTCGATTTGAATAACACCAACTGGGTTTTATTAATATTCAGTCTCAGGCTATTCGCCAGTAGCCAGTCATAAAACAAATCCAGGACTTCATTCACAGAAGACTGCAGGATGTCATGTCTATCTGCAGATATGACTGCATTCGTGTCGTCAGCGAACATGACCAGTTTTACATCACCCGATGCGCTACAAGTCATAAAGTTGATGAGATTATTTATGAAAGTTATAAACAGAATCGGGCCAAGAATTAAACCTTGTGGTACGCCTGTTTTAATTTGTATCAACTTAGATTTATATGACTCCTCGAAGTTAATTGTGTCTCGAGAGAAGCCATCGTTATTCTGCAAGGCTTTAATTTCGACAAAAATCTTCCGATTGCGCAAATATGACTCGAGAACATCTTTGAACTTCCCTCTGACGCCGTAGTGTTCCAGCTTTAAAAGGAGTAACTCATGATTTATAGTATCAAAAGCAGTGCTCAAATCCAAGAATAGACCGACCCCTTTCTTTTTTTCGTTCATTTTATGTACAACATCCCTTATCAGCGTATGTATAGCATCTTGTGTACCAACATTCTTTTGATATCCGAACTGTCTAATATGCAAAACACGATTTAAATTCAAATGACGGACGAGCCTCACCTTTATAAGCTTTTCGAACACTTTTGATAGTGTTGGTAAAAGTGAAATGGGTCTGTACATAGCTGGGTCAGTCTTCGCACCTTTTTTATGTATCGGAATAACCTTTGCTATCTTAAATTGGTCTGGAAATACACCTTTGTCAAAACAATTGTTGTAAAATTCGCTTAGAGGTTCCGCCAAAACATCGAGGTTCTCCTTTGTAACTGCAATAGGCACATCGTCATATCCACAAGATGATTTTGACTTCATGGCATTGACTACCTTCCACACTTCTCCAGGCGAGACAGGGTCACATTCAATTTCCCTATCCATTCTACTTGTATGTGTTTTTAGGTAATTCAACGATGACTCCGAATAACTATGGATACGACTAAACTGCTTACCAAATTCATCTGCAAAAAAATTTACCACTTCAGATGGATTCCTTATATGTCTATTGTCTGTTTTTAAAACGATTTGTGATTGTGCGCTAAATCTTTGTTTCATGCGAAGATCTGGGAAGGTTCCCAGAATGCTGGCTGTGTTGCCACGTTGGATGTCGATACTTATTCTTAGGGCCAGAAAATAGCCAGCCTTATGGTCCTGAGAAGCATCGATTAGGCGTTTTGCAATGTCTCTATAAAGGCGGCGAGCACTCGGACCCCATGACCCCAGGGTCTCAACCCCAAACGGCTCAAATATGTAATCACCTGCTAGGTTAGCATATTTACGCCGTTTGAGGTCTTCAGCCGATACAGCAGTAGCGCCGGCACATCCGGATGTGCTTGGAAGGTGTGAAAATGCTAAGGTGTCAACGCATGTAGCGTCCCACACCAAAGGCCTTCCCATCTTCCAAGGTAGCAACGACATACCGGCCGGTCTCTTTCCATCGCTTCGTGATAAACCATTTGGTTCACGTACGGCCGGAAGACCTGCGGTAGAAAAAGCCCTACGAATTATGTCGTTTAGAATAGCGTGCCGAGGTATACGACCTGCGCTTCTGCTACAAGAAAGACCACTTGTGGAATAGCCGTCGATAATCTGGGACACCATTCCCAGATTATCGACGGCTATTCCACAGGTGCATTGATTCGGGGATACACAAGGTGTACCCAGCCGAAGGCAAGTGACAATGTGGAAGGTTGTGTCGTCCAACATTGTACCGATGTTGGGCGATGGGAGCGCCTGGATCCATAACCCTGACTCCCATTCTCCAACAGCTAGTAGGCGTGCACGTTCTGAAATATTGACAGAAGTGTCAATTAGTGTATTAATTCTCAATTTACATAGCTCAATTTAAATCCCACAGTCGCTGTGAGCCTAGACGTGAGGGCAGGTCAGTGTCGGGGCAAGATATCCTCCAAGCATTTATGGCACCGGTCTTGCATCGAACCTCGGAATCAATCAGTGTATTTGACAAAATTTTCCTGACTAAATCTTCGGTGCTATGGACCGACGACAGAAATACTGGCAGACTGAAATCTGCGACTTTACGAATACCTGGCCCGCCCAAGCGAACTGGAAGAGACGCTTGGACCCAGGCTCGGTTATTAATATTTACATTTAAAATTTTACACAAAGAATTTTGTATTAAGTTGTCTAGATGCCCAAAATTTCTACATTTTTCCAAAATTGTCCTGAACGGAGGGCACGTGTAAATTTGAGTACGAAAAGACAAAAACGTATTACATAGACTATCAATAACCTGATCAAAATTTTGAAACATACCTACGCTTAATTATTATATTTCGGTAATAAATGCGTATGAATATGTAGTATGTCTACAGTGAGGTTGGAGAATAATAATTAAGCATCCCTCGGTAGCGTAGTCAGTTCAAGGTTCTATCTACGTGAGACTGCTACCTCAGAGATCCTAGGGTCAATCCCCATTTCGTTGTTTCCGACAGTGTGCCGACTAAGATTTTAACTGCCTCGGTGGCGCAGTGGTATGAGTATGCGACTGCCGTCCCCGAGGCCCTAGCTTCGATTCCGGGTCGATTCAAATATTTGTGTGATCCAGAAATATTTGTTTTGGAGTTTGGGTGTCTTCTATGTATTATGTATGTATTTAGAAATAAATAAGTATGTTTATCAGTCGTCTAGATCCCAGAGCACAAGCTTATATTAGCTTAATTTGGGCTAGACGTTGTGTGAGATTTTCCGAAATATTTAAAATATTTAGATATTAAAACTTAAAGACATTTAGGTAGACCCCTACTTGATGTCTACTGTATGTAGTAGGTACCTACCAAACTAAGCCGTAAAGTGAACTGGATAGATTATATAGTTTTGTGTCAAATTGTGCTTGGGGCTACACTGAAACCATTATTTGACGTAGGTTTCATTAATTTAATCCTTTGGGAATTGATATCTGTTCCTCTTTGATCTCTTGTACTCTGTCCCAGTGTCCGTTCTATAAAACTATTAGTTTCTATTAATAGATCTTCAGCAATTCATTCAATTTACAAAATATAATTCAACTTAGTTACTAAAATTAAGTTCAATCTATTTTTTTATACGTAGGTCACACTATAAGTTTTGCGTAACTTAAAAAAACAACATGTTAAAACCAAAATATTATGTTTATTGCTTTTCAAAATACTCTCCTTTACATTTTAAACATTTTTAAAAACAGGAGGACCACAGATCTGAAGCCATGTTTTCTACGTGCTGATTGAACGCTATCACTGCCTCTTCGGAGTTGGTAAAAGTGAAACCTCTCATCAAATCTTTGATTATGGGGAAAATACAGAAATCACAGGGTGCTAGGTCGGGCTATGCGCAGGATGGGTGACGAGTTGTACTTTTTCGGAAGCTAAAAATGACTTTGTTTTGTTGGCCGTGTGTGAAGAAGCGTTCTCATGATGTAGGAGAACGCGGCTTTTGGGTCCTCTTTCGCGAACTTTTTCTAACACCCTGGCTAAACAAATGGTAGAATACCACTCGGCATTAACACTCTTTTGATCTTCAAGTGGAATTGTACAGATGGGACCCGTAGCTGAGAAAAAAAATGCGATCATTTTTTTACCAACGCTTCTCGCCTGCCTCACTTTTGTTGGCTTGTTCTCATTTTCAAGCACCTATTCACAAGATTGCTCTTTTTTTTCGGGTTCAAAACAATAAATCCACGTTTCGTCACCTGTGACAATGTCATAAACAGCATTAAAATGTCCGTGGTCGTACTTCAGTAGCATCTGTGAGCACCATTCCACGCGAGCCCGAACTTGTGGAACACAGTACCTACCTATCTACCAGGATGACATGCACAATGAAATCGCTAAGTTTTTGTTGTTTAAAGTCCACAACCTATCATTACTACAAAATAGTATTCTGTACCAGGAGCATATGAAATAAGAGTTGTTTACGATTCATCGAAGGGGACTGAACCTTACGAATAAATTTGACCCTAGGTAGTGTTGGGTTTATAAAATATCGATTAAATGAACAAATAAATTAAATTTACATGCCACCTTAAAAGTTTTAACTAAACTTGTATTTGCAATTTTGTCCGTGCGTATAGTTAACTCAACGCGCAAGTGTAACGAGGGTCAAATATGACCACACTAATATGAAACATGTTGTATAGGCATGTTGGCAGGGGGCAGTTTCTGGGCAGTTTGTGTGTATTTCCCATTGCATTCCCGCCTGCATGTGAAGACGACTTGGACCTTAGAGATGTGAAAATTTAGACTGCTTCGGTGGCGTGGTCGGTATTGCATCGGCTTTCGAGTCCAGAGGTTCGATTCCCGTGTCGAATGAAATATATAAGTGTGTTTATCAGATCTTATAACACAAGCTTATGGCTTAGTTTGGGCTAGATGACGTTGTGTGAGAATGTCCAATATATTAAAAAAAAAGCTTGAACTTCGTTTTAGTACCTAACTAAGTTTAATTATATTTTGTAAATTGAATGAATCGCTGAAGATAATGTTAATAGAAACTAATAGTTTTATAGAACGGACACTGGTACAGAGTTCAAGAGATCAAAGAGGAACAGATATTAATTCCCAAAGGATTAAATTAATTAAACCAACGTCAAATATTTGTTTCAGTGTAGCCCCAAGCACTATTTCACACAAAACTATATAATCTATCCAGTTCACTTTACGGCTTAGTTTGGTAGGTACCTACTACATACAGTAGTGCATCAAGTAGGTAGTACTAGTACCTATATGTAAAAGTCTTTAAGTATTAGTATACTAGGTCGCCGCAGTCGCAAAACGTACCGTTACGCTGCAGCATATATTTGAGCGAAGCGAGTTTAAATTCAAAATTCTGGCATCGTAATAACCTGGGTAATAAGCTTTTGATGAGTGCAAGAAAATCCGAAATCTGTATGTCCGAGTATTCGCCGAGAAACAATTTAACATAAATCGTTTGAAAAATAATTTGAGTCACCCGTTGAGAGCTCCGCTCGCCTCCGGCTCGCTTCGCTCAATAAATATTTTAAATATTTTGGAAAATCTCACACAACGTCATCTAGCCCAAATTAAGCTAATATAAGCTTGTGCTGTGGGATCTAGACGACTGATAAATATACTTATATATTTGTAAATACATCCTACTAATATTATAAATGCGAAAGTTTGTGAGTATGTATGGATGGATGCATGTTTGTTACTCTTTCACGTAAAAACTACTGAATGGATTTTAATGAAACTTTACAATAATATAGCTTATACATCAGAATAACACATATAATAGGCTACAATATACATAATAGTAGATAAAAAAAAATATTTATAAAGATATTGTGTGAATTGTTCAAAATATGACGATAAGTGTCAAGTAAGTAGGAAGCGACGATGACAAACCGAGTGCGCGATACTACGGGAACGGGAAAATATCTAAATTACCACGCGGACGAAGTCGCGGGCGACCACTAGTACATAATACATAGAAGACACCCAAACTCAGAAACAAATATTTGTGGATCACGCAAATATTTGATTCGACCCGGAATCGAAGCTAGGACCTCAGGGACGGCAGTCGCATACTCATACCACTGCGTCACCGAGGCAGTTATAATCTTAGTCGGCAAACTGTCGGAAACTACGAAATTGGGATTGAACCTAGGATCTCTGAGGTAGCAGTCTCACGTAGATAGAACCTAGAACTGACTACGCTACCGAGGGTTGCTTAATTATTATTCTCCAACCTCACTGTAGACATAGTACATATTCATACGCATTTATTACCGAAATATAATAATTAAGCGTAGGTATGTTGGCTTAGTTATATTATAGGTAGGTACTAGGAACCATTGATGTTCTAAATAACAGCCTTGGCCAATATTAATTATCACTGAAACTTGTTAAAATAGGTAACTTGATATCGTACAAGTAATGTAGCAAGTCTTTAGAAATTGCCTCGAGCATATTAGTTTAGGATCCTTTACTGGCCTCCTACACTTTAACTACTTCACTGGCTACTGGGTAATTAATATACCTACTACACATACATCGGTAAACTAGTTCACGCCCGTGGCTTTACCCGCATGTAATATAACGAATATACGCAGAGCACACAACGGAAGGTCTGATAAGTAATAGTTTGTTTTTCGTTCTGCCCACATTTTTCATTTTTTTTTATATTTAGATCGACAAATTGACCCCACCCGCCTGATAGTAAGCTGTGGCGACGTCTGGCGATTGTGGGCGACTCTCATAGTACACAGGAATACTACAGAGAGTGGCCCTCAACTTGACGACCCAGTAATGTGCCTCTTCACGCTTCGCTTAAAGAACCCAGGGTTATATGTTGGAGGAAACATGTGCGCAGGCAGGGCGTTCCAAGCCACCATCGTGATGACTGCCTCGGTGGCTCAGTGGTATGAGTATGCGACTGCTGCCTCTGAGGTCCCAGGTTCGATTCCGGGAAGATTTAAATTATTTGTGTGATCCACAAATGTTTGTTTCGGAGTTTGGGTATTATCTATGTATAATATGTATGTATTTAGAAATATATAAGTATGTTTATCAGTCGTCTAGATCCCATAACACAAGCTTATATTAGCTTAATTTGGGCTAGATGACGTTGTGTGAGAATGTCCAAAAATATATATTTATTTATTTATTTATTTATCGTTTGGCAGAGAAACGAACGTTTAAAACGCTCGGTTCTCGCGAAGACGGTTTCCAAGGTATGAGAGTGGCATCTCTGCCCGGCACGCGTTGTTCGGGATCGGAAGGGAGAGAGTGGGACCAGGATGAAGAGTTCTTCAGATCACTAGTTGACGCTTCGCTCCTATTGGTCGGTCTGGTTAAATTGCCACATAATGCAAACCAACAGCTTATGAAAAATGAGAAATCCTTTACAATTACCAAAAGTACTTGTGAATTGTACTGTAATTCCTTGTCGAATAGGGCTTTTGACGTAAGCCGGAATGATCCGTTTGTCCATCCCAATGTTGGAGAGGCTTTGGTAGCTAATGTCCGACTGTAAAATTAGAATTGTTTATTTTGTTGGGTTATTATGTTAGGTTTTATCGATTACCTGTGATGATACTCATTTATTGTAAATATTATTTTATTATATTTAGTAGATATTTAGTACATACTTAATTCGATTTAATGTGGTTACAACCCCGGAGCGTAAAATAATGAGACGAGAGATTGAGCACTTTTCTCTTGGCGCGTTATGGACAACAAGCGGTAGGCGGGAGGCGCAGTACGTAAATATCATTATACAGGATGTTACATAAGGGTTATATCAACCTGAAGACACCCCCATCAGCTGATCGCCCAGAACGCCTTTTGATATGTTTCGCCCGCGAAACAAGAAAAAAAAAGTTCATCATAAAAAAAGTTATATGCGTTATTTTGAATCAAAACAAACGTGTCCCAACTCTAGTGCTTGACGTACTTACTGTTGTAATTTTATGTTTATAAAATAAAAAGACGTGTTCGTACTTGTTTGTTTATATTAGAAGTGAAAAAGGTAACCTAGTTACATAGAATGATTGAAAGAATTTTGAATACATAAGAACACTAAAAATCCAGTATTATTATAACACATTTATTAATCAAAATTAATCAAAATTCTCACATATAAATTAGACATGAAAAATTTACTCAAAATATACCAATAATAAAAAAAATAGGATCTCTTGGTGGATATCTACGTTGTGCATCAGTTTGACTATTAGAAACTACTGGTTCCTCAATTGCTTCAAAAAATTGTTCTATTTTAGCATCTTCAGTGACAACATTATGACCAAGAGCAGGTTGCTCTTGAACAGGTGGTTCCTCAATGACGACTGGAACATGTTCACAAAACTCTTGAACTGTACTGGTTTCTTCCTGTATAGGGATACTATTAGACAGTACTAAAGGTTATAGGACAGTATTAAAAGTATTGTTGACATTTCTATTATTCAAAGTAGAAAAACAATCTTCAAAAAATGTAACATCTCTAGACTTTTGTAATATTCTAGGGCAAGATGAGTTTCGAAAAAGATAACTATTAGGATCTTCTGTATAGCCTACAAATATAGCTTCTTCAGCTTTTAGATCCAATTTCTTTCGGTGACAAGAAGGTATATGTATAAGAGCTCTACAACTAAAACTCTAAGATTACTAAGGTCTGGTCTGCAACCATTCCACAACTCGTAGGGAGTTTTATTGTTTAAGGTACAGTGTGGGCATCTATTCTTTAGGTACACAGCCGTTCGAGTAGCATCTTCCCAAAAAGCTTTTTGTCTTTCAACCATGTACTGGAAGTGAGAATATTTATCCTTTACCTCTGTCTTCGAAGAAATAAAATATACAAAAATAGTTCTCGAAAAATCATCTATAAAAATCAAAAAGTATTTATTACCCTGAAAGGAGCTAACTGACATTGGTCCACAAAGATCTGAGTGGATTAGTTCCAACATCGAAGTTGCTCTTTTATACATAAGTAATACTCCTAAACGGTTTACGTGCTTGTTTCGCTTTAATATAAGCAACACATGGATTTTTATCCACATCCTTATAATCAATAACCTCATGACTATTTTTCAGCAAATTCATACCGATGCGACATAAATGTCCTAAACGCTTATGCCATACCTGATACCTTGATATAGAATCAGAGTGCACATCATAGGCTCTAAATTGGGGAGTATTTACCGTACAATCCAATGTGTACAAACCACCACAGGGCGAGCCATGTAGAACCGCATCACCTGTAAAGGAAAAGGTTTTTGAATTAAAGAAATTACAACCTGACTTATCAAACATTACAAGATATATAAAAGATTTGTTTTCAAGTTAGGTACATAAATCACATCATTAAGTGCATTAACGGTGTTGTCGGTATTTAATGATATTTTACCGACACCCTTAGCGTCAATCTTAGTCCCGTTCGCAACTGTTACTTTGTGATCAATAGGCCTTAAGTCTACAAACCAATCTTGTCTTGAAGTCATATGTTTGGTGGCTCCTGAATCAACATACCATTTGTCCATATCATAATCATTTGTTGCTCCTAAAGCAGATAAAGAATTCGAGTTCGTATTAGTGGGATTCTTCTTTTTAATGATCTTCTTTTTCTTCATAGGACATTTTGGTCTCTTGTGACCCGGTTCTCCACAACCATAACACACAATTATTTTCTTTGCATTTGACTCAACAGAGGAGGTATCAATCTTCGTCTTCATAGCTGTTTCCAGTTTTATCGAACTTTCTTTTGACATTTCGTTAAGTAACTTAGATTTTACCAATTCTGTGGTAACATTAACGTTACTATTTCCGAGAGCCATAATCAATGGATCATATCTTGACGTTAGTCCTCCCAACAGAATAGCAGCAATAGACGCATCATCTATTACTTTGTCTATATCCGCCAAATCTTGGGCGATGGAAATAACTGCATTGATATACGACTCAATATCATTGTTATAGTCATCAAGCTTCAATCTGTACAATTTTCTTTCCAAATTTAAACGCCGACCCATACATTTGTCCTCATATGCATTTTGTAAAGCTTTCCAAGCTTCAGCTGCCGTCTTAGCACTTCGAACATGTGTTATTGCAGAACCTTCAAGGGTAAGGCAAATTTTTGTTAGTGCCTTCTGATCGTTTCTTGTCTTCATGACACTGGAAACGTCTATCCCTGTTGGGTAGCCATTGATTGCTTCCCACAACTCCTCATGCATGAGACAGTTACTCATTTTAAATTTCCATGTACTATACCCTTCTCTATTGTGCAGGGTGAACGATGGAATAGAGGAACTACGCATACCTCGTACATTTGTGTCTCCGTTTGGGTTCGCCATCTCTTAAGAGTACACGAAGAACTATTTTGTTTCGTACTCGAAAACTTTACACAAATCAATCACTACAAAATTATTACCAAAACAACTATTCACGCATTACTTTTCATTAATAAACAAATACTTGAGCTATTCTCGTGCTGATAACGATTTGTTGTAATTTTAGGTTTATTAAATAAAAAGACGTGTTGGTACTTTTTGTTTATATTAGAATTGAAAAAGGTAACCTAGTTACATAGAATGATTGAAAGAATTTTGAATACATAAGAACACTAAAAAGCCAGTATTATTATAACACTTACTAAAAGACAATGGTGGGCGGCGCGGGCGGCGGTGTCGCTCACCGACCGACACGCGACCTTGAAGCGAAACAGAGACAAAATGTTCCAACCAGGAGAGAGAGAGAAGATTTTTCACAGGCGCGCTTTATTTGTACTACCTATACTTGATGTCAATGCCCGAATCAGCTGATTTTAGCTAGTGTTGTTTAAACAAAAGTATTTTATTTGGTAATAATGTTTTTTTTTTGTATGATTTTTTTTTTCTTGTTTGGCGGTCGACATATATCGAAACGGGTTCTGGTCGACCAGCTGATGGGGGTGTCTTATAACCCTTACGTAACACCCTGTATATCTCCGATCACGTAAAAAAACAAGCCCAAGGGTAATATCTTCCAGGCAACCGTATCGAGTAACTGTAATCGAGTCGTACCTTAGTTATAACGAGGGATTGGTAAAAAAATCTCTGTCTGCAAATCGTACGTCTTCCTTGTCCGTGATCTTTTCCTAATAAAAACAATGTCCAAAACTTATTGAGGTAATATTAAATGTGCAGTAAAGTGGAAGACGCAAATCCCTTTGCTACGGTCGAACGCACAGGAATTTCAATAAGGCGTTGGTTACCGAAATTAAAATTGTTTGCCTGTAAAAAGTTTAATTGAGGATATATTATTATTTATGCATATTAATATATTGCACATGGAATTATGAAAGCTTTTATAATCTCGTATTGTAAGCTAGTAACTGAGTTAAGCGTAAGGTAACACATTGTAAAGGTTAAACAACAACTAGCCAGGCCGGTCTTAGGATGGGTAACCATTTCTTAAGAAATTTTGGGACCCCTCCGTGCCTCGGAGAGCACATTAAACCGTCGTTGGTTCCGGTTGTATTACGAACATCTATGGCAATCGTAACGGGTATTAAAAACCCTAAAACAAAATTTTACTGGTCTAACTAAAGAGCTTCGATATCACCCATGGGTTGTGATGGTCAGATATAATTCGGTCCACGGAAAATATCGAAGTTCAGCCCCATCGTACTAAGACTGAAACGACGACCACTAACTGGGTTGGGAAAAGGTTCAGTAGATGATTATGATGGTTATAAGCTAGTTACATTACTTTTTATCACACACCCACATTCAACAGTTTCAATAGTATTTTTGTTGGTTCTAAAACTGGTAGAAGTATGTATATACCCTACTAGCAGGCGTCCACGGATCCACCTGCTCTCATCTCCTACTAATACGCAGATCACTTACACAATGTTACTTCCTAGTCGTTTTATGCTAATTAACACTATTTTATCTCTACTGTTCCATTGTACTGAAAGTGCAAAGTTAACGACCGGCTTTAACCAGCACACTGTACAAGCTGGACTGAAGCCAAGTCTTGGGAATTGCTGGACAGCCCATTTGTTCCAAGTTACGTGTAATTTCGACAATTCTTATGTTATTTTCATTTCTTTAATGCAAGTCTCACTTGAGTTGTAAACTTTTAATCAAGTTTACAAATAAAATATGTTTCAATCCGAGTTTTTAAGTGAGAGACTTTCAAAAAAAGGGAGAGGGTCTCAATTCGACTATTCTTTCTATGTTTGATCCTATTCCGGTAACTTGAAATTGGTTTTTGTGTCAATATTCAACTTGTTTTTAAATACCAATGTCCGTATATTTTGGGCATAACTTAATTAAATACGTAGAAAAACTAAAGATTCGAACGTAGTTTTAATGTTAATAGTTTAGGAGTTAATAGTTCTGGAGATATTTGTTGACAAACACACATAGATACATGGAAATTAAAATAATTAAATATGTATGTAGTGGGTTCAATGATTATAAAAATACCTATAATCGATTTCACTTCTATTTTAAAGTAGGTTAGGAAATGTATCAGTAGAAAACATCCCAATTAAAACTAATTCAGATTGCCACTGCCTTTCATTCCACCTTCAGTAAATGAAAATTAAACTGGCAAGTGACAAAACGTGAAAACCGACGTCATTAGGAGATAAGACTTTGATGAGATAAGAACCTAACCATAGTCTCATAAAAATAACTGTGTTCAGTGAAAAACGTGGTGATATTAAGCTAATGATCCTTCGCACATACGACTTATAACTGGTAAGGCAAAGGGGCTCTTTGAACATCATTCCCTAGGTCCCAACTTGCACGCAGTGCACCTGCTGATACACAGACGTGGCTTTGGCAACAATACTCTGTGCCACGAAACGCCAATAGGCTTGGATCCTTGGGGGTGGTCTGTCTGTTTATTTCGGCTAATCTCTGACACGACTGAACCAGATTTTAACAGTTTTGACTGCTGCTGTTATAAGGAGTAACTTCGACTTATTTTGTTTTGGGAATTCGTCCTTAGGGGAATCGTGAAGTATAAAACTATTTCACATTGAGGAAGCCATGGGTATCAGCATCTTAACATAGTATAAAACAACGTTATTTCCCGTTGTCTGTGTCTCTGGTATGCTTAGATCTTTAAAATTATGCAACAGATTTTGCTGCGGTTTTCACCAATGTAAAGAGTGGTTCTCGATGAAGGTTTTAGTATACGTAGGTCACACTATAAGTTTTGCGTAACTTAAAAAAACAACATGTTAAAACCAAAATATTATGTTTATTGCTTTACAAAATACTCTCCTTTACATTTTAAACATTTTTTCATGCGATCATTCCATTTTTTAAAACAGGAGGACCACAGATATGAAGGCATGTTTTCTACGTGCTGATTGAACGCTATCACTGCCTCTTCGGAGTTGGTAAAAGTGAAACCTCGCATCAAATCTTTGATTTTGGGGAAAATACAGAAATCACAGGGTGCTTGGTCGGGGCTATGCGCAGGATGGGTGACGAGATGTACTATTTCGGAAGCTAAAAATGACTTTGTTTTGTTGGCCGTGTGTGAAGAAGCGTTGTCATGATGTAGGAGAACGCGGCTTTTGGGTCGTCTTTCGCAAACTTTTTCCAACACCCTGGGTAAACAAATGGTAGAATACCACTCGGCATTAACACTCTTTTGATCTTCAAGTGGGATTGTACAGATGGGACCCGTAGCTGAGAAAAAAAACGCGATCATTTTTTTACCAACGTTTCTCGCCTGCCTCACTTTTGTTGGCTTCTTCTCATTTTCAAACACCCATTCACAAGATTGCTGTTTCTTTTCGGGTTCAAAACAATAAATCCACGTTTCGTCTCCTGTAACAATGTCATAAACAGCATTAGAATGTCCGTGGTCGTACTTCAGTAGCATCTGTGAGCAACATTCCACGCGAGCCCGCTTCTGCTCCGCTGTCAGTTCATGAGGGATCCAACGACAACAAAGTTTCCGAACTTTGAATTCTTCGTGTAAAATTTTCTGGATTTGACTCATACCAATCCCCAATAGTCCTCGAATTGTCTCATAGTCAATCCGCGGGTTTTCTTCAATAAACCGCTTAACAGTAGCCACATTATTTTCGTTGACGGCAGATGAAGGCCGTCCTTCACGAAATTCATCATGTAAAGAAACTCGACCTATCTCAAATTCAGCAAACCATCGCCTCACGGTGCTCAAACAAGGTGCTTCTCTCCCAAAAGCATTTTGAAGATGAGCGGCACAGTCTAGCGGAGAGAAAGAACTTTTAAAATCATAAAAAATCATCGCTCTAAAATGTTTTCGACTTAATTCCATTTTCGTTGCATACGCAGAACTTTGATGTGTGATAAAAAACAATTGACAAATTATTTCCCGCCAATTGTTTTTTTTTATTACTAAGAAGGTTTAAAAACGTTTAAAAAAATATAACATTCGAAATTCAAATAGTTCTGATTAGCCAGAAGCCATGTATAATTTGTCAAGCGGACAAAGCCAAAAAAGACAAAGCAAAATGGCAATGACTTTTACACAGCAAACATTATTAAAAGCTAAAAGAATCTTTGAGAGACTTTGTTCCCTAGATACTCGTATTTCGCATTTCACCACCCAAATGTAGCCACTCTGGGTATTCAATGTAGTAGAAAGTCGACTGCGGTTCTAACAATTCTTTTCAGTAACATTTAACTTCAAAGACGCCTTGTGCTGCACAGACCGACTCGTTTACAATTGTACTTCAGAGTATCAGCTGTATTAAAACCTTATATTGTTTTTTTGGAGACTGGAAAGCCGAACCCAAGTGGGTTGGAAAAAGGCTTAATGATTGGATGCATTGGAGCCCCACCAAGAACGTGTAGGCTCAAGGCAGTCTCACCTAAGAGATGAGGTGCCTGAATGAGTCTTTAGTAAACATCAAAAAATCACATCTTTTCTCAGAAGGGGAGATATAGACAGGTGCGTTCATTATGCCTGGTTCCGCCCCACATTTGACCAGTCCTGTTGGCAACAGACGGACGAGCTTATTGCAGTATCTAGGCGCTTTGGAAACTTATACCAGACTCTGCGGCCCTGTTGCCCCACGTGGTTAAAAACAATTTGGGCCAAGGAAATGTAGATAGAACCTCTTTAAACACTCCGTAATATATCAAAAAGTTACTTTCTAAGGTTCCGTAAAGGGTAAAAAGGAACCTTATTACTAAGGCTCCGCTGTCCGTCCGTCTGTCAGCAGGCTGTATCTTATACACCCAAAGACCTTATAATACAACGGACATAGGATCTAGAACAAATCGCAAGAAAATAATGTCCCGAGTCGACCTATACATTATACATAGGCATACATAGATATAAACAAATTTCATATTAAAATTTAAACCTTGATTCAACGGAATAGTGTTCACTTTTGTTTGCACTAATTTATCGCATTACGTAGCTTCTATCTGTCCGCCTGACTAATTCACCTTTTGCAGCTTATACTTGAACTACGTGAACATAGAAACAATGGAGTAGGTTTATTTTGTTAAAGTCTTTTAAGGATTCCATGATATGTACCTACGTAGGCGTAATAATTAATGTAAGACTACAATAAATTCCATAATCTTATAAATTGTAATTACTTGTTTATGTTAGACGAAATAAGCTGAAAAACTAATTAACGACTGACAAAGATTTTTTTTTTCGAGTCAGTTTCATAATAAGTAACTGTAGTGTATGAATAACAAAAAGGGAATTAATGAATTTAACTAATTATAATATTATAAATGCCAAACTTCTTGCGGGTGTCAAAGTTCTTCCGCTTTCATTACTATTTTCATAACGCTATGTCGCTACGTCTACTACAAGATAGCCGTGTTTCAAGTGACTGAATTAGTTGCTAAAACTGCGCATCATTAATTTATTTTTATCTTATGGTTAATTTTTGGGATACGAAATTATTGGCTACTAGCTGATCACCGTGACTCCGCCCGCGAGATATAGTTATCTCGGCCCCGATTCCCGTGGGAATACATTACCGAGAATCCAAATAAAAAGAAAATAACAGTACATACACGAAATAAAATGACATGTGTAATTATATTTATGACAAAACAATGATACCCTGTGAAAATTAAAAACATTTTTGGGCTTATCTCCTCCATTCAATCAAGGGATTCTTGTACAAGTTTCATAAAGATCGGACCTCTTTTTGTTATGTCCATAAAATGAGCCGAACAAACAAGATTGTTATTTTTTGGATCAAAATATTCTTCTCGCCGTGCTAGGGCAATAATATTTTTCCATTGTGCACAGTGTCCAGTACACTCCCGAGGAAAACTGAAATAGATGTTGGTTCATACAACGAAAAAAAAATCATAAAGAGCCAAGGCGTCTCCACTATAATCTTTGTTCCAAATAGTTTTATCGCTATCGGTAATCCGAATAAATCGGAATGGTCATTTTGTTAGTACATTATTCAGTGAAAATGAAATGGTCTCTTTCTTTTTACTGAGCTTGGGATGAGTTCGAAAGAGACAGATAGGTACTTCGGTATTGGACTGGATTGCAATATTTACTTTTGTCTTTTAATTTATTATCGACGAAATACTGTATTTTAAGTGAAATAATAAATTGCAAATAATAAAACAAAAGCTTATTTACTGAAAATATGATACACCGTCTTCAATTTGCTTTTTTTTCGTAGTTTTTACACGTTTTTACAATACAGTACGGCATTGTGCAACGTGTTGTCGTTCAGTTGTCAAAATCAAGACTGGCGCGCGATTGTTTCTCTTTTAGCGTTTTGTTTCTCTTTTAGTTCGGACACTTTTGAGCGATGATCCGAAATCCATTGTATTTAAAATCATTGTATACACCGCATTAGTTAGACAGTTGAAATTTACACAGATGATGACCAAAACAAAATTAATATTTACCGGGGCTTCCATACAACAAACTTGATAACGTGTTTTTTTTTGCCGTTTTTATACATAACTAGCGATCGCCCGCGACTTCGCCCGCTTAAAAAATTGTAAACAAAAACCTTCCTCAAAAACCACTCTATCCATTGGTGAAATCCGCATCAAAATCCGTTGCGTAGTTTTAAAGATCTTAGCATACATAGGGAACGGAAGCAACTTTGTTTTAGACTATGTTATGATGATGGTAGGGCCGGTTTTTAAATAATGAAGTGAAACTCGGCTTCAATAAACTGCTTAAAAATGTTGCAAAGAGTTAATTGGCTAAAAAACTGGTATTGACCAATTAACCCCAAGCAACGAAGAAACTTTTAAGATTCTTAAGAAATTAGTTTGAAAGACTTTCTTTTAAGCTTCATTTAAAAAGTTATAAAAATATCATTTGAAAGAAGAATCATTATCTTAAGAGTATTAAACTTAATTCATTGGACTTTACCTCCTCGTTTTGAAATCAACTACTTAGATAAATTAATGGTGACTACTTAGTAAATTCACTGCCATACTTTAAAGATTAGGTTGTAATAACAAGTCCAAATAGAATTACGATTAATGGGCACTTTTGTATGAACCCTGGTCGTATAGGCGTGTATGCTTATAGCTGGCAACCCGCAGTTGCTGAAACGAAACACTTTATGTCATGAATCGACCGGAAATGTACAGTAAACAACGTCAGTTATAATTTTTGGTACATTTTTCTCTACTACTCTCCCCTAATATCTCATTAAATTGATCAGTGTTACTCCAACCCTAAATATAAAACCAGAGCCTATCGGCAACAGACGTAGGCGCGGCAATAAAAAAATCCACGTGTAAAAAGAGTTTCTTAGTTTTTAAAACATTGCATACCATTCTGTAGACTGCGCTGCGTTGAGAATAGCACACACATCGGATAGTTACAAATTCATAGGCTGACCTATGATGTCAGGTGTGATATGTTTTTTCTCCGGTGGTTTACCCGGCTCTGCCCATAATAACAATTGAAGAATTGAATTCTTTTATTTTGTTATTTTTATATATTATTTAATTAATATATTGCTTATATATTTTTAATAAGTATTTTATATGTATACATAAATAACATTGTACACAGCACCTATCATTTCCAACAATTTTCTTTTCATCATAAGGTTGCCTGGAAGAGATTGTTTTTGGCGATAAGGTCACTGTTGTACATTATTTTTAAAAAGATGTGTTTAATATTGTTTTTCTTTTTTTTGAGTACAATAAAGAGTATTTGATTTGATTTCATATACAAGTTATTTTTATTGGCCAATTTGACGCATCATCCGTTATTTTGGAAAAATAGGAATTTAATTTTGAAATAGCGCTGAAACCGCAAGTTAGCTTTTCGCAGAATTAGCGTGTACTCGAACCCGCGACCTTTCACTAACAAGGGGAATGCTCTGCCACTAAGCTAAGATGGCTGTACCTATATCACAAAATTTTTGCTTAATTTTCGAGATCCCGCTATTGTGGTATTACGGTTTTTGCGATATATACCTACCTACTTAATTTATATCTAAACACTCGGACTGCAAAGATTATAGTTAGTGGTATGTAACATCTGTCCTGGCTGTGGGAATTTTAGTTTGACTTACAGAGTGGTTATCGGTGGTGCCCAGTTACGGCAATAGACTTGCCCCCTATCACGTGGGACCAACTAAATTACTGGCAAAGCGTGTGTGTGTGTGTGTGTAATAAAATAAAATAAAATAAATAAATGCACCATGCCTACCACTTCGGGGACATACCTATGTGTGATGTATAGACAGGCAGACTGTCTAAATATTTAAGAATAGTAGAATCAAACTCATTGCTTTCAAACAAAGGAATATAGACTGAAAAGAATATAGCTGCTACTTATTATTAAATTATTTCGGCCATTTTGGACATTACCCATTATATGTGTGCCCGGTGACGGCAAGGCAAATTGTGAGTGCGTAATGCACCTCTGCCTACCCCTTCGGGGATATAGGCGTGATATGTGTGTGTGTAAATATAGACAAACAATGCTTTATTATAGTACACATTACCTAATATTCGGTTTACATACATATTATAGCTGTTTATGATAACCGTATCCAGTTCGCTTTGCGTAATGCCCTTAAATTGTTAATGACTCAACAAGGGTCTGACAAAGCTCTTATGTCTATTATCATTATAACTGTATCCACTCAAGCTTACCCACAGAGAAAACTAGTTTAACCTGTTCATAATTAAAGGATAAGCGTTTGTCTAACTTATGTCTGGTTCTAATTACAAATACTAGTTAACTAGATTGTTATACAGGATTACTTTTAAGACAGGAGCCACATTTTTAATATAGTATTTAGATTTCAATATAAAGGGTTTATTTTTTGACTTTATGATTACGATGTTTAAACACGACGTGCGAAACCAGCGCTGTCTGACTTGCACAACCACGCAGACAGCATTACGCTGAGGGACGGCCGTTTATTCCACGTTATTTATAAGTGTACATAGGACAATTTTTTATTTTATTTATTTTTTTAGGTTTTGTATTTTCTTCCTTTAACCTGTGTAAGTCTTTTGTTTGTGGAATAATAAATCTTTTCTTTCTTTCTTTCTTTACGTGTTTAAAAATAACGAGTTAAAAAGTGTCCTTAAAAAACTTATTTACTGGACAATGGGCTACGCGTGGTGTTTACATTTCATTTATAGTGGTTGCCTTTATTGTTTAATAGTATTTTCATTTGGATTTTTATTTTAGATTAGGTGAGAATACCCAAGCGTACTTACATGTTATTTATTGCGGATTTAAATAATACGATTTAAAAAAGTACTTGACATTGAACAACAAATTTTGAGGTTTGAGTTTTTTGAAAAAATTTTTTTTTTTGAAAAATTTTCGATTATATCATCCATTCTAAGTTGGTCATAAAAATTTAGCTCCTGTTTTAAAAGTAACCCAGTATGATTCAAATGGGGAGGATATTTTATATTTGTAACTAGTCCCGGCGAACTTATACTTTTAAACCTTCCCTGGACTTCTAGAAATATTTCAAGACCAAAATTACACAAATCGGTCCAGCCATACCGCCATTAATTTTTATTAATATACATTTTATGTATGTATAAAAAGTATAACTAGGTGTATTGGTTATCTAGTTTTCAGAGTACACGCCTCCACAGGGAATTCTGTCTAGTGCGTACCTGGGGCGGCAATGGACCAAGAGGCGGTCGCGGCTCTGGGCAGTGGTATAAAAAATAAAGTACAAGCCTGCATAGTTTGATTTTGTTTGACAAATAAATGTCCAAAAATGTATTGCATACCATTCCCGAACAATCTCGTGAAAGCATTCAGAAAGAATAGCGGTCAAAGCCCTCTTGCCTTACGTCCAAGAGCATTTGCGTTGGAACCGTATGCGGATTTAGTATTTGAACAGGTAGAAAGCACTTTGAAACACAAATACTTTGAACAATTGACTTGATTTTATTTGCAAATCTATATGAATACCTATCTTATTTTGACACATATTACAACTGTATTTGATTGGAACTGATTTTTTTTTGTAATACGAGAATGGCTGAGATTCAAAGGCTGAGGGTTAATCAAAACTAAAAACTAAAACTTAAACCATAACTTTAGGTTGTAATTTTAATGTCTTAGCTACTGATTTTTATGAGCACCAAGATCTTAAAGGTAAAAGCTACCCCACCTGCAGTGGTCGTATAAGAAATCTTTACTCACCCCTCCGAAGAAATTCGCGTGAATATTTAATTTCAATGACCGTGTCAAAAAACTCTGTATGTCATTGCTGGCTAGGAATGTTCCGAGAATGCTGGCTGTGTTGCCCACAGAACAGTAGAAGAGGGTGTTGCCACAATGGATGTCGATACTTATTACTTGAGCCCGGAAATAACCAGCATTTTAGTATTTAGGGGCATCTATCAGACGTTAAGCGATGTCTATTTTTTTTTTAATTCCGCGAGATCGCAGCCGCTCTCAGATACGCACCAGAAGGTATTTCCAGTGGCGCCCGGCGGACTTCGGCCACCCGTGTGGCCTCTTCGGGTAAGCAATGTCTTTATAAAGGCCGCGAGCATTTAGACCCCATCTCAGCGTTTCAATGCCAAACGGCTCAAAATCGTATTTACGCCATTTTCATGTTAACTTCACACCTTCATTATTACTAAGCAGTCAGTATAAATTGGATTTCATGTGCCTGAAAACAATGTTTCAGTTAAAAATATTCTTCAGTGAATCTTGTTACTAAATAAGTTTATTAACGTTCCTAATACTTAATAAGAAATTCGTCCATTATTCGTGTTCATTAAGAAAGGAAGAGAGTGTAAGGATAATTAATAGCGGTAATTAAGTTATAATAAATAACAACTTTGTAAATTTTGACTAATAGGGATTTAATAATGTAGGTATAAAATATTATATATGTCTGTAGTACAAAAATACACGTCAAAATTGACACAATAACCGACTTCAAATTACCGAAATGGGACCAAATAATTGTCGGAATGGGACCAAATTGAAATGGGACCACTTGAGAAGTAGTAGTATTAGTAGTAGTAGTGCATTTCATTTAAAAAATATCAAAATCGGTTCACGAGCATGCTTCATCTATACTTCTATACTAGTATTATTAAGAGGAAAGATTTGTATTTGTGTATGTTTGTAATGAATAAACTCAAAAACTACAGTGCCGATTTCAAAAATTATTCACCCTGAGTAACATAGGCTACTTTTCATCCCGGTAATGTGTTCCCACGGGAACCGGGAACGAGTAAACTAAATCACACGGGTGGAGCTGAAGC
This sequence comes from Nudaria mundana, assembly GCA_963556515.1. Taxonomy (NCBI): domain Eukaryota; kingdom Metazoa; phylum Arthropoda; class Insecta; order Lepidoptera; family Erebidae; genus Nudaria; species Nudaria mundana. The sequence continues at coordinate 14,565,085 of OY748303.1, forward strand.
GATTATCTACTTAGTTGCTTATAAAATAAAATCATTGATTGGCATCAGATCCTAGGGAGATCCCTAGGATCAGATGATGCCAATCAATGAATTTATCGATGATGATTGATGCCAATCTGTGTCTAAACGTAATTGCAACTTTACACACAGCCTACCATAGTAGTTAGTTCCTTATATTAGTTTATTAATTTATGATTTTACTTTTACTGGTAATTAACACATGGTTCAAATACGTATCAGTACCTTTTTTGCCTGCACCGGTCCAAGAATGAATAGAGCTCCGAAGATGTTGATATGGTCCCTTAGCACACTTGCCTTATACAACAAATAATTATCGAGAAGAATTACAATATACAAAATATACATAATTATAGACTAAAAATATTTTCATTACAAAATATCGCTTAAAAAATCTTCCGCGTCATTGCCGACTGGTTAGGTTCCCAGAATGCTGGCTGTGTTGCCACGTTGGATGGCGATACTTATTCTTTGGGCCAGAAAATAGCCAGCCTTCTGATGGTCCTGAGAAGCATCGATTAGGCGTTTAGCAATGTCTCTATAAAGGCGGCGAGCACTCGGACCCCATGACCCCAGTGTCTCAACCCCAAACGGCTCAAATATGTAATAATATAAATAATTATAATATAAATAACTTTCATCGTCATCATCATTATCTCAACCCATTTTACGCCCAGTGCTGAGCATTGGTCACCCCCAAAGAGGAGGGGAATTCACCCTACATATACCACGCTGGCGTCTGGCCAGGGTTGGTATAAGGTTTTGTGTCAAGTCTTCCTTCTCTAAACATACTAGGTTACTAAACAGGTTTGCTTATGAAAATTGTTTTTGCTGTTCTTGACTGTCTGAGGTTACCAATGTTACAAACCGCACAATTCTCAGAGCCGAGTTTCTCCGCTAGACACGATATTTGAGGTTAGTAATTCTAGCAACACAGTTGATTCTACAAACCTAAATGATTCAGGAAGTAGTCTTGTTAGTATTATTCTTGTTTGTAATAGTTGTGGGGAATATTCTTCGTTTCTATATTTCTATCTATCTCTATATTTCTCTATACTCAGTTCATTTCTGTACCTTACTTTAATCATATCTCTGTATCTTTCTTTAATCATACGCCAATATCTATCCGCTTTTTATTTCACTTCTGTCTACTTATGTCCATCCTAAGGTTGCCTGTAAGAGATCACACTTGGTGATTAGGCCGCCATTTGTACATACTAAATTGATAACAAGTTTGTATAATATTTATTGTATAGTATTGGTGTACAATAAAGCATATTCTATTCTATTCTATTCATTTAGACCTTTTCTAAAGCAAAAACCTTCATCTTTTTGATGTCGGTTACACAGTATAAAACAAATTTGCTTCCGTTCCCTATGTATGCTTAGATCTTTAAAACTACACATCGGATTTTGATGTGGTTTACATCAATGGATAGAGTGATTCTTGAGGAAGGTTTCTGTATACTTATACAATTTGTCAAGCGGGCGAAACCACATGTGTTTGCTAGTTGATTATAAAGTTGGGTTAAATTATATAAATCGTCCGTTGACATCCTGAAGAGTCCTTGTCCGTTATTGGTGTCATCAATCAGAACGCTATGACAGGAAGATCAGTTCACATCGGCGCTTTATATTAATAAAATTTAATCTGAATTTTATGGCGATCGTTACGATATTAAAATACTAATAAGACCCGTAAATACTGCGTTATAGACTACGAACGAAAATGGAGAATAGAACCCACCTGAACTGTGAAAAGATATTCAGCTGCCCTAAAGACTGGGATCGATGTACTACAACCTTATCTGGGTGTACTACAATCAGTACATGGGGATGTGGACCGTTTGCATGGTACATGTGGACGTCAATATTGAATCGTCCTATTACACACCCACACTTTGCCAGAAATTTTGTTGGTCCCCGTAATAGGTAAAGTAGTAAGTCCCACGTAATAAAGGGAGAGTATATTGCCACTAACCAGCAAAACTTAAAGTTTAGTAGGTCTTGTGGGACTTCAATGCAAGTAATTTCATGAAAACATTAAACTATTTAGACATGAAGTTTGTCAAATTCATTGCCCCCATTCATTATGAATCGAAATCTTTTTCTATTTGTGTTCGGAGCCGTGCAGTTGTTCTCTATAATTTATGAGACATTTAAAGTTATTTACGTTTTTAAGGTATCGGCATTTTCAGAAATTTATTGATTTAAAAATCAAAAACATTCTTCTTCAACCATTATCGCTACCTATCCTAAGTTTGAAGGTGCATTAAGAGCACAAAGATGTTAAAAGTACTAGCGGGAATAAGCTCAGCAACGGTGGCCTTCTACCAAGGTTCCGCATGTGGGAACCTTAATTACAACAGTCTGGACACCACTTAAGCTTAAGTTATCTACTGTAAACGCTGATCTATTCCACAATAGATGTGATGGGAGCCGGCTTGATAAAAAAATAAACGAAAATTTTTCAATATGACGTGATAAAGAGAATTCAATTATTACAACAAAAAAGAAGCGTTCCCCAATATTTGAAATCCACAATAAATTCTGTATTGAAAATCCCATTCAATTCTAATAGGATCAAATGGAATTCCCACCGACTTCTCAAAATATAAATTGTTCTGATCCCGACAATGGATTGCCTTTAAATCAGATCATTTTATTATTTACTTATCGCCTTTTTTGTATTCAATTGATTTTTTTCGTGTCCACGATTCAGTTCAAATTATAATATTTATTTTGTCTGAGGTGACTTTTCCCCGTCACTCGAGACTTCCCATGAGTGTTGCCATTTATCAACTGAGTTATTCAGATTGTTGAGTGGACCAAGTAGCTCTTGTACTACCAACTCATGCATAATGCATACTCCTACAATCGTGTCGGACCGGCAATCTCAAGCAGAATGTAAAATTTGAATCAAATTGCACTATCTTAGAACGGTGGCGCAGTGGTATGTGTAGCGACTGCCGTCCCTGAGAGGTTCGATTACGGTCCGAATCAAATATTTGTGTGATCCCCAAATGGTTGTTTCGGAGTGAGGGTATTTTCTATGTATAATAAACATACTTATATAATCTGGCTCGTTGTCATATATTTTGACAATCTTTCACCGTAGTTGTTGTTGATTCGTGGCTGTACTAATCTATGCTCTCTGACACTTCTTGTATTATATTTATTCGGTACTAATTATTTGTGTTCATCTCTATAATAGTATTCTAATCCTATTAAATACCAAACTGCGTGCGCTTATTACCCGTTCTTTTTCCCGTCAGAATATAAAAGGTAACTTCTGTCAATCAACAATCGTAACTGCTGTCAAGAACAGTTTCTCCCCAAATTTGGTGGCGACTTGGAAAATAGAAGGATCTAAAGTTTCCAACTACTGGGAGTATAGAACATCAAAGAAATACCGTATTTACCAAATAGTTTGAGGAAGGGAACCTTCTTGAAAATAGAAAATGAACATTATCCTGTTTAAATACGGTTCAGTATTCAAAAGAGTATAAAACTATAATTTTATTGTGAACTTCCAATTTAACTATCTTGCTCTGGTCAATATTGCTGCTTTAAGTTTATACAACAGTTGAACAATTAGTTTAGTTTGATGTTGTACTTTGTAGAAACCATGTTCCAGAAGTTCAGCTTCGTAGAAGTTTTTTTAGTTCTTGCCTCTCAGGGTCAATATATAGTCTAAAAGCAGAGGTAGATTAATAATCCACACTTTTCACGTACCTAAAAGGGAGAAAAGATTCACAACGCCAGTAACTTTGCTGGTTCGACGTAACGAACCTACTAGCGCTTACCGGACCCTTTTATGATTGTCAGAGTGTCGTCCGTGGGTCGGCAGGCTTGGGTTTCTAAGCCCTATGTAACTTGATCATAAGCATAATATATACGCATATAATATGCCTCTGCCTTTTGAGTACATGCGTGAGTTTGTATAATAATATCTGTGTATGTCTGGATGTGGTTTTAGTTTTTCCAGTATCTCTGTACAAACAAATAAATGTGAAGATAATGATCTTAGCTACACAATCACAGCTGTTAAGTTCAATTCTAAACATCCAAACATATGTATCTACATACAATAGAGTATAGAGTCACTACTCTATACTAAGTAAGTATACTAGAGTAAGAGCCCACGACCGCCAGATATACGACATTTTCCCCTGCAAAAGTAAGAACGACCAGTGAATGTTGTCGGGACTGTACTTAGTTAATTTATACGGCTTATAATAATATTATGTCACTTTATAATCTCACATTTTAAAATCTCTGAAATAATCCAACTCCATACTCACAATCATTCTTACCTTTGTTCGGAACCAACTTTAATAAAATGACGTAAGTCTGGCAATCATGGGCTCTTGGTATTACAGTTTATACTACGGAAGTGAGTACTAAACACCACAGCACTTAGAGGACGTAATTACATTAGAGTGTCGTATTTACTATTCCAAACACTTAATGTAGCGCACATACAAATAAACTTGAAGCAACCACAAAATTAAATGCAAATATTGTTGTTATTTATTTGGTACTACAGGACTGCAAGATATAATTGAACGTTACACTGCACTGGATTTTAGGTATTACTAAGATATCTATTAAAGAATTTACAAGGACGAAATAAAGTTCACTGCATTAAATATAAATTTAACATCTAATTT